>BSBK01008321.1:115000-266155 GCA_027943335.1 Chamaecyparis obtusa | reverse complement strand
GCAAACCGAGCAGACAGTGCAAACCGAGCAAGTTAGTACAAACCGAACAGGACAGTGTAAACCGAGTAACATCATGTCTACCGAGTCACCAGTATTTACCGAGTTCAATACCTACCGAGTAATCAGGATGAACCGTGCCTTCACTTCTACCGAGTGCATGACGATGCCGAGTAATGCAGTAGACGTCGAGTATCAGAAAGTCACAGAGTCAATTTGTAGGAACCGTGTAACCATACTTGGGCCGACTTAGTAGCACTTATGTTTATTTGTCAAGCCAACTGTGTAATTGTAATTGTAATTAATTGTTTAAGACTTGTATATAAACAATGTTGTAAAAATGTAAAGATGTATGAATGATGAAACATATGTGAAAGAAAAAGAAAGGCAGAGATAAGCGAATTATAGAAGGCTTCAGTAGTATAAGGAACAACAAAGACAAATTCATCACAGAAGGTGATCAGTACATCAGCGAATCTCAATCAGCAATCCAGTTGCAAAGCAAGAGATCTACTGTTTCATCCTAACAGGTGAATCAGTACTAAATCCTTTAACCGGGTAGACTTAACAGTCTTTTGTAAAATCTCTTTACCGAGTGCATACTTCATTGTATGTTTGTAAATCCTTTAACAGGGTGGATTTAGCAATCCTTATTGCTCCTAACAGGGCAGATCATCAGAAGTGATCAAATTGTAAGCCTTAACCCGGCCAACTTTATTCTACAGTATTAAAGCTTTGTGGGTTTCATCCCCACCCCAGTTTTACTTTCTTTTGGAAGGTTTCTGGGTAACCAAATCTATGTGTCACTATTGTGAATGTTTTAAGTTTCATGCTTTCTGTATGCAAAGGTTAAAGTGAATCACATGATAATACATCTGTAATTGAAAGAAAATTTGGAGTTACTGATTCACCCCTCCCCTCTCAGTAACTCGGTTAATTCCTGAATATTTCCAACAATTGGTATCAGAGCAGCATTGGTTCTCAAGATAAAGCCTAACTAGCTTGAGCAAAGATCTAGGACAATGGAGGTATTCAAACTGAACAAGGTGATTGAAAATGAAAAGCTAGATCTGGAAATGGCCATAGCTAAACTCAAAGAAGCAAAAGAACATCTTTCCCAATCCCTAAGAAGAAGGAAGGAACTTGCAAATCAGATGAATGATCAGAATTACATTGAAGAAAAGATTGAAGATCTTTTTCCCTCAAATAACTCAGATGAAGCCAAACAATGCTGTCAAAGAACTCCTAGAAAAGAATGGATCTCTGCAGGAAGAAGTGAGAAAATTGAAAAGAGAACAAGAACTACACTCTACAAGATTCTGTGAGATCTTGGAACAAAGAAACAAGTTGAAAGATGAATTAGATGGAAGAAACATTGAAGTCCAAAATAAAACCCTTCAGCTAGAAAACCTAATTGATCAGATCTCTCATACAAATGAGGAAATTCTGAATCTAAGATCAGAAATAGAAAGCACAAGAGAAGAACTAAGATCTGAAAAGGAAATCAATCTAAGATTGGTGGATGACCTAAATGCTGAAAAACAAATCAATGAAGGAATGCTGAAAAGTCAAGAAGACCTGAATCAGCTGTATGAGCAAAATCTTCATAGGCAAAAAGGAAAAGAAGGACTTGGATACAAAGGAGAAGGCGAATCTTCTAAGCAAGGTACTCAAAGAAATCAAAAACCTACTTGTAATCATTGTGGTAAAATAGGACATACTTCAAATAAATGTTGGAATAATGAAAAAGCAGAATTCAATGGAAAATGTTACAACTGCAATCAACCTGGTCACAAAGCAAATGAGTGCAGGGAAAAACCTAGATTCAGAGGTAATTGTCACAAGTGCAACAAACAGGGTCACAAGGCATCCGAGTGCAGATCCAAGACATTTAATCCAGCAGAACAAATTATGAAAGCAATGTTTGGATGGGACTACAACACCTGGTGTAGATGTCATTACTGTGGAGAATATGGACACATTGGCATGAATTGCATAAAACATCATTTAAGGAAAAGAGATACTACCATAAGATGCTTCAAATGCACTAAACTCGGTCACATAGCCAGAAACTGCATGAATGCTAGTGAAGTTGAAGATGGAAAGAAGAATGAAGCAACTAAGGTCAGGAAACAGGTAAGACAAAAATGGATTCCTAAAGCTACCGAGCAATCCACTCCAAGTAATGGAATGGATGGCTCTACCGACTCAAACTAAATTTCCAAGAAAGCACTGGAACTGTATTCTCATAGACCAATTTCAAGCAGTTCCAGAACTGAATTAAAAGAAAAATCTAAATCAGCATGTAAGATGCAGTAAGATCACAGGGAGGTCAGTATCAGTCTTCACCGAGCAAGGTCGGTATCAGTCTTCACCGAGCAAGGTCGGTACCCGTCTTTACCAAGCGAGGTCAGAGCAATATGAATTCCCGAGTTCACCGAGTTGCGAAGTCTTTATCGAGCAATTAATTCTTAGTGGGTGACAGTCTGTCAGAATTCATACCCTAATTTGAAATGAGCATTAATGACAGAGTTGTAAACAAAAAGCAAGTAATCGAACTCATTCTTCACCGCGAACCTTTAGCACTTTGAGAGCAGAAAATTTCAAGAGCAACCCGACGATTCAATACTTTTGCGAAAGGAATTTTCTGTGAGCTATCATGGCATCATCCAGCACTTCAACGAAGAAAGGATTTGATATGTTAGTTCAAGGGGAATGGAAAGCACCAGATTTCAAGATCGTGCCTACAAATTGCAGCAGCCCTAGATCCAAACGGAGCTCAATCTCAGATTCCTCCTAAGGTACTATTTATTAACGATATCTGCAATCATTTCAACTATTCTATTCATGAAATGGGGAACCTAGAACTAGATATTGTGCGTGAAGGAACTATGTGTGGATGGTATTCTGAAACCCGAGCACAAACATCTGGAAGATAAAGGTTTAGTTCACATTGCACATCTACCTCGAAACTTTTGAGATAAATGGGTTAGATACATTCTCAGTCGAGTACATGATGGCAAGATTTGGCTTGAGCAACCTATTGAGATTACAAAGAAGATGATTCATCAAGTCACCGGTCTTCCCATGCTGAACAAAGCTAAAACTACCAAAACCCTAGGTCGGACGGAACTAGAGAAGAAAACCCTAGCCGAGTGGGACGGTAGAGGCATGAAAGTTAGCAGCATTACCGACGCTGAACTGAAGTTTGGTACACACATTATTGCCCATAAGATTTACAGTTCTAGTCGACAGAACAGTGTCTCCTGTGAAGCTATTGACCTAGCATACAAAGTGGTCAATAATAACTTAACATTTGACCTAGGAGACTTATTGTTAAAGCAGTTTAACAAAAACATGGAAAGCATTAAAACTTCCAAGAACAATCCATGTAAGTTTGGATCCTTATTGGTCTGTTTATTCTTCTATGTTCTGAAATTCTTCCCTTCTAAAGGAAAAGTTGTATGGAGAAAAGATGTGCCAGTCCTCTATGAAATAAATGAATACATCTCAGAAATGGGTGAGAATTTTGAAAGCATCATGGACAATTATTTTGAGTCTTTCAAAGAGAAAATGAATGACAGATTCTGGATTCCACAGAAGTTGATGGAAGATTACAAAGACGACATTTGTTTTATGGTGGATTGTGATAATGTATATATTCAAGCAGTTAAACTGAGGACTGTATATGTAAAACCTCTTCCTTATGAGGTAAATATTGATGAAACCAAGGATATCATTGAAGCTCTTCTTAATCAGCCTGTCAATCCCAAAGCTCCATATTTTGGAACATATGATGAAGCTAAGGTGAGAATTGAACTAAGCATAAAGCTTCCACAGGCGGTAAACAAAGGAAAGAAGAGGATAGCCAAAATGCAGATGATAACCGAGGACAAAGAAGAAAAAGATGAAGAAGAAGAGGAAAAGGATGAGAAAATAGAGGAACCAGAACCTGCAAAGAAGAAAGGAAAGGTATTTATTACTAAGGCACCTAAGCCTCCTACTGCTGTATTTACAAGAAGAAATACAAGAGGCAAGGCAGACAAGGCAGAAAAGGCAGATAAAGACATAGTATTCAAAAGCGCTCCTCTAAACCTTCAAGAAAAGCTCAAACTCTTTAGAGATAGATCAGGATCTGGAGTAAGTAACATAAAATCCTTAAGATATGAAACCAGATCGGAAACAGAACAGAAGGAAATAGAAGATGCTGTTATTGAGAAGATGGGACAGTGGAAATACTCTCCTGAAGAAATTGGCCCACAGGTTCTAGCAGTTCTATTGAATCCAATAAAAATGAGATGGAGCAATGCAAAGCAAACTGTGATAGATATATTTGATCAAAACCTGAGACAGTTGATGCCGAGCTTGAAAAATGATGAAGTAAAGAAAGCATTAAAAGAAAATGAAAATAAGATGACATTGAAGTTCAATACTTGTTTGATTTTGATCAACAATATTGAATCGGTTGTGAAGGCTGCAAATGCTACATGGAAGAACATATACCACCTTCACCAACTAAGTATTGAAACAGTCATAATAAAAGATATTGAAGATGGCAGTGATGAACAAGAAGAAGACACTGAGGTAGATGATATTGTGAGGATAGCAGCATAAGTCATTGCATCCCTTCCTACCTCTCCAGTAAAAGTTTCTACATCCAGCCCGGAGACACCTTCAAGCATGGTTGTGACAACTTCCACATTTGTCCAATCATCCATAGCAACAACAGAAGCAGCTACCATTTCTTCTACCGAGCTGCAGTCTCCTGCACCATCAAGTTTTCCAGCAGTAAGTTTTCCAATTTTTGAATCTTCAAGTGTAAATATTTTAAGTTCTCCAGTAGAAAGTATGCCAGTCTCTATAGCCAGCCCTACTTTATCTATTGTCACTACTACCAAAGCATTAAGTACAGATAAGCCTAAGGCTCTATCGAGTATAAAATTTTTGGGTAAGAATGTAGTAGAGGATATAGACCTAGATGAAGAGATAGAAATTCCTACATTAGATTTTCCAAATCTTTCAGCAGACCAAATGCAAAATATAGGTGAGATCCTCCAAAGGAAAGAAAAACAAAAGAAACTTAAAGAGGAGAGAGACAAGGAGTATCAAATCATCAAGGATGCTACGGACATTTTGTCTGATGCATTAGGCATTAAAGTAGACTCCTCCCTGCATGTTTTGTTACAATTAGCAGAAGCAGTTGAGAAATACAATGAGGATTCATCCAGGACAGAAAAGTTAGTTGAAAGAGCCGAGAAGAGATTCAACAATAAAGTTCTTGAGCACATTGCTCAGCACATAGCTATTAACCAAGTTGAATTGTCTTCAGTTTTGTCTAACACTGAATCTATCTATTCGAATGCTACCTCTCTTTTGGCCAGATTGTGCAACATTGCCGAGTTCACAAAGGATGTTAAGGATAAAATGAATAAAATGGATGAGGATATGAAGATTAGCATACAGAAGCTACAACTTGAACCAAGTTCAAGCTCTGCTCATCACATGAAAATCTCACACCTATCAAATATGCAGTTTGATCTACTGAAAGAAGACACAAGGATCCGGTCCACACTGCTAGACATCCAACACATGATCCTTCCCATCATGAATACAATGTTTAAGCACATTGAACACTCCAAAACATTGATTCATGACAATCAGTTCTCTATAGCAGATCACATGATTGAACTCTCTCCAGAAGTCCAAATTGCTATACAAACATGTAAAATCCTGCAAGAAAGTTGGGACAGAACCCTGGCACTAATAATGAAGGTACATTATGATTTTCTATCAAATTTTGGATTCTCTCTGTAAATAACTTGTATACACACCTTTGGCATTATCATCAAAAAGGGGGAGATATGTATAGAAGGAGAGATATGTATAGAAGAAGATTTGTATAGAAACAGTTAGCACATTGAAAGGGGGAGACAATGTATAAAGCCCTATAACAAAGACAAATTTTGAAAAATCAAAATAAAACTCAGCATGATTCATGTTTATAAATTTTGGCCAATAAGTGTTTTTGTCACTAATGCCAAAGGGGGAGATTGTTGGCATTAAGCAGAATTGCCACTAGTGACAACACTTATTTGCGTTCTCAGTGCAAACCGAGAAGACAGTGCAAACTGAGCAAATAGTGCAAACCGAGAAGACAGTGCAATCCGAGCAGACAGTGCAAACCGAGCAAATAGTGCAAACCGAGCAGACAGTGCAAACCGAGCAGACAGTGCAAACTGAGCAAATAGTGCAAACCGAGCAAATAGTGCAAACCGAGCAGACAGTGCAAACTGAGCAGACAGTGCAATCCGAGCAGACAGTGCAAACCGAGCAAATAGTGCAAACCGAGCAGACAGTGCAAACCGAGCAGACAGTGCAAACCGAGCAAACAGTGCAAACCGAGCAAAACAGTGCAAACCGAGCAGACAGTGCAAACCGAGCAAGTTAGTACAAACCGAACAGGACAGTGTAAACCGAGTAACATCATGTCTACCGAGTCACCAGTATTTACCGAGTTCAATACCTACCGAGTAATCAGGATGAACCGTGCCTTCACTTCTACCAAGTGCATGATGATGCCGAGTAATGCAGTGGACGCCGAGTATCCGAAAGTCACCGAGTCAATTTGCAGGAACCGTGTAACCATACTTGGGCCGACTTAGTAGCACTTATGTTTATTTGTCAAGCCGACTGTGTAATTGTAATTGTAATTAATTGTTTAAGACTTGTATATAAACAATGTTGTAAAAATGTAAAGATGTATGAATGATGAAACATATGTGAAAGAAAAAGAAAGGCAGAGATAAGCGAATTACAGAAGGCTTCAGTAGTATAAGGAACAGCAAAGACAAATTCATCACAGAAGGTGATCAGTACATCAGTGAATCTCAATCAGCAATCCAGTTGCAAAGCAAGAGATCTACTGTTTCATCCTAACAGGTGAATCAGTACTAAATCCTTTAACTGGGTAGACTTAACAGTCTTTTGTAAAATCTCTTTACCGAGTGCATACTTCATTGTATGTTTGTAAATCCTTTAACAGGGTGGATTTAGCAATCCTTATTGCTCCTAACAGGGCAGATCATCAGAAGTGATCAAATTGTAAGCCTTAACCGGCCAACTTTATTCTACAGTATTAAAGCTTTGTGGGTTTCATCCCCACCCCAGTTTTACTTTCTTTTGGAAGGTTTCTGGGTAACCAAATCTATGTGTCACTATTGTGAATGTTTTAAGTTTCATGCTTTCTGTATGCAAAGGTTAAAAGTGAATCACATGATAATACATCTGTAATTGAAAGAAAATTTGGAGTTACTGATTCACCCCTCCCCTCTCAGTAACTCGGTTAATTCCTGAATATTTCCAACAATATATATATACACATATATATATACATATATATATACATATACATATATATACATATATATACATATACATATACATATATACATATATATACATATACATATACATATATACATATATATACATATACATATATACATATATATATATAGATATATATATATATATACATATATATATATATATATATATATATATATATATATATATACATATATATATATATATATACATATATATGTATATATATATATATATATATGTATATATATATATATATCTATATATATATATGTATATATGTATATGTATATATATGTATATATGTATATATATGTATATATATGGTTTGGTTTTTAACATTGTAGGTGTAGAGCACGTGAGTGGCAACATGTTTGAACATATTCCACCATCTGAAGGAGTCTTTATTAAGGTTTATTTATTATTATATAATATTTGTGTCCAATTTATAATATTTAGTAGATAATTTAATTTGAATTGAAAATATTATTGCTATGAGTTTTGCATGATTGGGATGATCATGATTGTATAAGAGTGTTAAAAAGGTGCCATGAGGCCATTCCATAAAATGGAAAAGTTATAATTGTGGATGCCCTTATTATTGAAGGGAAAAAAGATAAAGCTAATGAAGAAAATTGTCTAAGAGGAGTGAGATTGACATTTGATATTGGAATGATGCAATTTAATAGTGGTGGAAAGGAGCATTCAGAAATGGAATTCAAACAAATTTTTAGCAAAGCAAGTTTCTAAAGCTACACCATCTTCAAATTACCAAATTCTAAATCAATAGAGTTTAAAGTTATAGATTTTGGTAGTGACTAAGTTAGAGTCACATCAAAATAGTTTTTCTATAGCACCATTATTTGTGATGTATTAGATGATCCATCTATGTTCCAATTTTTTTTTTATAATTATTATATAAATAAACTACCATCATCACTCAAAGGAAGGTTACACACAACATTTATTTTAGGGAGGGACAATGAGTAGCTCCTAGCCAGATTGGTTTATTTTCAAACCATTTGGAGCAAGTTGATCTTTTTTGTTTTATCTCTTACTTGACTAGGATGTTTCTAGTCTATTGGCTATTTGTTGTATAGTGGTAATCACAAATATATACTGTATTAAATTTGTATAAGGTTTGGGGGTCCTTTCAAAACCTACCTTTTATCCAATATATTAAAATATTTTTAGTTGTACACATTTATAGTCCTATGTGTTACTATAGTCATGCTTGATGCTTGATGATTTTTTTTTTAAAAAAGATCATCATGATTATTGCTATTAAATAATGGGGTAATAACTATTGAACATACTTGATAACTAAGAGCCTGTGAATCAATTATCCAATAATTTTTTTCTGAAACTTAATTAATCTAAAACAATATAAAACCAATCATACGATTAAATAGATATGAACATGAAAGCACATAAACATCATACACCATGAACACCAAAATTAATGTGGAAACCAAGATACAAAAAACCATGAAACTAATTCTTATCTTATGATGATCAAATTCTTCCAATTCTACTCTTTTTAGCCTCTGTAGAACAATGTTGTTCACTCAAAATCAAATAGGATTCCATCGTCGCTTGACCTAGCTTTATAAAACCTTAAATTCTTTGCAACTTCTTATTCTCTTTTTTAAATAGTGAAAATGATTTAATATTTCACTTTTTATCCTTAATTACTCACAATTACTTTTGTCGCCAAAATGATATACTGATGATGCTAGCCATTGTATAATGCACATCGATTGACATAATCAAACTAAACAGACCCCATCAAATGAATCATATTGAAGACACACTAGATACAAAATGTATCACTTCAAAGAGGATAGACTAACATATTATGCATTACAAAAATCCCCCCCTGGACCAAGGTAGTAGGCTCAATTTTTGGAAGAGCTAGCACCAGAATCTACATGACTGTCTTCTTAGATTCACTTGATTTAACATAACACTAACCCTAATAAAAAAACTAACCTAAACCTTTGTCATAACACTAACCCTAATCAAAACACTAACTCAAACTATAATACTAACCATGATGTAAACCCTAACCCTGAAAAATAGTTGTAATCCTAAGCCCTAAGCTATAATCCTAACCCTAATCTAAACACCAACCTAAACCATGATACTAGCCATGATATAAACCTTACCCTAACAATACTCATAAATCTAGAACCCTAATCTTAACCCTAACCATAATCCTTAAGAATCAACACAATTATAACCCTAATCATAATCATACCTCTAACCTAGATCCTAACCCTAACAATAATTCAAAGTCTTTCCTTAACCATATCCTAAACCCTAGCCCTAACTATGATGTATATGCTAAACTCTAACCATATCTTAATCCAAACCATAAACTTGAATCCTAAACATATTCCTAATTCTTACCCTAAGAATAACCCAAACCCAAACCCTAACTATTTTTCTAAACTAAGAATGACCCTAAACTTAGCAAAATCACTAATCCAAAACCTAAACCTAGCCCTAGCCCCAAGCATAATTTAAACTATAACCTTAACCCTAAACCCTAACTAAATCCTAATTCAAACTCTAACCCTAATTATAGTTATAACCTAAACCCTAACTATAATGATAATTCTAAGCCTTGCACTAACCATACCACAAATCCTAACCCTTACAATGATCCATAACCTAGAACCCTATGTCTAAACCGAATACTCATTCTAGTCTAAACCATGGCGTAAACCCTAATTTTAACCATAATCCTTACCCTAAACCTTAACCCTAACCATAATTTGAGCTCAAAAAATGTTTATAAGAAAAACCCTAATCCTAACTAGAATGAAAACATAACCCTAACCATAGTCTAAAACATAACCCAAAACCTTTAACCCTAACCATAATCCTAACCCTAACCCTAACCATAACTATAACTCTAACCCTGACCCTAACCTCTACCCTGATCATGATACCCCTAACCAAAATCTTAACCATAATCCTAAACCTTGGCCCTAACAATAATCCTAACTCTAATTATAAACATTAATTGTAACAATAATCTCAACCTTAACCCTAACCATAATCCTAACTCTAACCCTTATCCTAATTGTACTTCAAACCTCCTAATGGTAATTCTAAGCCTTTCCCTAACCATACCTTGAATCCTAACCCTAACCATGACATATACCTAAGAACCCTAACTGTAATCTAAACTTAATGCTAAACCCTATTTCTAAGCATATCTAAACACTCACTTTATCCCTAACTGTGCTAAAAGAAATTAAATTTGAAAAAATTCAAAATGATACATATATAGAGTATATATTAGCTAGTTTATTGTAATAACTTATTTAAGGAAAAAATTTATTTGGTGTACTGATTTTATAATTATGTTTTGAAGGCTATTACTCTAAATCAATATTCTAAAAATTCATCAGTTATAGCATGGAAATTTTTTAATAGTCAAATAAATTGTTAGGAATAATAGTCCACAATACAACTAAGAGGGGGGGGGGGGGTGAATCAGTTGTATGGAAGATTATTAAACTTTAAACTTTAAGTAGCAACAATATCAGATCCAATGAACACAATAAATCCCAACACAATAACATAATATTTTGGTCTTGGGGAAACCCTGTTAAAGGTAAAAACTCCGGTGGGAATTAGCACCCACAAATGATGTATTGAAAGTATAGTTATCCTTGTTAGAAGATATAGCCCTACTAGGAGCTTATTGAAACATTATAGTACATAGTCCTTGTTAGAGGACATACCCTATTAGGAGTCAAGAAGAAAGGGAAGTCTCACTACCCAAAGAAGGTTAAATCCACCTTTAGAACTCAATGTTCACAACACAAGTGTATATGGAGAAATACACAATATTTTTGAACTGTTATGGAAGAAACTATCTTTTCTTGATCAGTTACAATGAAGTCCACCAACAAACCTCTACTCTACATATAATAGACACAAACTCGTAGTTTTTACAACCTCTCTATATCACCTTCTTCTCATCCATATCTTTTCTAAAGAAAAGATCTTTCATTTATACCTTATTACAATTCTCATGAATAGGTCGGCCCATAAGGCTTTCCTAATTACAAATAATTACATAAACCCTTGCTAAGATACACACAGTATCTAGAACAAGTATACAATGATTACATTACCACAATGAAGGATTGAAATCCTTAATTCAAGTTTTCCATCCATCATACATGCTACATCTCTGTAGTCGGCTTGCAAATAGATCACCTCTAGAACACACACCACAACTAACATCATCCTGCTTTTCATACCTTGTGTAGTTCATAGAAAATTCTTCAATAGTCTATCTTTCATCTCTTAAGTTTTCATACACTGATTCCATATCGTCTATAAGCTATATACAGAACACAGAGACTAACTCTGTCATTTCTCACTGTCATAGTCAGTGACTAGTCTTCACCAAAACATCTGTAACTCATCCAATATGAAACATTACATGATGTGATCTTAGATATAAGATCACAACATCCTCTTGAACTCTCATATGTCTTCACAACATCTAAAACATTTGTACAATGTCCGTACATTGTGATAACCAACCTATTTTCCTCACATAAACATATGTTGACATTAGTGACAAAACATAGATGACAATAGTATGAGTGCCCATTCATTAATGTAGTGATAAAAAAAATTAAATGTCTCAATCACCTTACCATGCATTAGCAATATCCAATAATCTCCCCCTTTGGCATTGATTTCAACATATGGGAAAATCCATCATCCCAAAGTTATATCAATCCTAAGTTCTAGAGCCAAACAATACTACATATAGTCTCCCCATACAGTAGGAATTTTCTCATATTAACACTCCCCCTTTGACAAAAATGGAAAAGGGTGCCACAAGTTATCAACTGCTCTTCAACATCTTTCTTCCATGATCACTCCCCCTGAGGAGTAGATCCCTACATCTAGTACATATTATGATAGGGCTCTGAAAACCTCTTGACTGACGCATCTCTACATCATCTAATTGTGACTAGGAGGGGCCTAAACCCCTAGCATGCCTCTGAGATATTCAAAGGTATCTTTTGGAAGTGGCTTTGTGAAGATGTTTGTACTTTGCTCTTTTGTACTAATATATTCTAATTTAATTTCCTTCTCTGCCACCTTGTCTCTTAAGAAGTGATACTTGATAGAAATATGTTTATTTTTAGAGTGCATCACTAGATTCTTTGACATATTCATTTTACTGGTGTTATCACAATGGATAACCACATGCTCATCAAAATTTATTCCAATGTCTGTTAGCATTTGTTTCATCCAAACAATTTGAGTGCAATTTATGGTAGCAACAACATACTCTGATTCAACAGTATATTGTGCTATACAATCTTGTTTCTTACTTAGCCAAGAAACCAACTTGTTCCCAAGGAAAAATGCACCAAAACTAGTACTCTTTCTATCATCAATATTTAATGGCCAATCAGCATCAGTATATGCATGAAGTTCAAAGCTATCATTTTTGTCATACCATAAGCCATAGTCTATGGTTCCTTTCAGATATCTCAATATCCTTTTCATAGGAGCTAGGTGTGTTTCATTGGGTTTTGCTTGATATCTAGCCACAATTCCAACAACATTAGCAATATTTGGTTTGGTGTGGGTTAGATATTGTAATCCTCCAACCATTGATCTGTACAAGGTCTAAAAAACATTCTTTGATTCATCATCAATTGTTAGCTTATTACCAGTCACCATCGGTGTTCCTACTAGTTTATAGTCTTCCATTCCAAACTTCTTTAGTATTTCTTTGTGATACTTAGTCTGAGAAATAAATATACCATTATCATTCTGAGTTATTTTCAATCTAAGAAAGAATTTCATTTCACCTATCATGGACATATAAAACTCACTTTCCATTTCCTTAGAAAATTTCTTACATAGATCATCATTACCTCCAAAGATAATATCATCAACAAAGAATTCTATTATCAAGATTCCATCTTCACTAGTTCTTAAATACAAATTACTGTATGTGTTACCTTTTCTGATTTGAATTCTATTCAATGTATACACTGATGTTCCAACACCCTCTTTCCACTATACATGAGATACATTTCCTTCAAGCAACATTGTCCTAGCAACATCAAGTATAGCTTGTTCCTTTGCTCTGCTATCCCATTTTGTTGTGGAGTCCTTTCACCATAGTATGATTTTATCCTTGTAGGTCCACATAGGTGTGTGTACCAGCTCCAACTTCTCTCTTGATGTATATGCTTTTCTTTTGTAACTACTTCTAGTCTATTTTCCCATGACACACTCTCTACAAAAAGTGTTAGATGGTTTCACAATCTTCGGTAGATCTCTTACTACATTAGTCATACTTGTCTTTACAATGTTATCAAAATTAACATGACAAAATTTTCTATGCCATAACCAACTGTCATCAACCTTCACAACAAAATAAGAGGCTCCAAATGTATTTAATTCTAATACATTACCTTTGCATTTAGTACTGATAGCAATCAACTTACCTGCCTTACTTCTGATAAAATATTTACCATTAAAAAAACTTAATTGAAACTCTTTATCCATTAACTATCCAACACTCAACAAGTTATGTTTCAATCCTTCAACAAGCAGTACATTATCTGTATTAGTCTTTATATCCAAAGTAATAGATCCTACTCCTATGATAGATTTAGGAAGATTGTCTCCAAATCTCACAACACCCCCATCATACTTTACTAATTTAACAAACTTGTTTTTGTCTCCAGTCATATGATAAGAACAACCACTGTCTATTATCCATTCAGTTTTCTTGTCAACATGAGATACTAAAGGTTTTTCCTCATGCACTAGCTCATCTCTAATAGGAACAAATCTGATCTCTTCATAATCTAAATCATCATCATCAGAAATGCCTTCACTAGCATAATAACAGTCTTTGTCCCTTTTAATCATGGTAGAATTAGGTTTATACTTGGGAACTCTTGTAGGACATTTAGATGCAAAATGACCTAACTTATTGCATGAAAAACATTTCAAAGGTAACTTTCCTTCAAATTTTCCCTTACCTCTCTTTTCTCTTCTTTCAATTAGTGCAACAAGTTCATCCATCTTTCTTTCTTCTTCCATTATTTGTTCCCATTCCTTAACATACTCACCAAGCTCTTCTTTTAGGTATTCATTGTTGGTGCTCAGAAGTGTAGACAATTTCTTGTGTATAGATGCCTTAAATGTAGATTGAACTTTAGGTATAGATTCTCCTAGTTTTCCAGCTTCAAAATTAGTTAGCTTTGCAATCAATATCTCTCTGCTAAAGTTTGGAGTTAGAGGTATAGTTTCTTGAATAGACATAGCCTTGAACTTGTAAGCAAGTGTCAATGATCTAAGGATCTTTGCAATAACCTTTTCTTCATCATAAGTGCCTCCATAGTTTCTGATTCCAACTACAACTTTTGTAACCCTTTGAACATAAGCTCTAATGCTTTCATCCTCATTCATTTGTAGCTTCTCCATCTTTGTCTTCCAATTTTGTAACTTTACTTGTTTGGTATACTTGTCTCCCTCATATAGTGCTTCTAATCTTTCCCAAATCAGGTATGCCAAATCCAAGTCTTTAACTTCAGTAAACTCTCCTTCAGAGAGTGCCCTGATCAGTGATTCTCTTGCAATCATGTTAAGTGAAAATATCTTCTTTTCATTCTCAGTAGTTGTTTCCAGCTCTTCTTCAGACTTTATATCTACCTTGTTCCTTGTAATCAACCAATAGTCAATTCCTAAACAAAATAAGTGAGTTCTCATCTTGTTCTTCCAACTATCAAAGTTCTCAGGATCAAATTTTGGACTATCCTTCCTATAGAACGCCATCTCCAAGATCACCTCAAGCTGTTAGGATTTCTTTCTAAGGACTAGTAGCTCTGATACCAATTGTTAGGAATAACAATCTACAATAAAACTCAGGGGGGGGTGAATCAGTTGTATGGAAGATTATTAAACTTTAAACTTTAAGTAGCAACAATATCATATCTAATGAACACAATAAATCCCAACACAATAACACAATATTTTGGTCTCGGGGAAACCTTGTTAAAGGTAAAAACCCCAGGTGGGAATTAGCACCCACAAATGATGTACTTAGAGTATCTAGTTATCCTTGTTAGAAGATATAGCCTTGTTAGGAGATTATTGAAACATTAGAGTACATAGTCCTTGTTAGAGGACAAACCCTGTTAGGAGTCAAGAAGAAAGGGAGGGCTCACTACACAAAGAATTTTAAATCCACCTTTAGAATTCACTGTTCACAACACAAGTGTATATGGAGAAATACACAATCTTTTTGAACTGTTATGGCAGTAACTGTCTTTGCTTAATCAGTTCCAATGAATTCTACTAACAAACCTCTGCTCTACATACAATAGACACAAGCTCATAGTTTTTTGAACCTCTCTATATCACCTTCTTCTCATCCATATCTTTTCCAAAGAAAAGACCTTTCATTTATACCTTCTTACAATTCTCATGAAAAGGTCGGCCCATAAGGCTTTCCTAATTACAAACAATTATATAAACCCTTGCTAAGATACACATAGTATCTAGAACAAGTATAAAATGACTACATTACAATAATTAAGGAGTGACATCCTTAATTCAAGTTCCCCATCCATCATACATGATACATCTTTGTAGTCAGCTTCCAAATAGATCACCTCCATAACACATACCACAACTCACGTCATCCTACTTTTCGTACCTTACATAGTTCATAGAAAATTCTTCAATACTTTGTCTTTCATCCCTTAAGTTCACATACATTGATTCCATATCACCTGTAAGCTATACATAGAACACATAGACTAACTCTATCATTTCTTACTATCACAGTCAGTGACCGATCTTCACCAAAACATCTGTAACTCATCCAATATGAAACATTAGATGATGCAATCTTGGATATAAGATCACAACATCCTCCTAAACTCTCATATGTCTTCACAACATTTGAAATATCCGTACAGTATCCGTACACTATGATAACCAACCTATTTTCCTCACAGAAACATATGTTGACATCAGTGACAAAACATAGATGACAATAGTATGAGTGCCCATTCAGTAACGTAGTGATTAAACATATTAAATGTCTCAATCACCTTCCCATACATTAGCAATATCCAACATAAATTATTTAGTTTAGTAACATGATAATAATATAATCATGGTTGGCTTGATTTAAAATTATGAGCCACGTAAATTGTTAGGAAAAAGAAAGCAGGAAAGGAAGGCTGACAATTTAGGAGCTTTCTCCGTTTAAAAGTCTGATTAGAAAAACCTTATCAGTAAATTAAATACCATCTAAAGCCCATTCCCATGTATGTAATTTATTGATTAGTTGATTGATAGTTTATTTGTCTTGAATATTTATCTTCGATAAAAAAATTGGCTTGACTTATTGATGCAGGAGCATCCTGGGTGTAAGAGCAATCTTGCATCACCCAAAAATATTTCTATTTTTATATTCAATAAGGGCTATTTTGTGCAGAGCTGCTATTTATGGAAAGTTACTATTTTTGGTAATTTTTGTATGTCCTTAGAATGATCTGATTTCTTTCTTGGAGGTTCATTTTGGTCATATAAGTCTGCCAGTAAAGTTTCATTTCCAGATCAAGTGTATGTTGGAAGATATTGAAGATTTTTGGTATTGGCAGCAGGGTACAGAAACTTTGAACTCAGTTTTGAAGGCTTTAGAGGCCCCGGATGAGGTCAAAAATTTGGGTGACGAGCGTTTGCGCAAGTCAAGCCTGTAGAGCGCTTCGTGGCATTTCCGAAATGGGGTTATAATAGCCGATCGGGTCAACTAGTGATGACTTATGGTCTTCGGAAGTTGGGCCACCTGAAATGGTAGAAAATAATTTTCTTCAAAATTTCTGTTCGGGTTTCAAAAGTTATCTTGAGCCGACTATGATGTAATAAAATGAAAAATAAAATAATTCTAAGTTTGGTCAGCCTTATTGGCTAAAATTCTGGAACCTTCCCAGGCGGTGGAAAATTGCCTATATAAGGAAGGCTGTATTATTGTCTTAGGCAGTTCAGAATAGTTCTGGGTAGTAGATCTGGGTAATAGTTCAAGGCTTTGTCCTACAGAATATTGTAAGGGAATGCCCATGTGGCTTTGCATATTGTAATTCTGAAAGTTTGTAATTCCACATTTGTGGAGATAATAAGAAGCCAATTTTCTGTTCTTGCATATTGTTGTTGTTTCTCTATTTCTGTTATGTGTTTGTGGTATTAAGGGGAGCACCCTTCATCAAGTGGTATCAGAGCCAGGGGTTCTTGAGTGTGTAAACAGATCGCCGACTGTGAGGCAGTTTACACTAGGACCGTGGTTAGGGTTTCAGCGCGCATCGCGAAATGCCTCCACGAAGAGAACGTGGTGGAAGACCTGGTGTTGTGACACCTGAGGTTAGAGAGTTGCAGAGACAAGTGCGAGCATTGCAAGAAGAGATTCATAGAGGAATGAATATTAATGTCAGAGATGAAAGTGAGGATGAAGCTGAAGAAGAATATCGAGAAGGAGAATTTGAAAATGTGAACCAGGAGGAAGAAAGAGTTTTTCGGGCGATTTCCAAGATTAGGAAAAGACCTAAGATTGAGGTTCCTACATTTTCTTGAAATCTTAACCCAGAGGAATTGATCGACTGGATCAATGAATGTGAGGAATATTTTGAGTATGAAGATGTTGAAGATCCTGATAGGGTCAAATTTGCGAAGGCCAGATTGAAAGGTCATGCAAAGATCTGGTGGCAAGAAATTCAATTGGAGTGAAATAGAAGAGGGAAAGATAAAATCACAAGATGGGATCGGATGGTGGATAAATTGAAGTGACAGTTCATTCCTGTTGATTATGAGCTTGACCTACTAAAGAAAATGCAGAGTTTGAAGCAAGCAGGAAGATCTGTTCAGGAGTATACAGAGGAGTTCTATCGACTTCTCATCAAAACAGGCCATGCAGAAGCTGATAAGCAGAAAGTTGCCCGATACCTTAATGGGTTAAGGCCAAGCATCCAGGAGGAGCTGAATCTGGTTCGAATGAACAGTATTGAAGAGGCATACCAGTTTGCCCTAAAAGTAGAGGAAAAACTGAACAAGAAGTTTGAGAGCAGACAAAACGGAAGAGGTCACGGTGGACGATCATATGGTGGCCGAAATGAAGATCTGAAAAAGAAGGATGAGGCCAGTAGCAGTCAGAATCAGCGAGGAAATAATTCCAATCACTTCCAGGATCAGAATAATAGAGATCAGAGAGGAAGAGGAAGAGGACAAGGATCTGGAAGAGGTGGCTTCTGTGGAACATGTTTTCACTGTGGAGAAGAAGGTCATAGGGCATTTGAATGTCCTCAGCACCAAGGCAGAACAGACAGGAGGAATGAAGGCCAGGCCAGAGTTGCACATGTAGATGAAGATGCCAGATCATCAAATTCTGAAGATGCTGAAAGAGGAGAAATGTTGATTAACAGAAGAGTCCTGTTGAGTGGTGAGAATGAACTTGAGCAAAGGAGGAGCCTGTTTCACACCAGGTGCAAGTGTGAAGGTAAATGTTGTGATGTGATTATTGATAGTGGAAACACTAACAATTTGGTGTCAGAAGAGATGGTGACAAAGTTGAAGCTCAAGAGACAGAAACACCCACATCCATATCGGATTGCTTGGGTACAGGATGACCACAGGGTCATGTTCAATGAACAATGCCTGGTGAAGTTCAAGATTGGTGGATACCAATATGAGGTATTGTGTGATATCATATCTATGGATGCATGTCATATGTTGTTGGGTAGACCATGACAGTTTGACAGATGTGCTGTACACGATGGTCGTGCGAATACCTATTCCCTGACAAAGGATGGAGTGCGACATAAGCTAAAGCCATTGAAGGAGACCGAAGAAAAAGTATGTGGTAATGCAAGAATAACATTTGTTGATGGAAGGAAATTCCTAGATGGTATGAGGCATGAGCATGTATGTTTTGCTTTAATTCCAAAAGCTGGCAAAGAGGAAGTAGAAGATGTTCCTGTAGAAGTTGTAGATTTGTTGAATGAGTTTCAGGATATTGTATCTGATAACGTGCCCGATGGATTATCACCAGTCAGAAAGATTAGTCATCAGATGGACTTGATCCTAGGAGTGAGTTTACCGAATAAGGCAGCACACAGAATGACACCTGCAGAAAGTGAGGAGTTGAACAGACAAGTACATGAACTGTTACAAAAAGGATTGATCCATGAGAGTCTGAGTCCCTGTGCTGTACCAGTGGTATTAGCACCAAAGAAGAATGGAGAATGGAGGATGTGTACGGATTCTAGGGCAATAAACAAGATCACAATCAAGTACAGGTTTCCATTGCCACGAATGGATGATATTATGGATTGTTTGAGTGGAGCTGTGTATTTCTCAAAGATAGATCTGAAAAGTGGATATCATCAGATTCAGATTAGAGAAGGAGATGAATGGAAGACTGCCTTTAAGACAAAGGAAGGACTATATGAGTGGTTAGTCATGCCTTTTGGGCTAACCAATGCACCGAGCACTTTCATGCGGCTCATGAACGAGGTTCTGAAAGAATTTCTGGGTAAGTTTGTCATTATTTACCTAGATGATATTTTGATCTTTAGTAAGACATTGGATGAGCATATCATGCATATTCGTATGGTATTTGAGAAGTTGAGAGAAGAAAAATTGCTGATTAATTTGAAGAAGTGCAGTTTTGTGAAGAAAGAGTTGGTGTATTTGGGGTTTGTAGTTTCAGGAGAAGGTCTAAAAATGGACCCAGAGAAGGTACAGGCTATCCTTGAATGGCCTACTCCAAGGAGTGCTACTGAGGTAAGATCTTTTCATGGTCTAGCTAGCTTTTATAGAAAGTTTATCAGAAATTTTAGTAGTATTTGTGGACCCTTGACTGAAACAATGAGAGGGGATAGAAAAGAGTTTAAGTGGACTAATGGGGCAGAAAAGAGTTTTCAATTGTTGAAACAAAAAGTTACAGAACAACCTATTTTAGCACTTCCAGATTTTAATAAGGTGTTTCAAGTAGATTGTGATGCTAGTGGTACTGCAATAGGAGCTGTTATGAGCCAAGAAGGTAAACCTGTTGCTTATTTTAGTGAGAAATTAAATGATGCCAAGAGGAAATATTCTGTTTATGATCAAGAATTTTATGCTATAGTTCAGGCATTAAAGAAGTGGAGACATTATCTACTTCCTAAGGAGTTTGTTTTGTATACTGATCATTAAGCTTTGCAATATTTGAATAGTCAAGGAAAGTTAAATCAGAGGCATTTAAAATGGGTTGAGTTTTTGCAGAGTTATACATTTGTTTTGAAACACAGGAGTGGAAAGTCTAATAGGGTTGCAGATGCTCTTAGCAAAAGGAAACTATTGCTGACAGAAATGCAGATTGAAGTGGTTGGGTTCAAGGAACTCAAGAATTTGTATCCAGAGGATCCTGATTTTGGTGAAGCTTGGAAAGCTTGTACAGAACCTGTTACTCTAGATAGGACGAAATGGTTGGATTTCATCATCTAGGATGATATGCTATTCAGAGGGAGTTAGTTGTGCATTCCACGAAGTTCTATGAGGGAGAATCTCATCAAGGAGAAGCATAGCGGAGGATTGGCTGGACATTTTGGTCGTGACAAAACCCTTTCTTTGGTTAGTGAAAATTATTATTGGCCACAATTGCAGCAAGATGTGAAGAAGTTTGTACAGAGTTGCAGAGTATGTCAGATGGCGAAAGGAGTGAAGAAGAATACAGGGTTGTATCAGCCATTACCTGTACCAGAGAAGCCTTGGGAGGATATCAGCATGGACTTTGTTCTTGGTTTACCGAGGACTCAGCGGGGACATGATTCAATTTTTGTAGTGGTTGACAGATTTTCAAAGATGGCACATTTCATTCCCTGCAAGAAGACTAATGATGCTATTCATGTAGCCGAATTGTTTTTCAGAGAAGTAGTGAGACTTCATGGTTTGCCAAAGACCATAGTTTCAGATCGGGACACTAAGTTTGTTGGATATTTCTGGCGTACATTGTGGAAGAAGTTGAAGACAGATTTGAAATTTAGTTCATCACATCATCCACAGACTGATGGACAGACAGAGGTGGTGAATAGGAGTTTGGGAAATTTGCTGTGATGTTTGGTTGGAGATAAGACAACAGGATGGGATTTGATTTTACCATAGGCAGAATTTGCATACAATAATTCTGTCAATAGGAGCACTGGTAAATCACCATTCCAAATTGTATATGGAAGTAGTCCAAGAAATGCATCTGAATTGAGAAAGATAGATAAAGGAGAAATAAGTAGTGCTAAAGCTGAAGATTTTGCAGAACACTTGAAGAGCATCCATGAGGAGGTGAGGAAGCATATTAACAAGATGAATGCGCAGTATAAGGCTAAGGCAGATGAGAAAAGGAGGCATAAGGAATTTCAGGTTGGCGATGAAGTCATGGTTCATTTGCGGAAGGAGCAGTTTCTGGTTGGTACATATAACAAGCTGAAAATGAAGAAGTTTGGGCCATGTAAGATACTGAAGAAGCATGATTCAGGAAATGCATATGAGGTAGAATTGCCTAGTGAGCTGAATATTTCACCAGTGTTTAACATTTCAGATTTGACAGAGTATCATGAAGGAGGTGTTGAAGATGAGATCACAGCGGCACAGTGGAGTATTCCAGCAAGTAGTTCAGACACCAAAGAGATTGAGGATATATTGGACAGTCGTGTTGGCAGAAGCACAAGGAACAGGACATATGAAGAATATCTGGTCAAGTGGAAAGGATGACCTGTTGAAGATTCATCATGGCTAACAAAGGAGAAGGTTAACCATCTTGGTTTTCCTCTGCACACCTGAGTCGTGACAGGGTCACTTCTCAAATTACCCTGGGTGTCTGATGCAGGAGCATCCTGGGTGTAAGAGCAATCTTGCATCACCCAAAAATATTTTTGTTTTTATATTCAATAAGGGCTATTTTGTGCAGAGCTGCTATTTATGGAAAGTTACTATTTTTGGTAATTTTCGTATGTTCTCAGAATGATCTGATTTCTTTCTTGGAGGTTCATTTTGGTCATATAAGTCTGCCAGTAAAGTTTCATTTCCAGATCAAGTGTATGTTGGAAGATATTGAAGATTTTCGGTATTGGCAGTAGGGTACAAAAACTTTGAACTCAGTTTTGAAGGCTTTAGAGGCCCCGGATGAGGTCAAAAATTTGGGTGACGGGCGCTTGCGCAAATCAAGCCTGTAGAGTGCTTCGTGGCATTTCTGAAATGGGGTTATAATAGTCGATCGGGTCAATTGGTGATGACTTATGGTCTTCGAAAGTTGGGCCACCTGAAATGGCAGAAAATAATTTTCTTCAAAATTTCTGTTCGGGTTTCAAAAGTTATCTTGAGCCGACTATGATGTAATAAAATGAAAAATAAAATAATTCTAAGTTTGGTCGGCCTTATTGGCTAAAATTCTGGAACCTTCCCAGGCGGTGGAAAATTGCCTATATAAGGAAGGCTGTATTATTGTCTTAGGTAGTTCAGAATAGTTCTGGGTAGTAGATCTGGGTAATAGTTCGAGGCTTTATCCTACAGAATATTGTAAGGGAATGCCCATGTGGCTTTGCATATTGTAATTCTGAAAGTTTGTAATTCCACATTTGTGGAGATAATAAGAAGCCAATTTTCTGTTCTTGCATATTGTTGTTGTTTCTCTATTTCTGTTATGTGTTTGTGGTATTAAGGGGAACACCCTTCATCACTTATATGCCTTTTGTAGAGCATTCATTTTCCATTGTAAGGTGAAAAAAACTTTTTTTCCTTTTTTATACAGAATGTATGTTTTGTCAAAGTATCTAGAAAGGGAAATAAAAAAAATTAGAGCGAGATAGAGAATTATACATTAAGCTATGTTTCATCTGTATCTTGATGTAACATCACATTCATTAAAGTCACTATTAGTACAATATTGTCAAACATGTTAAAATTTTCACTAAAAGTACAATTACAACTATTGAAATGCCACCAAATCTTAATAAACATGTATCTATAAAAGCGATTTGAAAAAGAAGTAAGTGTCCCATTCACTTTTTAGTTTGTTGTTTAGATATTTTCTTGTTTTCCATGGGTTCTACAATTTTGATTCCCAAGCCCGAGAGTTTGTTATCTTCGATTAAACTATATGAAATCATACTCAGCCTCTCTAAGCCCATGGCTCTCAGAGCTATCATTTTGTTGAATATTCAAGACATAATTTCCTTATCTAGGCTCTCTTACCCTAGAAGAAATTGCTGTGCATATTTTAGCCTCCACCGAAAGCCCATCTTGCATAGAATATATGTTTTGTCTACTGAGATTTCTAGCATCCCAGCAAGTCTTTACTGAGATCCCACACCAGGAGAACTTCAGGAAAACTAGCCATGGTCTCAAAGGCCTTTCTAAATTTCTTGTTAAGGGAGATTTGAGTTCTAGTGTGTCAATGCAAAATTGTGTTCCATTGTTGTTGGGATCCATTAACCGTATTACTATTTTGGGATGGTTGCTTCTGCATGAGCCTTTGTTAGAAGGCAGATGCACCTTTGATAAGGATTTTCATGGTATGAGTGTTTGGGAGTACACTAAAAACATTTTTGAGGCAAACACCATATTTAACAATGCCTTATCCTATCATACTCCATTTTTCATTGTTAGAATAACTAAGAGGGGGGTGAATCAGTTATCCACAGTCCCAATTACAAAATGTATCACTTAAAATAAATTCAGCTAAATTTGCAGCTCGGTAAACAATAAATACTAAACTATTTGTGACTTTATCGATTGCCAGTTAATTGCTCATGAAGATTACCAACCAAATCAGATATGAAACATGTAAAGTATGATAGCCAAACAATCACCACAAAAACACATAACACAAAAGATTTAACATGAAAACCTTGCAAAGGGAAAAACCACTTGGGACCAGTAACCCAAAATATTTTCACTCTTCTAAAGTGAGCTTGGTGAAGAGCCAACCCTTTTAAAGATTACAAAACACATTGTAAGGTGTGACCTTATTAGAGGATTTAACACTAACAATTATCATCCAACCATCTTTCACTATGGGGTTGACAGGATAACAATGGACATTCTATGAATAACATATAAGACTTTCAAGTCCACTCAGTTAAGAGATTTATCTATTTACAATGATTAAACTAAAAATAGTAGATGATCTGATTATAATACAACTTGAATTTGCAGATGTTTAGATCTATTCTAAGCCCATAAAAATCCTCTAATCAATATTTCTATTCAGTTCATCAATATTTAGTAACTTACTGTTCCTCGATAAAATCTCTCTGATGCTCTGTTAACTCTACAATTCAGTTCTTCTTCAACCAGTTTGATCAGGCAAACATGAAGCAATGTTCACATGATATCTCTATAGTCGCCTTCCTTTGGCATCCTTTTCATAATTAAATCAATGTCTCTTAAATAGACAAGTAAACCATTTTCTTTTCATCCATCATATTTTGCTACTTAATCTCCTTCATTGATTTTGCTGCTTAAACCTTCCTCGATAGATGTGTTAGTAACACATTTTTTTTCCATCCTTTAGATCTTCAAATTTTGTTAGCCATTGATCTCATAACAAAATTTTTCTTCCACGTTGAAATCATACACTTTACAGCTCATCAATTTCTATCGGCTAAACTAATCATTTAGTTCTTTTGTCCATACTTGGTTGACAAAGAAATATGTCAGTGAATAAAAGCTCGGTTGATAATGTTGCTTGGTATACACTACACTGGCTCGGTGTATATTGGAATGCTTCAATAACCGACCAAACTACTTTGTATCATTTTGCTTCCAACTTCATAATAGATTAATGCAACATAATCAAGTCAACAATATGAAGTCATAAACTCATCACTAAGTTACCAAGAGTATTCCTTATCCTCATCTATCATATCCATCTTCCTCCATGTAGATATCTCTATTCTTCATCTTTTCTCTCTTCTTCACAGATGTTTAGATATTTGCAACTAACATGATAAGTATTGTCAAAACTAGTTGACATCAATGACAACATAAAAATTGATTTAATTATCTTACATATCCATTCAGTGCTCGGTCATCTCTAATCACTTGAAGTTCATCAATCAAGTTCTCAATTAGTTGTAGTTCATCAATCTCTCCCTTTGGAATTGATGGAAACTCAAGAAGTATAAAATATACCATACACATACCAAACATGTATTCTACAACTATGTAAAAAAAAATGTTGTAAGCTCTCCCTAGCTTAATATGTTTAATCACTACGTTACATGACAACATTGCAAGTGAAGACTTTCTTCTACAGATTTGATCTTTGGGTTCTTAGATTATTTTGTTCAATATTACTCTCCCTAACTTCTTTAGGTTATCTCTCCTTTCAGCTCTTCTTTTGACAACAATCTTTGTCTGATATTTGATTAACTTCTTTCCCTTTGACAACAATGCCAAAGAAATGTTAGAAAGTAAAGATCCCCAAGATAATTGAGAGGGGGGGGGGGGGTGAATTAGTTATCTGATAATTTAACCATTTAACTTCTTTAAACAATATAATTATTGTACTAATCAACCATAGAAAGATAACCATACACAATTTCACAATAACACAAGATATGTTGACTAGGGAACCTCTTGAAAAGAGTAAACCCCTGTGGGAATGATGCCCACAAAATGATGCACTAATATAAAAGTTCCTTGTTAGAGGATGGACCTTGTTAGGAGTCTTATGAAATACATTTAGTACATATAAATCCCTGTTAGGAGATTTTGAATCCTTGTTAAAAGATTCTAACCCGGTTAAGAGTTTATGGAAGACAGAAGGACCCACTGCCCAAATAGCTTCAAGGAAAGATCTCTGAACCCACTGTCCAAAAGATCTTAGAATTATTCAATAGAATAATATGAAATATATTACCTCCTTCACACTATGCCAAAACTGCACTGTCTGCTACACAAGATCACAATTCTAGATCTCTGTACTCACAAGTCTTCCTTCATCACTGAATTAGCTCTTTTCTTCACTTCATGCATATATTCACATCTCAGCCTTCACAATAAATTTTACAACAAATAAAAAATTCCTTCTTATATACCAAACTCAAATAATTACAAATGAATTGGTCCTCAATTACAAAATAATAAATTCTACATGCTACACACAAAATTTCACATAAAACTGTCAGCTTCCAGATACTGTAACTTTCTCCAAACATATCTTCAAAGTTTTTACTATGAACCACATCATCATTAATGAGTCTCCAACATCCCTTTAAATACACAAAATCATATTCCATCCTAGCTAAGAGATATCCTCTGATTTCTAAAAACCGCTTCACAGAAACACTGTCTAAACACTACTTTCACCAAAATGCTCATAAATCTCATGAATGAATGAATTTATTTTTGCATTGTTAACCATAGGTTAATAAAACACCAAAGAACATACCATCAACTACGCAAAAGCCAATCTACAATACAACATGTGTGCAAAACAAAACTGTACCTACTTTCCTACTGATATCCAGAATATCACTGTGTTGACATCAATGAAAAACCAAGTCATGAATGCAACAACAAATGCTACAGAATGATTGCCAAAATACTTTGCATTTATTCCTAACAATCTCCCCCATTGGCATTAATGGAAACATAGATGAAAAACATCCAATGTTCAAAAAATCCAATACTGCAACATCACTGCAAAATATCAAATTAAATCTTGCTTCATTTTCCTATTCAGCTCTCTCATACAATCCACAATGTTTTTCATGTATATCTCTCCCCCATTGACATCAATGATAGAAATTTCATCACTAAGTCACCAACTTAATGTCAAAAGACACTTTTCAAAAAAATACAATAACAAGAGTCCTCATGACTCAGCTCATAAACTCCCCCATAGAGGAAGTTCCAACATCCAATCCAGAAGAAAGATAGGGCTCATATACCACTAGATGGATGCAATCATCTACATCAATTCTCAAAAATAGGTTGGGACATAACCCCAAGCATACCTCTTAGATACACAAATGTATCCTTAGGTAAAGGTTTTGTAAATATATCTGCTATCTGTTCCTTTGTGCTTATGTACTCCAATCTTACTTCTTTTTTCGCAACTTTCTCTCTTACAACATGATACTTGATCTCAATATGTTTAGTCTTAGAATGTAAAACATGATTTTTTGACATAATCACTGTACTGGTGTTATCACAATGTATAACAACAGGCTCATCAAACTTTATTCCAATATCCTTCAACATCTGCTTCATCCAAATAATCTGATTACAATTATTTGCTGCTGCAACATATTCTGCTTCTGCTGTACTTTATGAAGTACAATTCTACTTCTTACTTAACCAAGAGACCAATTTTATTCTAAGAAAAAAGGCTCCACCACTGGTGCTTTTCTTGTCATCAATGCTACCTCCCCAATCTGTATCAGTATAGGCACATAAAGTAAAATCATTAGAATTCTCATACCATAATCCATAATCCATTGTTTCTTTCAGATATCTCAGTATCCTCTTTACTGCTGCATAATGTGATTCTCTAGGTTCTGCTTGAAATCTTTCTACAATCCCAATTGAATGTGCTATATCAGGTCTTGTATGTGTCAAGTACTACAACCCTCCAATCATAGATCTATATTCTTTCTGCTCAACTGCTGGTGTTTCATCTTTGCTAGATAACTTATGTCTAGTTACCATAGGTGTTCCAATAGGTTTAGAATCTTTCATTCTAGATCTTTTTAATAAATCATTCAAATACTTAGTCTGACTTACAAATATACCTTCCTTTCTTTGTGTTATCTGTAATCTCAAAAAATATTTCATTTCTCCCATCATGCTCATCTCAAATTCAGTCTTCATTTCATCTACAAATTTGTCACTAGCTTCATCTTCTCCTCCAAAGATAATATCATCAACAAATATAACTATAACCAATATACCATTCTCAATTTCTTTTTTGCATAAGTTACTATCTTTTGTTCCTTTTATAAATCCCAATTTCAATAAATACTTATCCAATCTTGCATACCAGAATCTAGGTGCTTGTTTTAATCTATATAAAGCTTTCTTTAACTTACATACCATATCTCCTTCTTGTGTCAAAGGAAAACCTTTAGGCTGCTCAATGTAGACTTCTTCTTCTAATTCACCATTCAAAAATGCTGATTTCACATCCATCTGATACACTTTGAATTTCTTGTAAGCTGCATATGCTAGAAACATTCTCACTACTTCAAGTCTAGCCATAGGTGCAAAAGTTTCTTCATAGTCAATTCCTTCTTGTTTTGAATATCCTTTACATACCAATCTTGCTTTGTTTCTTATTACTTCTCCTTGCTCATTCATCTTGTTTCTAAATACCCACTTTGTTCCAATCACATTCTTGTCTTCAGGTCTAGGGACCAATTCCCATGTCTTGTTTTTTTCAATCTGCTCCAGTTCTTCTTTCATAACATTAATCCAATGTTCATCTTCACAAGCTTCATTAGTAGTCTTAGGTTCAATTTGAGAAATCAAACATAAATGTACCTTATTTCGAGTTAAAACTCCTCTGTCTAAACTTCCAATAACTTTCTCAACAGGGTGATGTCTTGAAATATACCTGTTAGGTGTCATAGTTACTGATCTTGTTCCAACTGTAGATTCTTCTCTGCTTTCTTCTCTGTTTTGTTCTCTATTTTGTTCTCTATTTTCTTCAGTATGACTTTCATTCAGCAAATCACTGTTAGTTTCAAAAAATAATTCTGCATTTTCAATGTTAGGCTGAGGTTGTGCTTCTCCATCAGATTCATAATCAAGCATTCTTTCTTGAATTTTAAACTTCTCATCAACTTTTACATTTGCACTTTCAACAATAGTCTTAGTTCTTTTGTTATAACATCTATATGCTTTGCTTTTTAAAGAATATCCAAGAAATATTCCTTCATCACTTTTAGGATCAAATTTTCCTATATCATCATCTCTCTTTATATAACATTTACTTCCAAAAATTCTAAAATACTTAACTGAGGGTGCATGTCCAAACCATAATTCATAAGGTGTCTTGTTTGTATCTACTCTGATTTGTACTCTGTTCATAGTGTATACTACTGTGTTCACTACTTCTCTCCAAAAAGTCTTAGCCAAATCATTTTCAAACAACATAGCTCTTGCTACTTCAGTTATTGACTTGTTCCTTCTTTCTGCAATACCATTTTGTTCTGGTGTTCTAGGGGCTGAAAGTTGTCTCTTAATACCATTCATTTCACAAAAGGTGTTAAACTCTCTAGATGTAAATTCACCACCTCTATCAGATCTTAGACACTTAATCTTCATTCCAGATTCATTCTCAATTTTGCTTTTCATGATCTTAAATTTATCAAATGCTTCAAATTTTTCTTTCAAAAATGCAATCCACATCATCCTTGTAAAATCATCAACAAGAATCATAAAATACCTTTCTCCATAGAGTCCTCTAGTCCTAGTAGGACCACATAAGTCTGTATGAACAATCACTAGCTTCTCTGTCGATGTGAAATTATTGTTGGGAAATGAAATCCTTTTCTACTTTGCCATCATACATTCTTTGCAAATCATGTTAGTAGGCTTCATAATTCTAGGTAAATCTCTTACCGCAAGTGTAGTGCTTACCTTGACAATATTATCAAAATTTATATGATAAAACCTTTTATGCCATAACCAACTATCATCAATCTTAGTTATGAAACATGTTATCTCAGTAGGATTCAACTGAAATACATTACCTCTGGTTCAGGATCCTTTTCCAATCAGATTTCCATCTTTATCTTTTATCACACAAGTTTTCTCAGTAAACCAAACTTGATATCCCTTATTAGCCAATTGTCCAATGCTTAATAGATTATGTCTCAATCCATCAACAAAGTAAACATCATCAGTGTTAGTCTTTCCATCAAGAGTAATAGATCCTATACCCTTAATCAAACAAGGTGCATTATTACCAACCCTAACAATTCCTCCATCATAATTATCTAACTTAACAAACTTTATTTTATCTCCAGTTATATGATGTGAACAACCACTATCTATAATCTAATCAGATTTCTTTTCAACTCGAGAAACTAATGCTTTTTCTTCCCTTTTATCAGATTCAAAACTTTCTTCTTTAATTTCTACAAATCCTATTTCCTCAAGGTTATCATTATCACTGTCACTTAAATGTCTTTCAATTCCTGCTTCAAGATCTTCATCATTTGCATAATAACATTCTTTAGATCTCCTAAAGTTGCTTCTATACTTCTTAACTCTTAGGACATTTAGATGCAAAATGACCATATTCTTGACAAGTCCAACATTTAAAGATTTTCATACCATCTGGTTCTCTTTTTACAAGTAATGCAATACCTTCTTCAATCTTCTTATCTTCGTCAGATTTAGATCTTCTACTGCTGGCATAATCTCCATTCACACTAGTACTTCTTGTAGGTCTAATGTTAAGAGCACTGAATGTTGTTTCCATTCTAGGTAGCTCTCCAGATAATCTCAAGTTCATCTCTGTTGTTTCTAATCTTCCAAGAAGAGTCTCTCTTGAAAAATTTGATGTACAAGGTATCACTTGTTCAATCATCTGTGTTGTTTGCTTGAATACTGGTGTCAAAGTTCTCAGAATTTTCCATATCACTTCATTCTCTATCTTATCACCTCCACAAGACTTTATTCCTGTTACAATCTCAGACATCCTACCAATATAGCTTCTAATAGATTATTCTTCCATCATTCTAATATCTTCAAATGCACAAATCCAATTATGTAATCTAGCCTTCTTTGCATGTTCATCACCTCCAAAAGTAGAATGTAAAGCTTTCCAAATTGCATGAGATGTTTTCAAACATATTGCCTGACTATATTTATTCTCTGGTAGTGCTGACAAAAGTGCTTCTCTTGCAAGTATGTTACACATGAATAGATCTAGTTCATCTTTAGTTCCCGCCTCTAGATTGTATTCCTTAATGATAGTCTTCTCACTCTTTTTAATCAACCAATAACTTGGTCCTAAACACAATAGATGAGTCTTCATCTTTTCTTTCCAGCTGTCAAAATTTACTCCATCAAACTTAGGGCTTTCTTTTTTAAAATTTTCCATGGATCTCCTTAAGTTGTTAAACTTTTCTTTCAAGGACCTGTCGCTCTAATACCAATTGTTAGAAAGTAAAGATCCCCAAGATAACTGAGAGGGGGGGGGTGAATTAGTTATCTGATAATTTAACCATTCAAATACTTTAAACAATATAATTATTGTACTAATCAACCATAGAAAGATAACCATACACAATTGCACAATAACACAAGATATGTTGACTAGGGAACCTCTTGAAAAGAGTAAACCTCGGTGGGAATGATGCCCACAAAATGATGCACTAATATGAAAGTTCCTTGTTAGAGGATGGACCTTGTTAGGAGTCTTATGAAATACATTCAGTACATATAAATCCTTGTTAGGAGATTTTGAATCCCTGTTAAAAGATTCTAACTCGGTTAAGAGTTTATGGAAGACAGAAGGACCCACTACCCAAACAACTTCAAGGAAAGATCTCTGAACCCACTGTCCAAAAGATCTTAGAATTATTCAATAGAATAATATTAAATATATTACCTCCTTCACACTATGCCAAAACCACACTCTCTGCTACACAAGATCACAATTCCAGATCTCTATACTCACAAGTCTTCCTTCATCACTGAATTAGCTCTTTTCTTCACTTCATGCATATATTCACATCTCAACCTTCATAATACATTTTAAAACAAGGAAAAAATTCCTTCTTATATACCAAACTCAAATAATTACAAATGAGTTGGTCCTCAATTACAAAATAATAAATTCTACAGGCTACACACAAAATTTCACATAAAACTGTTGGCTTCCAGATACTATAACTTTCTCACAACATATCTTCAAAGTTTGTGCTATGAACCACATCATCATTAATGAGTCTCCAATATCCCTTTAATTGCACAAAATCAGATTCCATCCCAGCTAAGAGATATCCTCCGATTTCTAAAAACCGCTTCACAAAAACACTGTCTAAACACTGCTTTCACCAAAATGCTCATAACTCTCATGAATGAATGAATTTATTTTTTCACTATTAACCATAGGTTAATAACACACCAAAGAACATACCATCAATTTCACAAAAGATAATCTACAATACAACATGTGTGCAAAACAAAACTGTACCTACTTTCCTGCTGATATCTAGAATATCACTGTGTTGACATCAATGACAAACCAAGTCATGAATGCAACAACAACTGCTATAGAATGACTACCAAAATACTTTGCATTTATTCCTAATAAGAAAAGTAAACAAAATATAGCTCTATAGTAGCTAAGTAATTCTCTATTATCTGGTGCATACAATGTATCTCTGTATCTTAGTATATCGATATGAAAATCTCTGTTCTGACTCCTCAAATCTTCACAACCTTAGATATCCAAAGTGTGAGCTATGATGCATCAACATGAATGATCTTCTAATAAGATTAGGCTAATGCAACCTCCAAATCACATTAGTGACTGATAGCAAGGGACAGACCCCAATTCTATTCCTCAAGTAGTCAAAAGTTTCCTTCAGTAGAGGCTTGGTAAATATGTTAGCAAGTTTCTCATTTGATGTAACATATTCCAATTTAACTTTCTTCTCCTGGACTTGCTCTCTTAAGTAGTGATACTTACTAGAGATGTGCTTGGTCTTTGAGTGCATTACATGATTTTTAGAAATTTTTATTGCACTTTTGTTGTCACAATATATAATCATCGGCTCAGTGATTACCTCATTCACCCCTTCCAACAATTTCTTGATGTAGGCAATGTTTGAGTAGTTTGTAGTAGCGGCAACATAATTTGCTTTGGTAGTAGATTGAGAAATACAAGGTTGTTTCTTACTTTTCCAAGTAAGAAGTCTTTCACCAAAGAAAAATGCTCCTTTGGTGGTACTCTTTTTGTCATCTATATTTCCAACCCAATCTGCATTGGTATAGACTCTTAGTTCAAACTTCCCTTCCTTAGGATACCCTAATCTATAGTCCTCAGTTTTCTTCAGGTATCTTAAGATTCTTTTTGTGTTAGAATAATTGAGAGGGGGGGAATCAATTATCCATAGTCCCAGTCATAAAATGTATAACCAAAAACAATTTGCTTAAACTTCTGCATCTCAGTAACATAAAATACTATATTGTCTGTGCTTTTACAGTGATTACTGATTAAATCCAATATGAAACATGTAAAGTATGAAAAAAAACAATCATCACAATGAACACATAACACAAGAGATTTAACATGTAAACCCTACTAAGAGAAAAACCACCTGGGACTGGCAACCCAAAATTGTTCACTCTTCTGAAGAGAGGTTGGTGAAGACCCAACCCTATTAAAGGTTACAAAACACACTGTAAGGTGTGAGCTTTTTAGAGGCTTTTAGACCAATAGTTATTGTCCAACCAACACTCACTATGGGGTTGACAGGATAACAAATGTACATTCTATGAATGACATTACAAGACTTTGAAGTCCACCTGGTTAAGAGATTTATCTATTTACAATGGTTAAAGTGTAATAGTAGGTGATCTAATCACAATACAACTTCTATTGTAGATGTTCAGATCTATATTATGCTCATTCAAATCCTCTGATCAATATATCAATTCTATTTCAACAAAAATCAATGACTTACTGTCTCTTGGTAATAGCATTCTGATGCTCGGTAATCTCTATAGTTCAGTTCTCCTTAACTAGTTTGATTAGGCATGCATGAAGCTTGTTCATGTGATAATTTTGGAGTCTCCTTCTTCCGGCATAAGTTTCATAATGAAACCCTAGTCTCTTAAATAGACATGTAAACCATTTTCTTCTCCTCCATTAGATTTTACCTCTTATTCTCCTTCATCCATTTTGTTGCTTAAACCTTCCTCGACTGATGTGTCAGTAACACATTTTGTTTCCATCCTTTAAATCTTCCTTGAATTTTTTTAGTCGTTGATCTTTTTAACAAACTTTATCTTTTACACTGAGTACGAGGTACTTTCTAGCTCATCAATTCTTATCAGCTAAACTAATCATTTAGTTCCTTTCTCTCTGTTCGGTTAACAAAGAAATGTGTTGGTGAACATAAGCTTGGTTTATACTGTGTTTGGTATACACTACACTGCTCGGTGTATACTATGATGCTTCATCAACTGACCACACTGCCTTGTGTCTTTCAGCTCTTTTCCTCATCATAGATGAATGCAACATAATCAAGTCAATAACATAAGGTCATAAACTCATCAATAAATTACCCAATGTATTCCTTATCCTCATCTATCATATACAAATTTCTCATGTAGATATTTCTATTCTTCATCTCTTTTTCTCCTTTCTATAGATGTTTAGGTATTGTAACTTACAAGATAAGTGTTGTCAAACTAGTTGACATCAATGACAACATATTACTAATTTAATCATCTTACATATCTAATTAGCAACTTAGTGATCTCTAATCACTGATCTTCAATTAGGTTCTAAATCAGTTGTACTACATCAATCTCTCCCTTTGGCATTGATGGCAACTCAAGCAATATGCCATACACATACCAAACATCTATTCTACAACTCTGTAAACAAATGCTGTACAAGCTCTCCCTAGCTTAATATGTTCAATCACTACATTACTTAACAACATTACTAATGCAGACTATCTTCTATAGATATGATCTTTTCAGCTCTCAGATTCCATCTTCTATTCTCAATAAATGATCTTCAATGCTCTCCCTTACTTTAAGTTTATCTCTCCCTTAGATAGATGTTTTAGTGTTCTCATTGATTCATATTGTTTCATATTGTTTATCTCTCCCTTTGAAAACAATGCCAAAGAAACAAACAAACTTACAACTCTGTAGTAGCCATGTAACTCTCCATTGTTCGATGCATTCTCTATATCTTGGTATACTGATATACCAATCCATTCTAGTTCTTCAAACCTTTTCACAACCTTAGACATGATCCAAAGTGTGAACTATGCTGTATCAACATGAATGATCTTTTGATAAGATTAGGATGATGCAACATCTAGATCACATTAGTGACTAGTAGATAGGGGATGGACCCCAAGTCTAGTCCTCAAGTATTCAAATGTATCCTTTGGTAGAGGCTTTGTAAATATGTCTACAAGTTTCTCTTTATATGTAACAAATTCTAGCTTCACTTGCTTCTCCTGTACATGTTCTCTTAAGTAGTGATACTTAATAGATATATGCTTTGTCTTAGAATGCATCACTAGATTCTTTGAAATGTTTATTGCACTAGTGTTGTCATAATATATAATCACCATCTCAGTGATTACCTCATTCATACCTTCCAACACTTGCATAATATATGCAATACTTGAACAATTTGTAGCAGCAACAACATACTTTGCTTTGGCTGTAGACTGAGAAATACAAGCCTGATTTTTACTTATCCATGAAACAAGTCTTTCACCAAAGAAAAATCCTCCTCCAATGGTGCTTTTTCTATCATCCACATTTCCAGCCCAATCAGCGTCGGTATAGACTCTGAGTTCAAATTTTCCTTCCCTAGGATACCATAATCCATATTCCTCTATTTTATTCAGGTATCTTAAGATTCTCTTTGTAGAAACCATGTGTGACTCCCTAGAATTTGTAGAAAATATTGCAACAATCCCCACAACATGTGCTATGTCTGGTCTACTATGCACTACATACATTAATTTACCAATCATAGATCGATATAATGTCTAGTTTACCTCTATAGTTTCATCTTCCTTAGTCAATTTACATCCAGTAGCCATCGGTGTTCCAACAGGCTTAGCATCTTCCATGCCAAATGTTCTCAGTATTTCCTTGATATATTTAGATTGTGTGATGAATATCCCATCACTCTGTTGAATCACTTGTAGTCCTAGAAACAACTTAATCTCTCCAAACATACAAATTTCAAACTATTTTCTCATCTCATTAGCAAAGGATTTACATATGTGATCTTGACCTCCAAAGATAATATCATCCACAAATATTTTAGCAATAAGAATAGTATCATCATTATCTCCTTTCATATACAAATTGTTGTTCTCACTAGTTTTATGCACTCTAAGACAAAGCATATATCCATCAAGTATCACTACTTAAGAGAACAAGTACAGGAGAAGCAAGTGAAGCTATAATTTCTTACATCTAAGGAACAACTTGTAGATATCTTTACAAAGCCTCTACCAAAGGATACATTTGAATACTCGAGGACTAGACTTGGGGTTCATCCCCTATCTACCAGTCACTAATGTGATCTAGATATTGCATCAGCCTAATCTTATCAGAATATCATTCATGTTGATGCAACATAGTTCACACTTTGGATCTTTTCTAAAGCTATGAAAATTACTAGAACATATTGGCATATCAGTATATAGAGATACAGAGTATGCACCAGACAACAGAGAGTTACATGGATACATAGAGCTATTTGTTTATTTGTTTTCTTTGGCATTATTGTCAAAGAGAGAGATAAACAATATAAAACAATATACACCGATGAAAACCATCTAAGGGAGAGATAATCTGAAAGAAAGGGAGAGTATTGAAGACTAGTTATAGAGAACATAAATAGGAACTGAGAGTTGAAAAGAGCACATTTGTAGAATGTCAAAGCTATATTTTTTAATGCTATTCAGTAATGTAGTAATTGAACATATTAAGCAAGGAGAGCATGTACAACATTTGTGAATAGAGTTGTAGAATATATGTTTGGTATGTGTATGGTATATTTCATATTAGTTGAGTTTCCATCAAAGCCAAAGGGAGAGATTAATGAACTACAACTGATTTAGAACCTAATTGAAGATCTGTTATTTAAGATCACTGAGCTGATTGATTAGATATTTAAGATGATTGAATCAGCATTATTTTGTCATTGATGTCAACTAGTTTGACAACACTTATCATGTAAGTTACTATACTAAAACATCTGGAGAAGAGGAGTGAAAGAGATGAAGAATAGAAATATCTATATGAGGAAGATGGATATAACAGATGAGGATAAGGAATACATTCAGTAACTTGTTGATGAGTCTATGACATTATGATATTGACTTGATTATGTTGTATTCATTTATGATGAAGAAAAGAGCCCAAAGACACAAAGCGATGTTTTCGATTGATGAAGCATTTCAGTATACACTGAAAAAGTGTAGTGTATACCGAGCACACTATAAATCAAGCTTGTGGTTACCAATGCATTTCTTTGTTAAGCGAGCAGAACAAAAAAAAAAAATGGATAGTTTAGCTGATAAGAATTGATGAGCTGGAAAGTGTATAACTTCAAGGTAACAGATAAAGTTTTTTACAGAGATCGATGGATAACAAAATTTAGGAAAGATCTAATGGATTGAGATGAAATGTGTTATTGACACATCAGCCAAGGAAGCTTAAAGAGGAAAAATCAATGAATATGATTAAGTGGCAAAATCTGATGGAGGAGAAGAAAATGGTTTACTCATCTATATAAGAGACTAGATTTTCATAATGAAAAGATGTCGAAAGAAGGAGACTACAGAATCTTCGTGTGAACAAGTCTCATGCATATCTGATCATACTGGTTATTGAGAACTGAACTGTAGAGTATTTATCAAGTGATAGGAAGCTATTATCGAATGACAGTAAGTCACTGAATATTGATTGAAACAAATTATTTTAATGATCAGAGGATTGAATGAGCCTAACATTGATCTGTACATCTGCAATTGAAGTTGTATTAAGGTAGATCACCCACCGTTACATATTTAACCATTATACACAGTCAAATCTCTTAACCGAGTGGACTATAAAGTCTTATTATGTATCATTCATAGAATGAACATTGTTATAATGTCAACCCCATAGTGAATGCTAGTTGGATGATAATGGTTGGTCTAAAATCCTCTAATAAGGTCACACCTAACAGTGTGTTTGTAACCTTTAACAGGGTTGGGTCTTCACTGACCTCACTTCAGAAGAGTGAACATTTTTGGGTTGCCGGTCCTAGGTGGTTTTTCCCTTCACAGGGTTTCCATGTTAAATCTCTTATGTTATGTGTTGATTGTGATATTTGTTTGATGTCATATTTTCATGTTTCATATTTGATTTGATCGGTAACTGCTATATGTTATAGACTACTAATCGGTAAAAGCACAGACAGTAAAAGTATTTTAAGTTACCGAGTATCAAAAAGTTAAGTAATTTGTTTTGGATTATACATTTTGTATTGGGATAGTGATTAATTGATTCATCCCCCCTCTCAGTTATTCTAACAATTGGTATCAGAGCTTTGGTTGCTTAGAATAGAGTTTTAAGGACTTCAACACAAAGATCTCAAAATTTATAAGAGGGAAGTGCTAAGACTGAACAAAGATAACTTCATAGTATGGCAAATCTGATTGAAGTTGCACGTATCTGGAATTGGGAATTCTACACTAGAACTGATAGAGAATAGCTACATTGAACCGACCCCTAGTCCCTTGACTCTTGATCAACTAAGAGACAAGAATGAACACAATATTACTATGATGGAGATTGTTTCTACCTACACCGATGCCAAATTTGAAGATATTAAAAGCTGCACAACTACCAAAGGTATGTGGGAAAAACTTGCACTAATATACAGTGGTGATACAAATGTTAAAAGAGCTTGAGATGAAAGCTTAAGGGGCAGATTCGATGATATGAAGATGAAGGAAGGTGAGAACATAGTGCAATACTCAAATAGACTAAAATAGGTGGTACATGCTATTAGAGCATCAGATAGAGTTATTGATGATGAAATAGTGATAACTAAGATTCTCAAAACTTTACTGCTAGTTTATGCTATCAGGATTTCTACAATTCATGAAACAAGGTCTGCATCCAACCTTACTCTTGACACCCTGATTGGTAAGCTTACAACCTTTGAACTGAACAATTTTGATAATAGTGTTGTACCAACTATTGAGTCTACTTTCATGACTTCTCTGAAGATTGGTAAGTCTAGTAGCAAGAATAGTAAGAATGATGATAGTGATACCGAAGATTATCCTGATGAACTTGAAGCTCTTATGGCTAGAAGGTTACCTAAAGGAAAAGGAAGATATAGAGGTAAGCTACCTTTAGCTTGCTTTAACTGTAAAGAAGTTGGCCACATTGCTGCTAGATTTCCACATAAGAAAGATGGTGATAGAACCAAAGACCTATCTGATGGAAGCTATGGGAGAAGAGTCAATAGGAGCTACCGACACAACAATAGAGACAACCAAGATAGTAATGACAAAGAGAAAAAGGTACGTTACATAGCTGATGATAATGAATCTGAATCTGATTCTGATGATGATGTAGAAGTTGTATTTGTTGCTATGAAAGATGACTCCGAGGAAGAAGAAAAACATGTAGAAACAACACTGATCTCTAAAGTTAACAAAAATGATACATGGATTATACATTTTGTATTGGGATAGTGATTAACTGATTCACCCCCCTCTCAATTATTCTAACAATCTTGACCTCCAAATATAATATCATCCACAAATATTTCAACAATAAGAATAGTATCATCAGTATCTCCTTTCATATACAAATTGATGTTCTCACTAGTTCTAACAAATCTAATACTTAACAAATAACTATGCAACCTTTCATACCAGGCTCTAGGTGCTTGCTTAAAACCATACAAAGCTTTATGTAATCTACATACCATATCTTTCTTTTCTGGATCAATGAACCCTTCTAGTTGTTCTATGTATACTTCTTCTTCAAGTATCCCATTTAAAAATGCTAACTTAACATCCATTTGATAAACTTTGAACTTTTTGTGTGCAACATATGCAAGTAACATTATGACACCTTCTAATCTAGAACTAGGTGCAAAGGTTTCACAATAATCAATTCCTTCCTCCTGTGCACATCCCTTGCATACCAATCTAGCTTTATTCCTTGTTACCTCTCCATTTTCATTCAACTTGTTTCTGAATATCCACTTAGTACCAATAACATTCTTGTCCTTAGGTCTGGGTACTAAACTCTAGGTTTTTTTCTTTTCTATTTGTTCAATTTCTTCTTTCATTGCATTAACCCATTCATCATTTTCTAATGCAACTTTTACATTCTTCGGTTCATATTAACAAACTAGTCATGTACCTTGTCTTGTCTTACTCCTCGTCATCATTCCAACTTGTCTTTCTCCAATGATTTGTGTCTTAGGATGATGTCTTCTAACAAATCTTTCCAGTACTTGATCTCTTCTTTCCTATTCATCCTGTGCAAGTTCATTTGCTTGCTCGATAGGTCCTTCCTTTTTGTCGGTTTCTCTTTCCTATTCCTTGGTATTGTTTTCCTCCTGACCGGTTGTCATAGTTTGCAACTTCAGTAGATATTCTAGTTGTTCAATGTAAGTGAATCTACCGTAGTCTTCTAGTTCTTTTCTACTTTCCTCTGCATTCTTATCATCAAACTCATCAACTCGAACATTATTACTTTCAATCATTTTATTAGTAACTTTGTTTAGACACTTGTATGCTTTTCTTTTACTACAATATCCTAGAAATATCCCTTCATCACCTTTTGAGTCAAACTTCCCATTTCTTTTTTCTTTCAAAATAAAACATTTACTTCCCAAAATCCTAAAATAACTTATAGTGGGTTTGTGTCCAAACCATAACTCATAGGGTGTCTTGTTAGTGTCCTACTTCAATTGTACTTAGTTAAGAACATAAACAACTCTGCTGATAGCTTCTCTCTAGTATGTCTGAGCAACATTATTTTATATCATTAATATCCTTGCACAGTCAACAATTGACCTATTCCTCCTTTTAGCAATGCCATTCTGCTGAGGTGTCCTCGGTGCATAGACCTGTCTTTTAATACCATGCTCATTACAAAAGTTAGTAAATTCATCAGAGATAAATTCACCTCCTCTATCAGATCTTAAGAATTTCATTTATTTACCAGTCTCTTTCTCTAATTTTTCTTTATACCACTTGAACATCTTGAATGCCTCAAATTTTTCTTTTAAGAATGTGACAGTCATTAATCTAGTATAATCATCAACAAAAAAATAAAATATATGTCTCCATAATAACTTTGAGTTCTCATAGGACGACATAGGTCGTTATGAACCAACTCAAGTATCTTCTTTGTTGAATAATCTTTGCTTTTGAAACTAGATTTGGTCATTTTACCTTTTCAAAATTCATGATACATAACATGATCAGGCTTTGACAAGTTAGGCAGACCTCTAACCTTTTTCTTTTTATTGATGTTAATCATGTTATCAAAATTCACATGGCATAACCTTTTATGCCACAACCAAGCATCTTCATTTTTCATCATCAAGCAAGAAGACTCATCATTATCAAGATGAAATAGATTACCTCTCGATTGTGCTCTAGTTCCAACAAGTCTTCCTCCATCATCAAATATTTTTACTTTCTTGCTCTCAAAAGAAACTCAGTGACTTGAATTGTTCAGTTGTGCCACACTTAGCAAATTATAGTTCAGTCCTTCTACCCAATAAGCATTTTCACATTTTATTCTATCATTTATCATCAGGGATCCTTTACTTCTTACCATACAGGGTGTATCATTACCCATCTTAATAGATCCTCCATTGTATTTCTCAAGATGATCAAATTTATCATCATCACTAGTCATGTGATGTGGACAACCACTATCTATGATCCATGTATCATTTTTATTAACTTTAAAAATCAATGATGTTTCTACATGCTTTTCTTCTTCCTCATAATCATCTTTCTTGTGTGGACATCTAGCAGCAATATGGCCAACCTCTTTATAGTTAAAGCATGCTAAAGGTAATTTACCTCTATATCTTCCTTTACCTTTAGGTAACCTTCTGGCCATAAGAGCATCAAGTTTATCAAGCTCATCATCAGTGTTGCTATCACTATCATCCTTATTATTTCTACTACTAGACTTACCAATCTTCAAAGAAGTCATAAAAGTGGATTCAATAGTCAGTACAACACTATTATCATAGTTGTTCAGTTTAAATGTTGTTAGCTTTCCAATTCGATTGTTAGCTTTCCAATCAAATTATCAAGAGTGAGTGAACTATTAGGTGCTAACCTATTTTCATGAATTACAGATATTCTGATGGCATAAATAGGCAATAAAGTCCTTAGAATTTTTCTTACCACAATGTCTTCATCAATAAATCCATCTGATGCTCTAATAGCATGAACTACCTCCTTTATTTTGTTTGTGTACTGCATAATGTTTTCTCCTTCTTTCATCTTCATTTCATCAAATCTTCCTCTTAAGCTTTTAGCTCTAGCTCTTTTGACATTTGCATCACCACTATAAACTTGAGCAAGTTTATCCCACATCTTCTTAGTAGTAGTACAGTCCTTGATATCATCAAACTTAGCATTTGCATAGGCAACAACAATCTCCATCATAGTAACATTATGTTCATGACTGTCTCTTAGTTGATCAAGGGTCAAGGGACCAATGGGTGGTACAAGGTATCCATTCTCCATTAGTGTGAGGGCAAAATTCCCAATTCTAGATACATGCAACTTCATTAGACTTTGCCATATTGTGAAGTTATCCTTGTTTAGCTTTGGCACCTCCCTCTTAAACATTTTGAGATCTTTGTGCTGAAGTCCTTAAAACTCTATTCCAAGCAACCAACACTCTGATACCAATTATTAGAATAAATGAGAGGGGGGGGGGGGGGGGGTGGGGGGACTCAGTTATCCACAGTCCCAATCAAAAAATGTATAACTAAAAACAATTTACGTAAACTTCTATAGCTTGGTAACATAAAATACTATACTATATGTGCTTTTATCGATTACTAGTCAATAACATATAGCGATTACCTATCAAATCCAATATGAAACATGTAAAGTATGACAACAAACAATCATCACAATGAACACATAACACAAGAGATTTAACGTGGAAACCCTCCTAATGGAAAAACCACCTAGGACTGGCAACCCAAAATTATTCACTCTTCTAAAGTGAGGCCGGTGAAGACCCAACCCTATTAAAGGTTACAAAACACACTATAAGGTGTGACCTTGTTAGAGGATTTAAGAACAATAGTTATCATCCAACTAGCATTCACTATGGGGTTGATAGGATAACAAATGTACATTCTACAAATGACATTAGAAGACTTTCAAGTCCACTCGATTAAGAGATTTATCTATTTACAATGGTTAAACTATAATAGTAGGTGATTTGATTACAATAAAACTTCTATTGCAGATGTTCAGATCTATATTATGCTCATTCAAATCCTTTGATCAATATATCAATTCTGTTTCAACAATAATCAATGACTTACTATCTCTTGATAATAGCTTTCTGAGGCTCAATAATCTCTGTAGTTTGGTTCTCTTTAACCAGTTTGATCAGGCATGCATGAAGCTTGTTCACATGATAATTCTACAATCTCCTTCTTTTAGCACAAGTTTCATAATGAAACCCTAGTCTCTTAAATAGACATGTAAACCATTTTCTTCTCCTCCATTAGATTTTGCCTCTTATTCTCCTTCATCCATTTTGCCGCTTAAACCTTCCTCGGCTGATGTGTTAGTAACATGTTTTGTTTCCATCCTTTAGATCTTCCTTGAATTTTGTTAGCCGTTGATCTTCATAACAAACTTTATCTTTTACACTGAGTATGAGGTACTTTCCAGCTCATCAATCCTTATTGTCTAAATTAATCATTTAGTTCCTTTCTCTTTGTTTGGTTAACAAAGAAATGTGTCAGTGAACATAAGCTCGGTTTATACTATGCTCGGTATACACTACACTTCTCGGTGTATGTTGTTATGCTTCATCAACTGACCACACTGCCTTGTGTCTTTCAGCTCTTTTCCTCATCATAGATGAATGCAACATAATCAAGTCAATAACATAAGGTCATAGACTCATCAATAAGTTACCCAATGTATTCCTTATCCTCATCTATCATATACATCTTTCTCATGTAGATATTTATGTTCTTCATCTCTTTTTCTACTTTCTACATATGTTTAGGTATTGTAACTTACAAGATAAGTGTTGTCAAACTAGTTGAGATCAATGACAACATATTATTGATTTAATCATCTTACATATCTAACTAGCAACTCAGTGATCTCTAATCATTGATCTTCAATTAGGTTCTAAATCAGTTGTAGTTCATCATTTTGTAGCAACCATGTGTGACTCCTTAGGATTTGCAGAAAATCTAGCAACAATCCCCACATCATGTGCAATGTCTGGTCTACTATGCACTACATACATCAACTTACCAATCATAGATTGGTACAATGTCTGGTTCACCTCTATAGATTCATCATATTTAGGTAGTTTGTATCTTGTGATGATCGGTGTTCCAACTAATTTAGCATTTTCCATGCCAAATGTTCTCAGTACTTCCTTTATGTACTTAGATTGTGTGATGAATATTCCATCATTCTGCTGAATAACTTGCAAGCCTAGAAAGAACTTAATCTCTCCAAACATAAGCATTTCAAATTCTTTTCTCAACTGATCAGAAAATGATTTACAAATATGATCTTGTCCTCCAAAAATAATATCATCAAAAAATATTTTAGCAATCAAAATAGTGTCATCAGACTCTCCTTTCATATACAAATTGTTGTTCTCACTAGTTCTAACAAAACCAATACTTAACAAATAAGTATGCAGCCTTTCATACCAAGCTCTAGGTGCTTGCTTTAAACCATATAAAGCTTTATGTAGTCTACATACCATGTCTTTATTGTCTGGATCAACAAACCCTTTTGGCTGTTCTATGTAGACCTCCTCTTCTAGTATCCCATTTAGAAAAGAAGACTTAACATCCATTTGATAGACTTTAAAATTCTTATGTGCTATATAGGATAGTAACATATGAACTCCTTCTAGTCTAGCAATAGGTGCAAAGGTCTTACCATAATCTATGCCTTCCTCCTATGCATATCCCTTGCATACAAGTCTAGCTTTGTTCCTTCTAACCTCTCCATTCTCATTCAGCTTATTCTAGAAAATCAATTTAGTATCGATAACATTCTTATCTTTAGGCCTAGGTACTAAGTCCATGTCTTATTTTTCTCTATCTATTCTATCTCTTCATTCATTTCATTTACCCATTCTTCATTCTCCAATGCAACTTTAACATTTTTTGGTTGAAACTCACAAACTAAGCATGTACCTTGTCTTAATTTACTTCTTTTCATCATGCCAACTTTCTTTTCACCAATAATTTGGTTCTCAGGATGATTTCTTCTTAAGAATCTAGCTAGTACTTGATCTCTTTGTTTTTCATCCTGTTTAGGTTCATTCTCTTGCTCGGTAGCTCCTTCTTGATCATCGGTTTCTCTTTGTTGTTCCTCGGTGTTGTTTTCCTGATGCCCAGTTAACATAGTCTATGGCTTTAATAGGTGATCTAGTTGTTCAATGGAATTGAATCTACTATAGTCTTCTAGCTCCCTAGTGCTTTCTTCACTATTCTTAGTATCAAATTCATCAACCCTGACATTAGTACTTTCAATCATTTTATTAGTAACTTTATTCAGATACTTGTAAACTTTGATTTTAGTAGAATATCCAAGAAATATCCCTTCATCCCCTTTAGAATCAAACTTTCCATTTCTTTCATCTTTTAGAATAAAACATTTTCTACCAAAAATTATGAAGTAACTTATATTCAGTTTGTGACCAAACCATAACTCATAGGGTGTTTTGTTTGTGTCCTTCAATTGTACTCGGTTCAGAACATATACAGCTGAACTGAATGCTTCTCTCCAGTATGTTTAAGCCACATTCTTCTCTATCATCAGTGTCCTTGCACAATCAATAATTGATCTATTCCTCCTTTCAACAATCCCATTTTGCTAAGGTGTTCTCGGTGCTAAAACCTATCTTTTTATACCATGCTCATTACAATAGTTAGTAAATTCAGCAGAAATAAATTCACCACCTCTGTCAGATCTTAAGCATTTCAGTTCCTTCTCAATTTTCTCTACTTTTAATTTATACCATTTAAACATCTTAAATGCCTCAGATTTCTCTTTTAAGAACATTACAGTCATCAATCTAGTGTAGTCATCAACAAACAGAATAAAATATCTATCTCTATAGTAGCTCTGTGCTCTCATGGGACCACATAGGTTGGTGTGAACTAGCTCCAAAATTCTCTTTGTTGAATAGTCTTTACTCTTAAAACTAGATTTTGTCATCTTACCTTTCTGACATTGATGACACATTACATGATCTGGCTTAGCTAGGTTAGGCAGATCTCTAACCCTTTTATTTTTACTTATCTTGATCATGTTATCAAAGTTTACATGACATAACCTATTATGCCACAACCATGCATCCTCAGCTTTCATCATTAAATATGAAGACTTGGCATTGTCAAGATAAAACAAGTTACCTTTCATTTGTGCTCCTATTCCAACAAGTTATCCATCCTCATCAAATATCTTTACCTTCTTGCTTTCAAAAGCTACTTGGTGATTTGAGTTGTTAAGCTGTGCCACACTTAGAAGATTTTAATTTAGATCTTCTACCCAATAAGCATTATCACATCTTATTTTATCATTTATTAGTAAAGATCCTTTTCCTCTAACCATACATGGTGTATCATTGCCCATTTTTACAGATCCTCCATTATATTTCTCAAGATGATCAAATTTTTCTTCATCACCAGTCATGTGATGTGTATAACCACTATCAATAATCCATGTATCATTTTTATTAACCTTAGAAATGAGTGTTGTCTCTACATACCTTTCTTCTTCCTTAGAATCATCCTTCATCACAACAAAAAATACTTCAACATCATCATCTGTGTCAGAATCAGTATCATTTTCTTCAGCAATGTAACATACCTTTTTGCCTTTATCATTATTGTCTCGGTTATCCTTGTTGTAGTGTCAGTAACTTCTGTTGCCTCTTCTCCCATAGCTTCCTTCACCAGATCGATCTTTGTTTCTATCATCTTCTTTCCTATTTGGGCATCTAGCAACAACATGACCAACTTCTTTGTAGTTAAAACATGCTAAAGGTAATTTAACCCTATATCTACCTTTACCTTTAGGTAATCTCCTAGCCATAAGAGCTTCAAGCTCATCAAGCTCATCATCAATATTACTATCATTATCATCATTATTACTTCTACTGCTAGACTTACCAATCTTTAGAGAAGTCATGAAAGAAGATTCAATAGATGGTACAACACTATTATCAAAGTTGTCCAGTTCAAAAGTTGTTAGCTTACCGATCAGACTATCAAGAGTGAGAGTACTACCAGGTGCAGACCTCACTTCATGTATGGTGGATATTCTGATTGCATAAACAAGCAATAAGGTTCTTAGAATTTTACTTACCACTGTTTCTTTATAATGACACCACTAGATCCTCTGATAGCATTAACTACCTCCTTTATTCGGTTTGTGTACTACACTCTATTTTCTCCTTCTTTCATTTTCATATCACCGAATCTCCCTCGTAAACTTTCAGCTCTAGCTCTTCTAACATTTGCATCACCACTATAAACTTGACTAAGTTTATCCCACATGTCCTTTGAAGTAAGGCAGTCCTGCACATCTTCAAACTCGACATCTAATAGATCAGCAACAATCTCTATCATAGTAATATTATGCTCATGTCTATCTCTTAATTGATCAAGAGTCAAGGGTTCTATAGGTGGTGCAATGTAGCCATTATCCAATAGGGTGAGAGCATAATTCCCAATCCCAGATATATGAAGTCTCATTCAGATTTTTCATATTGTAAAGTTGTCCTTATTCAGCTTTGGCACTTCCCTCTTATACATTTTGTGATGTTTATGTTGAAGTCCTTAAAACTCTGATCCAAGAAACCAATATGCTCTAATACCAATTGTTAGAATAACTGAGAGGGGGGTGAATCAGTTATCCACAGTCCTAATTATAAAATGTATCACTTAAAAAAAATTCAACTAAATCTGTAGCTCGGTAAACAATAAATACTAAATTGTTTGTGACTTTACCGATTACTAGTTAATTGCTCATAAAGATTACTAACCAAATTATATATGTAACATGTAAAGTATGATAGCCAAACAATCACCACAGAAACACATAACACAAAAGATTTAACGTGGAAACCCTGCAAAGGGAAAAACCACCTAGGACCGGTAACCCAAAATATTTTCACTCTTTTGAAGTGAGTTTGTGAAGAGCCAACCCTATTAAAGGTTACAAAACACACTGTAAGGTGTGACCTTGTTATAGGATTTAACACTAACAATTATCATCCAACCAACATTCACTATGGGGTTGACAGGATAACAATATACATTCTATGAATGACATATAAGACTTTCAAGTCCACTCAGTTAAGAGATTTATCTGTTTACAATGATTAAACTAAAAATAGTAGATGATCTAATTACAATACAACTTGACTTTGTAGATGTTCAGATCTATTCTAAGCCCATAAAAATCCTCTGATCAATATTTCTATTTAGTTCATCAACATTCAGTAACTTACTGTCCCTTGGCAAAAGCTCTCCGACGCTTAGTTAACTTTGTAATTTGGTTCTTCTTCAACCAGTTTAATCAGGCAAACATGAAGCAATGTTCACACAATATCTCTGCAATCTCCTTCTTCCAGTATCCTTTTCACAATGAAATCAATGTCTCTCAAATAGACAAGTAAAATATTTTCTTTTCATCCATCAAATTTTGCCGCTTAATCTCCTTCATTGATTTTGCCGCTTAAACCTTCCTCGACAAATGTGTCAGTAACACATTTTGTTTCCATCCTTTAGATCTTCTTCAAATTTTGTTAGCCATTGATCTCATAACAAACTTTGTCTTCCACCTCAAAATCATATACTTTATAGCTAATCAATTTATGTCGGCTAAACTAATCATTTAGTTCTTTTGTCCATACTCGGTTGACAAAGAAATGTGTCGGTGAATAAAAGCTCAATTGATAATTTCACTCAGTATACACTACATTGGCTTGGTGTATACTGGAATGCTTCAATAACTGACCACATTGCTTTGTAAAATTTTTCTTCCAACTTCATAATGATTAATGCAATATAATCAAGTCAACAATATGAAGTCATAGACTCATCACTAAGTTACCATGAGTATTCCTTAGCCTCATCTATCATATCCATCTTCCTCCATGTAGATATCTCTATTCTTCATCTTTTCTCTCCTCTTTACAAATGTTTAGATATTTGCAACTAACATGATAAGTATTGTAAAAACTAGTTGACATCAATGACAACATAAAAACTAATTTAATTATCTTACATATCCATTCAGTGCTCAGTGATCTCTAATCACTTGAAGTTCATCAATCAGGTTCTCAATCAGTTGTAGTTCATCAGTCATGTCTTCTGTTGTGAAGATTTATGAGGAGGAATTTAAGAAGATTACTTCTCTGGTTGATGTTGTGGGAGGTGTGGGCTCAGCTTTGTCTACCATTGTGGAGAATTACAAACACATTAGAGCAATCAATTTTGACTTGCCTCATGTCATATCTGCTACGCTTCCTATTGCTGGTAAGATTTATTTTGGTCCATTGATTTTTTATGGATGAACAACTTTTCAATAGTTGATATGTTATTGTGAAGCACTTCCTAATTGTCTATAGCTTCCAAAAGTAACGGTTAACAATAGGCAGAGAAAAGTTGTTTCTATTTGTAGATATTAATGCATTATTATGAACATTTCTTTTTATTTATTATAATGTTTTGTACATTTCAATGGTAGCAGGATAATATGGTTTGGTTTGCACATTTCAATGAATATAGCAGGTTAATATGGTTTTGTTTGTAACATTGTAGGAGTGGAGCACATGAGTGGTGATATGTTTGAACATATTCCACCCGCTAATGCAGTCTTTCTGAAGGTATGTAATCTTATCTAATATTTTAAAATTTTTTATAATATTGTCATAGTGATTATAATTGAATGAAAAATGTTATGGTAGTGTATTTTGCATGCTTGGAATGATGATGATTGTGTAAGAGTGTTGAAAACATGTTACGAGGTGATACTAAAAAATGGAAAAATTATTTAATTGCTGACACAGTTATTGGTGAAAAGAAAAAAGATGAAGATGAGGAAGGAAATGTTCTTAGGAGTGTGGGATTGGCATTTGATATGGAAATGATGGTATTTAGTAATGGTGGAAAGGATAGAATTCAAACAAATTTTTAGCAAAGCTGGTTTTGAAAATTATACCATCTTCAAGTTACCATATGTTCAAGCCATTATTGAGATTTCCAAATTCTCAATCAATCAAGTTTGCTATTTTATGTTCTCCTAACAATTGATTTTGAATCATGCTAAAGTAGTTTTTCTATAATTATATTAATGGTGATGTATCAGATGGATATGTATGCTCCGTATACTTTTCTATAATTATTATATAAATCAAATATCATTATCAGTTTTGAGAAGAGTAATTCCATTATTACTTCTAAAAAGCACAACTCATAGTTCAATTTCAAACAACCTTCATTTTACTGATCTTCTATCTTTCTATCATTTCTTACATTGTAATGTAAGTGTATTGGGTTATTTTTTAGCCTTTGGATTGTATCATGTGATTTGTATGTTTGTTCTAAGATAGTTTTTATTGATATATTTTGGATAAAGTTTAGAGTCTTTTAAAACCTACCTTTTATCCCTATCAATAAAGATGTAGGTTATTGTACATATAAAAAGTCTAATTTGTTAGTATAGTCATAACTCATTTTTTTAATTTTTAATAAAAGTTCACCATAATAAATTCTATTAAACAAGTTATGAAAGCACAATCACGTGTCACACTTTTTAGTCTAAATAGAACACTCCAATTTATTTTTTTAGCCATTTTTTTTGTGTCACTTAGAGAAAGTGAAAACTTAATAATTTTAAGATGACATGGCTTCACAAATTTTAACATTTTATGAATAGATTCATAATATATTTTTTTGAAAGTAAAAAATAATTTCTTTTATTTTCTCAAACATAACTCATTTGTATATGTTATAGTACTTTGTAGTCTAGTGATATTGCCATACCACATAAACAATTTGAGCAACAATAGCTTCACAATTTCTTACATTATTTAGTTATTATTAACTTTTAGTTGAAATTCATTATAATTTAGATTATATCAGATTATAACGAATAATTTATTACATATCTATTTTTTAAATTACAGACAGAAATATGGAAGATACTTATATTTTTAAATTTTTTTAAATATATTTTTATTTTTCATGTATGGAAAATTTTGTGTTTAATGAAGAAAATATCTTCCCTAGGAAAAAAATGAAATAAAACACATAAAATGTTTGTTCTAAAATCTTACTCAAAGAGCTAGCTATAGTATTGAAAAAAAATCTTTCATAGTGACCCTATTTGAAGGTTTGAACATTGCTTTAATGAAAAATGAGAATTTTAAAAATTAGCTTAGTGAGAGAAATAGAGAAATATAATAAGATTATAATAAAGATTTTAGGAAATTCAATTTAGCGTCAAAATATAAAGTCATAGAGGATATGAAAAAAAATTACAAAATATTACTTTATGTTGATGCTCTCAAAGATTCTTTTGGATCAAATGAATTTTTTTCATGAAAATTAAGGATAGTATGAGATTAATACACATAAGAGTGACAAGTGTATAAGCTCAAGAAAATGTACCCGAGCACCCTCAAGTTACAACCAGTGATTTTTTTAGTGGTGATTATTCGCCAATTGGTGAATATGTCCCATGGGGCGTATAGAAATTGGCAAAAATTGTTCCGTTGGATGTATAGACTGGTTCACCCAGATTTTATAAAAGACACGTATAGTGTTCAGCTTGTTCACCACTATGTGAACATAATTTCACTACAGTAGTTGGGTTGTTCACCCATTTTTCTATTGTATATTTTACTATTATTCGCCATAGATTAAGGAAGGGTGTATTTATCAAGGATCACCATTCACCAAGGCCCCATTGTTCCAAGTGAAAGTTTTATTTGTACTAGGACCCACTTTGCCATGCATCATACATAATCATGTCCCAAATTACTGCCCTATTCGCCTAGTCAATTACTTGAAATTATGCGGGGTTCACCAAATATTAGTTGTTATCATATGCAATTGTTGGCTCCTTCACCAAAATGGATGATGGAGATTATGAGGCAAAATTTGATGGCTGATATGAAAATGGTTTACTTGTCTATTTAAGAGATGAGTTTCATTATTGAAACATGCTGGAGAGAAGGAGACTTCAAGAGATTTAGTAGTACAAAAAATCAATTGATTCTAAGCTCACAATTATGATCGGTAACGAATTGGAATGACTACGAGTCTGTAGTATCTTATTCAAGTAAAATTTTATTGCAGCCTTAATGATGCAGAGGCATTCTGGGGTGATGCAGGGGCAATCTTTGTCCTTGGTGAAATTGCATGGATGTTTGTATTTTGGCTAGTGTTACTTGATTGCAGCCTTGACTGATGGTCTTGGTCATTGAAGAAAGCTCAGTCACTAAAGGAACTTGGTAACCTCTGGTGATCGGTGAAAGTGTTACTTGATGATGCCTGTAGTGCTTGGTTGACACTGGTGCTCAGTGATGCCTGGCATGCTTGGTTAATTCACTATTTCTCAGTAGTTCTGGTTTACCAACTGGAGTTCTGTGTGATTTTTTGGGCTGAATTGGTGCATTTATTGTTGGTAACTATTGTTATAGGCTGACATGTTGAATTAAATGTTTGTAAGGCTATTTGTAATGTAACTTGTATGGAATTTAATATTTGTTTGTAGGAGTTAAGACTTTCATCTAGCTGACTTGTGGCTGATGATTAGTATTTAAGGGGTGTTTGTGTAGATGTTTGGAGAGACAACTTAGAGGTTGATGAGGACAAAAGCTTGAAAGCTAGAGTTGGTGAAGTTGTGGAAAAGATCTTGCATGATCTTGTAGATCAGATTGATATTTGATAGTTTGTAATAGAAGAGCTAGTAGTTTGCACACTTGGAGACAAAGAGATTGCTTGGAGGCTTGCGAGCTCAAGTTTAGATCTACCTTAGGGTTTCCATCAGTTGCTAATTGTTATCAGATCTAAACTAGCTGAGATTGTATTGGATCTGTGAGTCTTGAAGAATTGTTTCTAATTGTAATTGGCCCTAACCTGAAAGGCCTTACAGTTGGGCATGTTAATGAAAATTACTTGAAACAATTTGTGGTGTTGAGTTTTCCACTGTGTAATTTTGAAGCTGCAAGGTTTGGAGTGTCCTTCATTAGATCCACCATACCTTGGTCTACGTTAGGTGGTATCAGAGCTAAGTTGATCTTGTGGAAGTGAGGGTTGACCTAGCAAGGCTGATCTTGCGAAGTTCATCTTTTTGGTGAAGAGATCATATGATCTTAGTTGCAGATTTGTGGCACTGAAATTTTGAATCTTGCTCTAGTTGTTTGCAAGGTTGCAGGTTGTGATCTAACTTGTATACAACTTGGAGATTGTCACAAGGTTGTCGGTGAGGGTTTGTTACAAAGTGTCTTTGCATATCTCTAAGGATGCCTCTAAGAAGATTGGACCCTAGAGTAATTTTTGATCTTTGTGATACTGTGGAATCTCGGATCATAGAGAAGGTGAAATTAGATTTCAGATTTGAGATGGAATTGATGAAGAATGACATGGTCACCGAGATCATGAGAGATGTTACTAGTATACCTCAGAATGTTGGTACTGAGGATGGCTATGAAGAAGCTACCAAAGAATTTGAACTTGCTGGATCTAGTGGTGATGATCGGAGGGATAGATCTGGTGAAGACAAAACTACTCAGTTGCATAGATTTGGAGCTCGGTTTAGTAATAGTTACCAAATGGAAGTTTCTACTTTCTCTGGTACTTTGAAGCTTGAAAATTTGATTGATTGGATTGGTGAACTTGAATATTTCTTTGAGCTAAAAGAAATTAAAGATCCTCTTTGGGTGAGATTGGCACAAACTAAGTTGAAAGGACATGCTCCTCTTTGGTGGAAAGAATTACAAAGAGATAGAGAAGATGAAGGTGAAATGAAGATCAATCGGTGGAGGTTGATGGTGACAAAATTGAAAGCTAAGTTCATACCAGTTGACTATGAGCTTAACTTGTTTAACATGTTGCAGAATCTAAAGTAGAAGGAATTGTCTATTGAAGAGTATACTGAGGATTTTTACAAGCTTACCATTCGGTTTGGACACAAAGAACTTGGTAAGGAAAAGGTAGCTCAGTATGTGAATGGTCTAAGATTCAATATTCAGGATGAGCTTGGTATGTTGAAGATTGATTCTATTGAAGATGCTTATTAGTATGCTCTAAAGGTAGAAGATAAGTTGAAGAGGAAATAACATGGTAACTCCTGAGGGAAGGAGAAAATTGATCACTCGGTGAAGGATAAACCAACTGATGCAGAAGATGAATAGAAACCTATAAAACTGAAGAAGAAGACATGTAGAGTTATCTTTAAAGGTACTTGCTATAACTGTGGAGAGGAAGGACACCATTCTTTTGAGTGTACACAAAAGAATCTTGGTGATCGAGGAACTACTGTGGTAAATGAGAACATTCATAATGAACATGAATCTAAGAACTTGCTACTTCAGTGAACATTGCTTGGTACAAAGGAGGAACCTTGTCAGAGGAGTAACCTTTTCAGGACCCGATGCAAGTCTGAAGGTAAAATTTGTGATGTTATTTTTGATAGTGGTAGTACTGATAACCTTGTTGCTAAGGACATGGTCCAGAAACTTGGTTTGAATAGAATGAGACATCCACATCCTTATAGGATAGGCTGGTTGTGAGATGATCATGCACTAGAAGTTAGAGAACAATGCTTTATTGATGTTCAGATTGACTAGTATAAGGATCTTGTGTTATGTGACATTGTGAAGATAAATAGTTGTGATATATTGCTTGGTAGACCTTGGCAATATGATTGCAGAGCTATTTATGACTATGTGAAGAATGTGTTTACTATTGAGAAGGATGATAGGAAGTTTTCCCTGATGCCTTTGATGGATACAATGCTCGGTAGGAGAAGCCTGAGTATTGGTAGCTGAGTTGAGTTGGTGGATCTAGAGAAAAGGAATGATTAGTTTGGAGAACCGACCTGTATGTTGTTAAGAAAAGACTTGAAAAGATAGAGGAAGCTGAAGTGGAAGAGTATGCAAGCTGAGAAGATGGAGGACTTATATGTGAAGAACTAGTTCGAGGTTTATGTGTTGAATACTAGAAGATGTTATTCTCACATATGAACATGTTTTGGAACCTGGGGTGTCTAATGCAGGGGCATTTTGGGGTGATATAGGGGCAATCTTTTCCCTCGGTGAAACTGCATGGGTGTTTGTATTTTGGCTGGTGTTACTCGGTTGCAGCCTTGATTGATGATCTCAATCATTAAAGAAAGGTTGGTCACTGAAGGAACTTGGTAACCTCTGGCACTTGGTGAAAGTGTTACTCAATGATGCCTATGGTGCTCGGTCAACACTAGTGCTCAGCGATGCCTAGTATGCTCGATTAATTCACTATTGCTCAGTAGTTCTGGTTTACCGATTGGAGTTCTGTGTGATTTGTTGGGATGACTTAGTGCATTTATTGTTGGTAACTATTTTTATAGGCTAACATGTTGAATTAAATGTTTGTAAGGCTATTTGTAAGATAAATTGTATGGCATTTAATATTTGTTTGTAGGAGTTAAGAGTTTCATCTAGCCAACTTGTGGCTGATGATTAGTATTTAAGGGGTGTTTGTGTAGATATTTGGAGAGACAACTTAGAGGTTGATGAGGAAAGAAGCCTGAAAGCTGGAGTTGTCAAAGTTGTGGAAAAGATCTTGCATGATCTTGTAGATCAGATTGATATCTGATAGTTTTTAATAGCAGAGCTAGTGGTTTGCACACTTGCAAATAAGGAGATTGCTTGGAGGCTTGCGAGCTCAAGTTTAGATATGCCTTAGGGTTTCCATCAGCTGTTGATTATTATCAGAGTTGAAATAGCTAAGGTTGTATTAGATCTATGTGGATCTTGCAGAATTGTTTTCTGATTGTAATTGGCCCTAACTCGGAAGGCCTTATAGCTGGGCATGTTAATAAAAATTACTTAAAACAATTTGTGGTGTTGTGTATTTCCATTGTATAATTCTAAAGCTGCAAGGTTTGGGCTGTCCTTAATTGGATCCTCCATCCCTTGGTTTGCATCACTTAATTTTTTGGAGATGTCATAGTCAAATTTAAATAGGAAGAGGACTATTGAAGGTGGAGATGTCCAAGAGAGGCCAACAAAATGCAAAAATATATCTTCATACTTTGGTAGGGGCAGACGCAATAGTGTTGGTCAAAGTGAGGAAGGTACATCATCAGAGGAACATGTACAACTTCAAGGGTCTCAACCTACATAGGAGTCTATTCAACAAATTAGGGAGCCTAATAAATCTAGTGACAAAGTTGTGAAACCTGATATCTCTAATGAAGATGTCCTTGAAGAAGAATTTCAAGTAAATAACCAATACCAGGATGAATCGATTGACTTTGGTGATGATAATGGTTCAATTGATAGTAACACTAAAGGGAGAGGAAAATCAAAATAAAAATTGATCGTTAATGGGAGATGTCCAGGAGATTTAAATTTGATTGGGCAGGAAAGCATCCATTCATTAAACCTATGGACAATCCAATTGTAGGTGAGCTGTCGGTAGAATGTAGATGTACAATTTGTAGTTGGAAGTATAAAGTGGAAAAGTGATTGTAGCTTAAACTAGACACCATAGAGAAACATGTTGGTAAGGTTTAGGAAACCTCAACTATAGATGGAAAGGAAATAAAAGTGGTAAGATATAAAAAAAGGAGCAATGTCAACATAAAAGGAATGCTAAGGAATATTATTTGTTTCATAAATTTAAGATGAAGCTTGGTGAAGTTCAAGGTTCTATTAATGCTATTTTTGTAAAAGCAAGTGAAGTAGAAGAATGTAGAAAAGTTGTTCAATTAAGTAATGTTTTCCATATTTTGAGCAGAGGGCATCTAATGATAGACTATCCAAAAATGAGTTGTTTGTTACACTTTCTAAAAGTTCCTAACTATCTTGTCACTCATTGGTGAATAAGTAGTGGATGGTAATGGGCAAGTTGTATTGCCTAGGTTGAAATAGAGGATGTTCAGAGAAAAATAAAAGAGTCAACCTTTATTGCATTGTCCTTAGATGAAGTTACGACAATAGCTAATATGTCATGGGTATGCATGCATGTTTATACTATATAGAATAATGTCCACCAACCACATCTACTAACTGATGCAAAATTGAGGGACAATGCGACATCAAAAACTTTTTTTCAATTAGTAAAGAGCCATTTAATTGAATATGGAGCTATGGATGAATTGACAATAGAGAAGAAGTTGATCTATGTTGGAGCAGATGGAGCTTCAGTAATGCAAGGTCAAAGGAATGGTCTTTGCACAAAACTGTAGGCTTCTTCACCATATGTTGTTGGCATTCGCTATATGGCCCACAGGATGAATCTTGCTTTTAGAGTTTTGAAGAAGTTTCTTTTAGTAAACAAGGTTGAAGATTTAGTAAGAGAGTTGTACTCATATTTTTGTCGAAGTCCCAAACATTTTAGGGATTTTTAGCACTTTGCTGATAGAATTACCAATAGAAACAAGCTTCTTAAATATGTTGATAACAAATGGATCTCTTTGGATGGACCATTGCATCGTGTTTTTTTTTAATATCATTCTTTGATTGAACTTATGTACGAAAATTGCGATAATGCAAAAAATCAGAGATATGGTGACTTGCTTTGGAGGTTAAGCAATATAGAGACATTTTTAACTTTAGCATCTCTTCTTCCCATGCTAGAAGAAATGATGTTCATTATGAAAAAATCCCAACAAAGAGCCATGTATATTGCAAAATATGCTTACTTTCATAAAATGTCATGCCAAGCCCTCGATAGTCTCTATTGAAATGACCCACACTTATCCGATGAAAGATTTAATCACTAGTGGAAACTAACAGAAATTTGGACAATCCTGATAATTATTTAAAGATCATTGAAAATAGAGATTTATGTGTTTGTGTAAGGGGATTTCAGATACCAGTGTACTACATTACCCCAAAGAAGCGAGCTACAAGAGTTACAAGGGAAGATTTTACCAAGATCATCGAGTCTATAGAAGCTAATGCAAGGGACATAGACTTTAAAGTTTCCTCTAAAATGAGATCTTGATTCCCATATGAACAACTGCTTGAGGCCATGGAAATTTTGTTTCCTCAATATTGGCGCTTAAACTTTAAGGAAGATTATCATAATAGGCTATTGACTTTGATAAAGGAACTTTGAAAATCTATAGAATTCAATGGAGTGACTATCAATGGAATTTCAGATGAGGATATTCTTACATAGAAATTAGGCACTTTTGAAAGGACTATGAAGCATCAATATCAAATAATCCATAACCCACATGAAGAGCGCTTGGAAACAAGGCTTTGGACAAAATTAAAACAGAGCAAAATATTGTGTGAAGAAATTTTAGAGTTCTTCATACTTTCTAATCTATGTCAAACCATGATATTGGGTTCAGTGGAGGATGAGAGATTTTTTAGTTCTTTGGGATTCCTAAAATCAAAGCTAAGAAACAAACTAGACAATAATTTGGAAACATGCTTGAGGGTCTACACATCTAGGTATGATGTCAATACATTTCCTTATAAAAAAGAAATGGAAATCTGGAAGAAAAGATGCAAAAGAAGAGGGTTGGGAAACACCATTAACCAATCTCCAACTCTGAGTGGGACAACTATAGGTGGCGATTGGAGTCATAGAAGCAGAGGTCAGAGTGAAGAAGACACAAATGAAAATGAAGAGAACAATGAAGGAACAAGAATACCAAAATTGGATGATGATGACGACACATAGATGAATTGGTAAATTTAGGAAATTTCTACTAAATTAGTAGTAGAAATCAATAGGTATTTATTGAACTTATTAAATACTATATGATGAACTACAACTGATTGAGAACTTGATTGATGAACTACAAAGTGATTAGAGATCATTGAGCACTAAATGGATATGTAAGATAATTAAATAAGTCTTTATGTTGTCATTGATGTCAACTAGTTTTGATAGTACTTATCATGTTAGTTGAAAATATCTAAACATCTATAAAGAGGAGAGAAAAGATGAAGAACTGAGATATCTACATGGAGGAAGATGGATATAACAGATGAGGATAAGGAATACTCTTGGTAACTTATTGATGAGTCTATGACTTCATATTGTTGACTTGATTTTGTTGCATTAATCTATTATGAAGTTGGAAGAAAAATGTTACAAAGTAGTGTGGTTAGTTAATGAAGCATTACAGTATACACCAAGCCAGTGTAGTGTATACCAAGAGACAGTATCAATCGAGCTTGTGTTCACTGATACATTTCTTTGTTAACCGTGTATGGACAAAAGAGCTAAATGATTAGTTTAGCCAACATAAATTGATGAGTTGTAAAGTGTATGATTTCGAGGTGGAAGATAAAGTTTGTTATGAGATCAACGAATAATTTTTTTTTAAGAAGACATAAAGGATGGAAATGAAACAAGATAGTGACACATCTGCCGAAGAAAGTTTAAGCAAAAAAATCAAAGAAGGAGATTAAGCGGAAAAATTTGATGGATGAAAAGAAAACTGTTTACTTGTCTATTTAAGAGACATTGATTTCATTGTGTAAAGGATGCTGGAAGAAGGAGACTATAGAGATATTGCATGAACATTGCTTCATGCATGCCTGATCAGACTGGTTGAAGGAGAACCGAACTGTAGAGTTAACCGAGTGTCAGAGAGCTTTTATCAAGTAATAGTAAGTTATTGAATATTGAAGAACTGAATTAAAATATTGATTAGAGGATTTGTATGGGCTTAGAATAGATTTGAACATCTACAAAGTCAAGTTGTATTGTAATTACATCACCTACTATTTCAGTTTAATCATTGTAAACAGATAAAATCTATTAATCGAGTGGACTTGAAAGTCTTATATGTCATTCATAGAATGTACATTGTTATCCTGTTGATGTTGACAGGGTAAAAGTACAAAGCTGTGTCACACTTTTATAAAGGAAAAGGTCAACAACACACAAAAATTTTAACTTTAATGACATAAAAATGGCATTTATGTTTAAAATCTGGAGATGATGTAAACTAATGAAATGTGTAAAAGTGGATGAAGTTTATGGCTATAATTTTTAAAATTTTTTTTGAACAAGAATTCACATAGTTTTAAAATTTTTTAAGTCCATTTTTTACTTGCTGAAAAATACTGAAAAATGAGGGTCTTGTCCGCACCAAAAAAGTATATGCAAATAATCTCTTTTTCCTTTGATTTCAAAATATGTCATAGATAAAATGTATAGCTAGTGCAGAAAAGAAGAAAAATTAGTTTTCAATGTATATTTTCTCTGTTATAACTACTCAAAGTCAAACATACCTGAAATTGACAGTTTTCATCTAGCGTCAAATTTCCCCTATCAAATCTACACCATTCAGAAAATAAATTACACACTCTTGAAGATAACTCTCTCCTCTAGTGTTAAATATAAAATTCCAATTTTTTTGATAAGCTTTACTATTTTTTTCTATTTTTGAAGCATCTTGTTCTCAAATGTTAAAATACCTACTTGTAGTATTTTGAAATTATAATATATTAGATCTAATTAAAATACTATAAAAATTATATGATGATAATCTTGACTCTGTGCTCTTAAAAAGGGTATTTTTATATTTGTAAAAAAATATCATTAAAAAGAGTAAGAGTTATTGAAAAGTCACTTTTCTGAAATAATTTTATTTCTTTAGTAATTATTATAAAATATGCATTTAATAGATATTTCCAATTGGAAAAGGTGAAGAACTTATCTAACTTAGCTAGAATGAATCTAGCTAGACCATATGTTTGACAAAAAATAATTTTAGTTAGAAATACTCAAATTCAGCTGTGCTGATAAGTTGTCCTGAAATGTGACACAACTTTGTGCTTTTACTAGTCAACCCCATAGTGAATGTTGGTTGGATGATAACTGTTAGTGTTAAATCCTCTAACAAGGTCACACCTTATAGTGTGTTTTGTAACCTTTAACAAGGTTGGCTCTTCACCGAGCTCACTTCAGAAGAGTGAAAATAGTTTGGATTACCGATCCCAGGTGGTTTTTCCCTTTACAGGGTTTCCACATTAAATCTTTTGTGTTATGTGTTTTTGTGGCGATTGTTTGGCTATCATACTTTATATGTTTCATATTTCATTTGGTCGGTAATCTTTATGAGCAATTAACTGGTAATCGGTAAAGATAAAGATAGTTTAGTATTTATTGTTTATCGAGCTACAAAATTAGCTGAATTTTTTTTAAGTGATACATTTTGTAATTTGGGATTGTGGATAACTAATTCACCCCCCTCTTAGTTATTCTAACACTATATCCTAACATTCAATGTTCATTTTAGAAAAGCAAGAATGTATTATGTTTCATCATTAAAATTTGAGAACAAAGAGCATTATTACTGAAGAGTGGTCAGTGTAGTTTGTATCGTATCATTAATGATCATTCATATTTGAATTTGAAATTCTTGAATGAAATTTTGTATTCCAATAGCATATAACAGAGTAAATCAACTAAGAATAACTGAATAAAATAGAGTAACTCAACATACATTGAATTGGAAAACATGAAAATTAGATAGAGCACAATTTGTTTTGTACTCATTGCAATATATTATAATTTACAGTAGTTCAAAATTTAGAGCAATCTTTGTAGGCCAATCCAAAGATTATTTGATGGCAAAACAATTTGGTTCATAGTATAGTCACACTCCTGCAACTTTGTTAGCAATTCATATTTGAAAATGTGACTTGACAACACTGTTGCTTCTAAAACTCCATTCAAATTTCTCACTGGTTTGATGAAATCCATGAATGTATCAGGAGATAGGTCTATAGGAAGAAAGAGTAAATCAGTATTTATTTTTTCTTGCAACCTTATTTTGTAAGTTTCTCTTCCAATGATCTTATTTGTGTCAAATCCCTTAGGCAAACCAAGAATTTCCATATTCACTTTCCATTGTTCCATCTTTCCGATCTTCTACTTAGCTTTGTCATCCAATTCCTGTGCTTCCTTTAACTTCTCACATTTTCGAATGATACTTGATAAGTTTACTAAGGCATCAAGGCAGGTGCTAATTCCCTTATTTAATAGATAACTATCACTCTTACTGTACAATTGTTGCATAATATCTTTTGCTTTATTTTCTTTCTTGACAACATCCATGTTTTTCTCAATGTTCTTATGGAGCTTCAAATAACATTCTCTCATACTTTGAAGCATTTCAAACCACTCATACAAGTTATTAGACATGACCGATATTTGGCCCCAAATGTGTTCTTTTGTAATCTTCACTAAATTATTACTAGTATTTGTTAAAGTTTGAATTGTATTATTGGCCTTCTTTAGTTCTTCTACCATTTTTTCACAATACTTTTTCTCTTCCACTGCTTATTGTTCCCTATGATTGGCTTTATTTGCTTGAGAGTCTAATTTATTTTGCAATTCCCAGTTGCAGGAAACATTACTCTCCATAGTTTTAAATAACTTTTATGAATTGACTCTTTCTTCCTCTAGTTTTTTACTAATTTCTGCCAATTTTCCTGTCAGTACCTTCTATTAGGAATAGTCCCAAGAGATACTGAGAGGGGGGGCTAAATCAGTTAACTACAAGATTCAATTCTTTATCTAGTTAAGTATAATTAAACATAAAGCATAAACACAATGAAACAACACATGAACACAACACTAATATTTGGTTATGGGGAAACCCAAATAGGTAAAAACCTCGATGGGAATTGATACCCACTAATATTCTGTACTAGTGTATAATGATCCTTGTTAGAAGATCCTTTACCTTGTTAGGAGTAGCTTTACAATATATGAAGTACAATAGACCTAGTTAAGGGTTGAACCCTATTAGGATTCTTTTACAGTTGTCCCTGTTAGGGGAGAGGACACACTGTTTGAGAGCTCACTGCTCAAAGGGGTGAAGGCTACAACCTTCTGAATAACAGATACACACTATATCTAGATCTTGGTGAATTGTGCTTTGACCTTCTATCTAGATCAGTTCCAATGTATAGCACAAATACTTTTCTTGGTCACATAGACCTTCTTTTGATGGCTCAACACTTCACACACTCTGCTCTGCTCTACTTAATCAACCATGAACCACACTTTAGCAATCACAAATGACTGCCTATAAATATCTTTCCTCTAAATGATATAATAAAGTCAGCTTGTTAGAACCACTTTGAAATCATAAAAGAGAAACCATAACAAACTCCAACAATCATTCTGTCAGATCTATTATGTACGCAACATATTCTGGGACCTATCTTAATAAAATAAATGTAGACGCATGCTACACACTGTCAGCTCTACCAAAATAACTGGATCTTTCTCTACAAGCTGAATTAACTTATGTTCTCTTACTTGAACATCAATACTTCATCTCTAAGCTTAATTCCAAGGGCACATACCTCAAAGATAGGTGCAACTCAAGAACCAATAAAATCTCTGTCGGCTCTACTGAACAACCATAGGAAACTGCTACTAGCGAATAGCGACTGCATAACTTCTCTTGCATTCATCATCAGACCATGCATCCATGAACTTAACATCACTAACATGTCTTCAACATATATCCAAGTGTGCAAGGCTCTCTGATAACTGAACGAACAACCATCCATAGAACACTGCATGTTACTCTATCAGGAACACTGATGACACAAGCTGCTATATAACTATCTGTAATAATAGTTAACCTCTATGCCTATGATATCATTCTAATATCAGGTCCATGAAACATATACAAAAGGCTTACTACATAAGACTTCTACGCATGCTACATTCCATATGTTGTCATCAATGACAAACATACAGTTAGTACTGGCCTGTTGGAAAATCTCCAACAATCTCCCCCTTTGGCATTGATGGAAACATGTGGAATTAAAAACCACCACCAACCCAAATGGACATTTCTTTTATAACATTCTCCTTTTCCTCTTCAAAACTCCCCCAAAGATGAATCCTCCATATGCTGTAATATTTTCAACATTCTTCATTTCCTCAACTGAATTGTTGTCATAACTGAATATTGCTCCCCCTAAGTATATTACTCCTATTTTTCATGACTCTTTATACTACCCCCCCTTTAACATCAATGGAAAAGGGTGCCATTCATTTTAAGCACCGGTACTACTCCTGAGGTAAAGTAGTCAACCTTCCATTAGTCCCAGAGGATAGATGCCATTCCTTCTTTCTTCTAAGCAGAATCAGGGAAGGGAATTACTCCCAACTTCTTCCTGAGATACTCAAAAGTATCCATAGGCAAGGGCTTTGTGAATATGTCTTCCAACTGATCTTTAGTATTCACATAGTCCAACTTAACTTCTTTCTCTACCACTTTCTCTCTTAGGAACTGATACTTGATCTCAATGTGCTTTGTCTTTGCATGCATCATAGGGTTCTTCAAAATATTGATAGTGCTAGTGTTATCACAGTGAATAACAATAGGATAATCAATTTGAATTCCAAAATATTTTATCATCTACTTGATCCAAAAAATTGTAGAACAATTCAAGGTTGTTGCAACATACTTAGCTTCTATTGTTCACTGGGAAATACAATTTTGTTTCTTGCTTGTCCAAGTGACAAGTCTATCACCAAGAAACACTACTCCACCTGGTGTACTCTTTCTATCATCAACACATCCTACCCAATCTGCATTAGTGTACACATGAAGCTCACCATTTTTTGAATTAGGATACCATAGACCATAGTCTATAGTGCCTTGTAAGTATCTGAATATCCTCTTTACTACCATGAGGTGACTTTGTTTAGGCTCTGCTACAAATCTTCCAACTATGCCAACTGCATTTGAAATATCAGGTCTAGTTTGAGTAAGATAAATTAGTTTTCCAATCATAGACTTATATAATGTTATATCAACTGCTGGTGAATCATCGTCCTTTGTAAGCTTGCATCCAGTAATCATAGGTGTCCCTACTGGCTTACAATCATCCATCTTGAATTTCTTTAATATTTCTTTCACATACTTAGACTAATTTATGAAAATACCTTTCTTTATCTATTGCACATTCAATCCCAAAAAGTACTTGATAGGACCAATCATACTCATCTCAAATTCATTCTGCATCTCCTTAGCAAATTCAGCACTAAGTTTGTCATTACCTCCAAAGATAATGTCATAAACAAATATAGCTACAAGTAACAAACCTTCAGATGTCTCTCTAATGAATAGATTACAATCTACTCCTCCTTTCTTGAATCCAATCTTTATTAAGTATCCATCTAGTCTTTCATACCATGCTCTAGGGGCTTGCTTTAGTCCATAGAGGGCCTTTTTCAATCTGCATACCATATCAGGTCTGTCTGATAGGGTGAATCCTTTTGGCTGCTCAATGTAAACTTCTTCTTTCAAATCTCCATTTAGGAATGCTGACCTGGCATCCATTTGATAAAATTTAAAGTTTTTAATTGTAGCATAAGCTAGAAACAACTTAATAGCTTCTAATATGCTCACAGGTGCAAAAGTGTCTAAATAATCAATGCCTTCTCTTTGCACATAGCCTTTACACACCAACCTTTCTTTGTTTCTTACTACTATACCATCTTCATTCATCTTATTTCTGAATATCCACTTTGTTCCAATCAAATTCTTATCACTAGGTCTAGGAACCAGTTCCCAAGTGTCATTCTTAATAATTTGATCAAGTTCTTCTTTCATAGCATCATGCCAATCTGAATTTTTACAAGCATCTTCAACACTTAGAGGTTCAATCTGAGATAGTAAACATACCACATCACTACTAGCTGAGTTCTTTGCTTGTGATCTAGTTAAATTTTTTTCGCTCTGATCTCCAATGATGTCTTTCTTGGAATGGTTTCTGGATGTGAACTTTGGAGCCTTAGCTATTGCTGACTCATCAGCCTTAGGAGTTTCTTCCTCACTTGTCTCAAGGTCATTGAATAACACATCAATGTTGTCAAACATTTCTTCAATAACTATCTCACTAGAAGAGGGTCTGGGTTCTTCTTCAATCATGGGTGAGTAATCATAATATCTTTCTTGAACCATAAAGTTTTCATCAATCTTAACATGAGCACTCTCAATTATCTTTTTCAATCTTAAATTGAAACATCTATAAGATTTACTTTTAGTAGAGTAACCAAGGAAAATACCTTCATCATTTCTTGCATCAAACTTTCCTACTGCTTCATCCCTCTTGATGTAGCACTTGCTTCCAGAGATTCTGAAGTATTTTGCTATGGGAACATTACCAAACCAAAGCTCATATGGTGTTTTTTCAGCACCAGGCCTTAGTTGAATTCTATTGATGGTGTAGACTATTGTATTGACCGCATCTCTCCAATAGGTGTGTGCAACTTTTCCTTCTATCATAATGGTGTGTGCTATATCAAGAATGATCATATTCCTTCTCTCTGCAATTCTATTCTACTGAGGTGTTCTAGGTGCACTTAACTATCTCTTTATGCCATGTTCTTCGGAGTACTCATAAAATCTGTCAGAGGTGAATTCTCCTCCTCTATCTGATCTTAGACATTTTATCTTTAATCCATATTCATTCTCAACCTTAGCTTTGAATATTTTGAACTTATCAAATGCTTCTGACTTATCTTTTAAGAACACAACCCACATCATCCTAGTATAATCATCAACAAATAAAATGAAATACCTTTCACCATAGTATGATCTTGTTTGAGTTGGTCCACATAGGTCTGTATGAATCAGATCCAACTTGTTCTCTGTTGAATTTTGCTTGCTCCTGAATGAATTCCTCACATGCTTACCCATCACACATTCCCTGCATATAGTATCAACTAGATTTTCTATGCTAGGAAGATCTCTTACTGCCTTTACATTTCTTATCTTTACTATGTTATCAAAATTGATATGACATAGTCTTTTATGCCACAACCAACTGTCATCAACTTTAGCAACAAAACAACTTACTTCTGAATTGTGTCGAAACACATTACCTCTTGTCTTTGAGCCTAATGCAATCATAACACCATCCTTTTTGTTAATGATGCATTTGTCATCTTTGAAATCCAACTGATATCCTTTTCCAACTAATTTCCCAACACTGAGAAGGTTATATTTTAAACCATCAACATAGAGAACATCATCAGTGCTATTCTTTCCATCCAAAGTGATGGCTCCTCTACCAACTATTGGTTTAGGAATGTTATCTCCAAATCTAACCATACCACCATTGTATTTGTCCAGATGAAAAAATCTACCTTTATCACCTGTCATGCGATGTGAGCAACCACTATCTATAATCCAGTCTGTCCTTACATCTGCTTGGGAAATCAATGCTAGTTCTTGATTTACTTTCTCATCTTTACATTCAGTCTTATTATTCATATTGTCTACAATAGAAATGAATCCAATTTCTTCTTCACCTGATTCTTCATCTGAAACTCCATCTCCAACAAAGTAACATTCTTTAGAGTACTTAGGCTTGTAATCCTTTTTGAATTTTCTAGCTCTAGTAGGACACTTGGATGCAAAGTGACCTATCTTGTTACATGAAAAGCACTTAAATGGAAATTGACCTTCATATTTTCCTTTTCCTTTATTTTCTCTTTTAGCAACCATAGCAATAAAATAATGTAAGTTTTCTCTTCATCATCATCATCAACATTACCAGAAGTGTTTGCAAATTTCTTACCATGAACTGATGCTTTGAAGGATGTCTCACTTTTAGGTTTTGTCTTCAATCTTGAAATCTCAAAAGATGAGATTTTTCTGATCAAGGTCTCTCTCTTGAAGTTAGATGTAAGCTACATGGTTTCATCAAGGATATTGATCTTGCTTTCATATTCTGGAGTGAGGGTAGTCATCAACTAGTCCATAATATCTTCTTCTGAGATCTCTCCACTATTGTTCCTGATTCCAGAAACTGCTTCATTGATCCTTTGATTATAAGCTCTGATGTTTTCTTTAGGCAGCATCTCTAATGCATTGAATCTTTTCTTCCATGTCTTTCTACGTGCATCCTTTTCTTTCTTGTCTCCTTCAAATATGTCTACTAGGTACTTCCATATCTTGTGGGCAGTGTCTACCTTCTTTATATCTGTAAAATCACTATAAGATAGGGCACTGATAAGAGCTTCTTTGGCAATAACATTTTGATGAAACAATTCTTTTTGTGTATCAGTAGCATCATCCTTTCCAAGGTCTTCTAGGGTAGGTATCTTGGCTATTTTGATAGTAACATTAAAAACTTCAAAAGAAATGCACTACAAATGGGTCACCATCTTGTTCTTCCAATCAAGATAATTCTCTCCATCAAACTTAGGAATCTCTTTCCTGAAGTATGCCATCTGATCAACCTCAAGCTATTAAACTTTCTCTCCAAGGCACTTGGCTCTGATACCAATTGTTAGGAATAGTCCCAAGAGATAACTGAGAGTGGGGGGGGGGTGAATTAGTTATCTACAAGATTCAACTCTTTATCCAATTAAGTATACTTAAATATAAAGCATAAACACAATGAAAGAACACATGAACACAACACCAATATTTTGGTTACGGGGAAACCCAAATAGGTAAAAACCCTAGTGGGACTTGATACCCACTAATATTTTGTACTAGTGTATAATGGTCCTTGTTAGAAGATCCTTTACCTTGTTAGGAGTAGCTTTACAATATATGAAGTACAGTATGTACAATAGACCTAGTTAAGGGTCAGACCTTATTAGGAGTCTTCTACAATTATCCCTATTAGGGGAGAGGATGCACTGTTCGAGAGCTCACTGCTCAAAGGGGCAAAGGCTACAACCTTCTGAATAACAGATACACACTATATCTGAATCTTGGTGAACTGCACTTTGAACTACTATCTGGATCAGTTCCAATGTAAAGCACACATACTTTTCTTGGTCACATGGACCTTCTTCTGATGGCTTAACACTTCACACACTCTGCTCTGCTCTGCTTAATCAACCATGAACTTCAGCAATCACAAATGACTACCTATAAATATCTTTCCTCTAAATGATATAATCAAGTTGGCCTATTATAACCACCTTGAAATCATAAAAGAGAAACCATAAAAAACTCCAACAATCATTCTGTTGGCTCTATTATGTACGCAACATATTCTGGGACCTGTCTTAATAAAATAAATGTAGACGCACGCTACACACTATCGGCTCTACCAAAACAACTTGATCTTTCTCTACAAGCTAAATTAACTTATGCACTCTTACTTGAACATCAATACTTCATCTCTAAGCTTAATTCCAAGGGCACATACCTCAAAGATAGGTGCAACTCAAGAACCAATAAAATCTCTATCGGCTCTATTGAACAACCACATGAAACTGCTACTGGCGAATAGCGACTGCATAACTTCTCTTGCATTCATCATCAGATAATGCATCCATGAACTTAACATCACTAACATGTCTTCAACATATATCCAAGCACACAAGGCTCTATGATAACTAAATAGACAACCATCCATAGAACACTGCCTATTACTCTATCAGGAACACTGCTGACACAAGCTGCTAACTTGATCTATCTAACTCTTTGGTGGGTTTCCATCTTTTTTTGGTGGAATAACAACCATGAACTCCATCATGTCTCTATTTGGGTCATATGTTGGAAAAACCCTATTTGATGCATGTTGTTCCTCTATAGCTGTAGTAAGGGCACTAGTCTACAATGTCTTTTTTATTTCCTTATTCTTGGTTCTTGGTTCTTGTTTCTACAAATTTATTATAGAAATCTTTGAAATGAAAATATGGTGTTGCAGAAGGATTTGAATGGTTGAAAGGTGAACCAAAGGTAGAGATTGCAATCCCTGTTGATCTAACTAATGCTCTTTGAGGATTTAAACTTCTAGAGGGTTTTGCTGAAGCTGAAATTGCAAACAATTTTTTATGATCGAATGTTTTTGTTCTGGAAACCTTTTGCTTCTTGACACTATCTTCTTCTATGGGATTCTATGTAGAATATGTAGATTATAGTGGCCTCTTTAGAGAGGTAACTTGTTGTATAAGTTTCCTAGTCCCACTGGCACTAGTGCCACTACCAGACCTAGTAGCAGTAGATTTAAACCCAAGGCCTGCACCATGATCCTGAGCAATTTTTTCTATCTCAATTGTATTCCAAACACCTTCTCCCATGGGACCCAAACCACCACCTTTATAACCCAATTTTTCCACAATGATTACCCCTTTTCTATATACTTTTTGTTGGTAATCGCTGACTCCACTCTGACTCCCAATCCTTGGAGTAAATGCAATTGGTGGATTATCATCCTCACTGTCTAGATCACTACTGTCGTATGCCATGTTAGGATGCTCCAAATTCCACAATTTGCTAAACTCTATATCCTTATCTATTTCATCCAAATCTTTGCTGGTCTTTGGTTCACCAAGATCCTTTCTCATACTCCAAAAATAATTCATTTTCATTCTAGTCCATTTTCTATCCTTACAAGCTTCTACTATTTTCTTTGGTATTTTTATGTTTGATGGATGAGCATCTTTTTTGTAGAAATTGTAGGACATACTAGGCTATACAATGCCCTGGTTTATTGTTGTCATAATTTGTGATGACAAATGTTCAACTAAATTTTTTTCCTCAGTGGAAACTTTCTCCATGTCTTTTGTAACATCATCCCAGCTATCCTTGTTTTTCAACTTCTCTAGTAATGGTTTACTTTCATGTTGAAAAAAGTTTGCAGAGTTCTTATTAGCAATAAGCATTGTTTGAATGACATTGAGTGGATCATACTTCTAGTACCACTCTAAATCAAATTGAAAAATATCTAAAAAAGAATTTTCCACTTTGAATGCCTTTCTCTCAAATGTTAACCCTCCAATTGAGAAAGGTAAGGAAGGGAATATGCTCTTCTTCAACTAGCTAGTAAAGAGTCTATCTATGCTCTCTAGTTGTACTACATATTCTACTACAAACACCCATTTTGTCACATGCATTGAAAGTTTTTGGGGTTATAGTTCTGATTTGTAAAACCTTAACACAGTGTATTCTTCCATTAAGTACCAGTTAGCCAATTGAATTGTTCTTCCAAGCTAGATGCAATCCCTACATGAAGCAGACAATCTGGGCATTGGAGTGCTTGTTATTTTTTTGTACAATGGTGCCAAAAAGAAGTCTATAAAATTACTGTAATTCCTTCTGTTATCATACATTCTTATCTGAGGTGTCTAGTTATATATTGGAGTACCTGTCCCCCTCTGAATTTCAAGCTTGTTGTCATTGCTCATTAATATTGTAGCATGCTTGGCTAGCAAAAGATAGCACAAGTAGGTTGTGAATCTAAATGTCTTAGAATTGCCTCTTTTAATCAATGCTAATTATTTTTTCATTGATTAAACCATGTGTCCAACAAAATTATATCTTACTGGTTCATTGAGACAATGGATATCCCAAATGAATTGAAGAATGCTGGCACCCACTTCCCTATTGTTTTCCAGTCCCAGGAAAAATGCTAGCGAGGATATATTATCAAGAACCCATGCAACTAAAATGTTAAAATCATAAGGAGACTTATGGTTCTCACTGAATGAAGCCTTTTCCTCTCCAACTATTAGACCCTTTATAAATGAATCTTTTGCATTTGGCGAGACTACCTCATATTACTCTACCAGTAATCCCAAGTCAATATGGACATTACTATTTTGTCTCTCAAACCCTAGGTCTAGCAAACTGAGAAATTCTTCTTGGGTTATCGATAAAATTTTTTCTTGATTTTTTTTATTCACAATTACTTTTCTTTCTTTGATCATAATTTTCTACACAAATCAAGATAATTTCTGGGAAAACTTTGAGTAACAGCATGTGACCCAAACCAACATCCCACGAAGCAACTTTATTGGTTTTTGCACCTATCATTGGGTTAAATTTTATAAATTTAGACCTCTTTGGCCTAGTTGCCTTACTGCACAATATATGTTTAATTTCTATAACTCTCCTTTCACTGAAGATAACAAGATCATAAACATCATGATACTCATTAGTGAAACCAAGGATTTCTACTAGTTTTTTGCAATCTATTAAAGTTTTCCCATCTGCTTGCCCTTGGCCTTGAGTTTTTGCTTTCCCCATTGTTCTTCAGAAGAATGAAAAAGTAAAAATTCATAGATATTTACAAACAAAATCATAGATAATAACTAACTAATTAAGAAAACCTCAATTTAAGAAAACCCCAATTGTACATGCAAGAATTAAAATTTCAAAATCAAGTTAAACTAAATTTTTGACATTACAAAATCAAGATGTCATTAGATATCTTACTTGAAATTAAACTTTGAAATCTGGAATCTAGATAGATAGAAGTTAGAATGGCTAAGGCTCTCACAAATTATAGTCTCCAAATCATCGGTGATGGTTCAACGGTTCTTTTTAGTTTTTAGCTGTACTGCTACAAGTCAATGGGTTTTTAAACAAGAAATGTTAAAATGGTACATACTACATGTAACATAATCTTATAATGGTATACTAGTACATACTATGTGTAACGGGATGTTATGGTATAATGGTACATACTACGTGTAACATTATGTTTTCGATGAATTACACGTAAATGTGTCACATTTTTAGAGTGAGTTTTCAGAAAAGGTTTTTGAAATCCATAGTACTTTCAAAATACAACTTCAACCGTTCATCTATCATAATCCAACGATTGTCACAATTTTAAAATATTAATAATTTAATATAAACTAATGAATATTAATCATTAACTATATTCACTTAGAATAGCTTATCAATAAAAATTGAACCCGTCACCATTAAATGATAAAGTTTGGAAACATTTAATTATTACATGAAACAAAAGTGCAATGCAAATTTTTTATATTATATAAGGCAAAATTTCATTACAATTCAAAGATTCCCATAGACCATATCTATTGACAATTCTTATAATCAAAACAAAAAAAAAAGTAGTAGCACTTCGAATTTCTTAAAATATTTTCATATTTTATTTTTTAACATACATGATTATAATTTATATCATTGCAAAAACCCTAGTAACTGGGAAGCTACTACCACCAGAGGGAGACATAGTAGAGGGACCAGAGACTAGGTAGAGTTAGGGACTATCCAGCTGAGGCTCCCTTCCTTCTATGTGGAAGTTTGAAGAGAGGATAATCTTGGATAATTCTTCTAGCCATCGATAGTCCTCGGTTTCTTCTAGTAGGTTCCACTTCCAAAGGAAATCCCTCCCAATATGTGCCCACTTCTGATGACGCATGAGTTGATCAACATCAAGGTTCAGTAGAAATGGTTTCCTAGGCACATTTACTCCTAGTTGTAGAATCTTAGGCAAATCATTTTCCCAAGGAATTCCAAACCCAATTTCTAAAAATATGACAACATGCACATCGATGCCGAGGTACTCTTCTTTGAAAACTTTCCTCAGAAGCATGATAATATTTGTAAGCACCTAAAAATGGACAAGGATTAATTCAAAACAAATTGGGTGAATCAAGGATAAAAATTGAAGTAATTAAATCATGATGCATAATTAGCCAATCAAAACAAAAATCAAATCCTAATGTAATATCAATCAAAATCGAGAGCACTTTAATCAAGTGCAATCAAATCAAAATACAATTAAATCAATTAATTATGTAGTCTTGGATTTAATTAAATGCAACCGATTCAAGGGGTACATGGCTAAACAAAATCATTTAAAACAATTAATAAATCCTATTTACTCTCAACAACCCTAAAGGAGAGGAAAATCAATCAACCAATGGAATGGGAGGAAAGGCACTCACATGGATCGAGCCAAAGTGACTCTCATTCACTCAAAGTGAAAAGGAATCTCAACCATCCATCTTGTCTACTTGTCCCAAGCTTTGAGGATGCAACCCCCAAAAGGTGGAACCAAAACCCCAACCCAAGCCTAATCATGATCAAGCCTAACCATACCCCTCTCACATTGGAAAATCTATAAAAGGAAGGCCCATTCCTTCACAAATTCATATCCACACATCTGAGAATTGCATTGAACCTCTTGCAATTTGAGCTTAGGAAGGCATTTTAGAGCTTTTAGCACTTACTTTAATAGTTGTTAGCTTTAGCATATTTATTTATCTATCATTCTCATTCTAGGACTGTCATTAACGGAGGCTTGCTGAGAGCAATCCATTAACACTCTTAGTTAGAGAACCATAGGATGCTTAATTAGTCTTTGTTTTGCTAAAAGTTTTCTCTTATGCTCATTGTGGTTGTATTCTAGTTATTATTTTCATTCATTGACTAACCCCAATCCTATGAAGGCATGTTCCCTAGTGCACAATATCCACCGTTTCCCCCCCAGGTTGAACAGAGATGCCAAGAACTGAGATGAAATGTTAGTGTTAACTCTATACATATTTTCACTCTCCATAAATTCACGTCTGAGCACCATCCTTATAGCATCCTTGGTGAAGGCTCCCAACTCCGTAGCAATAGACACTAGGATTGGGTCTGTGACTAGGCCCAGAAAGGCCTTCTGATCCTCCAAGGAAGTGCATCTTAAATGAATGGGAGTGTCCATTGAAAATCAAAATGATATTAGTATTCTAATTTTTGACAAAAATCAAAGAGAACCTAGCACTCGCAGACTATTTTCACAAATATGCTTTCACAATCATAAATTAACGAGCGTAGATTGATCTATTTATAAGTCTTGATTAAAATTGTTTCTCTTCTCTAAAGATCTAATTAATTCGTAAGATAAATGGTAACTGTCCTTGAAAAATCTCCAAATATTTCATATTTAATGCAACAATGGGTGAAATTGGAAACAACACTTATGCTAAGACATTTTATATCTTGGGACTAATGAAGGCTGAAAGGATCGCATCATGTAGGTGGATATAACAATTCTTTATTATTAAAAAAACTTGAAACATGTGCCCACTCCGCAGAAACAATAAGCAAAGTACATTAGCTACAAAATGGCAGTAGGAAATGAAGCTTTACCATTGATGTAAGATCATCGAATGGTCAGAAAATAATGTCCTTAGATGAGATGATGTTTTCATTTAAGCCTTAACTTTAAGGCATTATTCTATCGAGGATTTAGGTAATGAATATATAATGATGTCACACATATCTGTTAGTGAAAATTGAAATGCACCATCTAAGAAACCATTAATTCACATTACTTTAATTAATGTCATGACTCATCTACTCATCGCCATTAATTAATATTTTTATCTAATATTAGTGAAGATTGCCAAAATAATTCTGCTTTTTTGCTATCAGAAAATCATGAGGTCATGGACAGTCCATTTGATTACATCATATCAATAGCCAAAGGTGAATTTTGGGCCTATTGTTTCTCTTCATAATATTTATGGTAAACTCTCGGCGAAATCATGACACGTGGTATGATTGATCGTACCAATAAGCCCATGATCAATCATACCACTTGTCATGATTCCACTGAGAGTTTTTAATAAAGATTATGAAGACAAACAATAGGCCCAAAATTGACCTTTGGTCGTTGATATGTTGTAATCCAATGGACGTGTGATTGTGTGACATCATAGCGATGGGACCCAATGTAATTTTAACATCAAATCAGAACCATTGGATTAAGATACATGAATGGTGGAAGGTGCATTTTGGATGGAATGTGGTGAGATAACTACTTTACTAAAAACTCTTTTTGGAACCATCACACGTGTCATTCTTTAAGAATGAAAACTCAGGAGAATGCAAATTTAATAATTATTTCCAATTATTAAATCGCCATACCAACTATACAACTATTATATTAAATCTCCAAGTTTATATGCATTTTTCATAAACATTCGCCATGACAAATAAATTAATTACAATATTTGGAAAATAATTTCTCCATAGTTTTTCAATATAAGGAAGTCTGATTCGCCAATTAAATTAATAATTTTCCAATAAAAAACATTTGTAGTCACCATATTTTTATAAAAAATGGTATACGTTATTAAAAAATTCACCACTAAATATCCATATTTTGACACATAATTCACCATCAATATTAAAAATTTTCTCTCCAAAAAACATGTGATTCACCATGATTTTATACTTTTTGGGAGGGGGGGGTTTCTTAAAGTTATCTCTGGTTACAATAAAACATTGACTATAGAACCATGCCCAAATCCCTTCATTGGCCAAAATAGAGTATGATATAAATAATATATAATATATTTTACTTTCATAGATAAACATGGATCAGAATAGCCAATAGATTCAGTACACGAAAAGATAAAAAGATCCTAAGAGATAGAAATTGGGAAAAAAGATGCTCTAAAAAAATATATTAATAAAAAAGAATAGGATATGTTGATCATCTAGAAAGAGCTAGGCGTCCTAAAATGAATCTGCAAGGTCAAAATCAAGAAACCACATATTGGAACTTATCTCTAGAGGAGAATGGAGAACTAGTTTAGCCTGAGTAGGAGGCTCTTCAACTTGCTTGTAAAAAGTGGCAAGCCTGTAGATGCCTTGAAATATTTCCAACATTACAAACATTAATAAGGAAATATAATGCTCCAAGATCTATTCAAATTGTGATTGCATAATCAAGATGCCCCTACCCATAAGTATAAGGGTCTATCCTGGTAATGTAGCATACCCCTTGATGCCTCTGATATGGAATGATTCTTCAACTCAACAACCCAATTTTTTTGTGGGTTGTAAGGAAAAATCCACTCTCTATTGATTCCTTCCCTGATATAGAACTCTAGGAACTCTTTCCCTTTGTACTTGCCTCCATTGTCTGACCAAAGAACCTTTACCTTCCTTCCTATCGAATTCTCCATAAGAGCCTTGAAATCTTGGAAGTGACTGAAAACCTCATCCTTGGTCTTCAAGAATTATATCTATGTCTTCCTAGAGAAATCATCAATAAAAATAAAAAAGTCATGATATCATCTTGCTTGTAAAAAGTGGCAAGCCTGTAGATGCCTTGAAATATTTCCAACATTACAAACATTAATAAGGAAATATAATGCTCCAAGATCTATTCAAATTGTGATTGCATAATCAAGATGCCCCTACCCATAAGAATAAGGGCCTATCCTGGTAATGTAGCATACCCCTTGATGCCTCTGATATGGAATGATTCTTCAACTCAACAAACCAATTTTTTTGTGGGTTGTAAGGAAAAATCCACTCTCTTGATTCCTTCCCTGTTATAGAACTCTAGGAACTCTTTCCCTTTGTACTCACCTCCATTGTCTAACCAAAGAACCTTTACCTTCCTTCCTGTCGAATTCTCCACAAGAACCTTGAAATCTTGGAAGTGACTGAAAACCTCATCCTTGGTCTTCAAGAATTATATCTACGTCTTCCTAGAGAAATCATCAATAAAAATAAAAAAGTCATCATATCCTCTGAGAGACTTCATCAACATTGGTCCATATATATCTTAATGTACTAGATCAGGAACACCCTCATATCTAGTGTCACTCCTTGGAAAAGTTACTTTCGCAAACTTCCCCAACATACATCATCATGCATTGTTCTCACCTCTAGAACACCTGTCACTATCTCACAAAGCAATTTAAGTTCTCTATGATGTATATGGCCCATTCTCCTATGCCATAGATCTCCTTGAGCTCTAGGATTATTGTTTCTCATGAGTGCTTTAGGAGTATCAAACTGCATCATATAAAGTCTACTGCTCCTAACTCCAATAGATATGGGTGATTTCTAATCCTTATTCTTGATCAACACATGTGCCCCTCTAAAGAGTACATTATACCCTTTATCTTGAATGATAGATATAGAAATCAGATTTATACCTAAGCTCATCACATGAAAAAAATCATGAAGGGGAATCACTTTTCTATTCGAATAGTCCATTTCCCAACCAAGTTGAGTTTGGACATTTTCACCATAAAAATATGGATTCTGGTGTCCTCCTCCTTATAACTAGGTAAGTATTCTCTAACTCATATCATATGAAATTATGTCCCACCATCTATATACCAAACACTCTATGAGGTTGAGCTAACCATACAAACTATGAGTGCATCATTTTCACGTCTTGAAGCTTCTACTTTCTTCTTTCCTTTCTTGTCATTATTTCCTTGCAAGAAATCCTTGACATAGGGGTGAAACTCGTGAAAGCCAAAGAACTTGATCTTAGATAAGTCCTTCAAGTCTTCTTCTTCTCACTTTGTGGGTTTTCCCACTAGGCAAACTCTTTCCTTTTCCACCTCTTTTTTTTTACTCTTATTGTTGGATCCATTGACAAGACTTAGTCTAAGCTCCTCTTGAGTGAAATCACTCCATGGCCGATCCCAACTTGGTAAGGTTTTTCATCCATTAATAATAACTTGAACAAAGACATCCCACTACTTGGTAAACTCATTTACGACTATTCTTACTGGCTCATCATCATTTGGCTTATCTCCACCAACTGCTAACTCATCCTTGATAAGTCTAAGGCTTGTGAGGTAACTTGTAACATCTTCTCCCTTGATCATTTGAGTATTCCTCAACTTTTCCTTGAAAATCATCTTCAGATTAGTGGTAACATTCTAGTATAGATTCAAAATGACATCCCACATCTTCTTCATTGTATCTAACTTAGTGATATGAAAAACTATATGGTTATTGACATCATCAAGGATTAGCCTCCTCGGATTGGCATCATCCTTCTTATATGCTAAGAGTTGTGTTGGATATGTAGGCACATCTACAACAATAGTCACATATTCCTTGATAACATTCTCTTCTAGCAATAAATAAGTTATTGATTTTCAAACACCAAAATTTGAGGCTCTATCCAATATGTCTTGATCTCTTGAACCAATTGAGGCCATCTCAAAAGAAAAAAATAATAAAAATTTGAAAAAGGTCAAACTAGGTTTTATAAACCCTCAACTTTATTTCCTTCACCTAGGGTAAACCTTTTCTACCCTCAACTTACCTCTAATACCATATGAACATTCTATTGGAGTTATTGATTATTAATCTCCCATCAATTGTCAAAACTTAATTCACAACAAATATTGAATAATAACACAACTGTAGCTTCACAAATAAAAATACAAAAAGAAATATGCAACACAATGAATAGGATATTTTAGGACAAATTATCCCTAGAAAAACCTTGAAGGGAAAACCAATATTGTAGATGAGGAACTTATATTAAACTTCAACAAATTAAGAGATACAAAAACTTGTTGCCTCTTTTTGGCAGAGGTTTGACAATCTCCCAGTTTCTCATGTTGAGATCCCACAACTACTATCCCCAATGCTATCACTGTGCCCTTTCTTACACTACAAGACTACTTTCTAAAAATGCAAATACTTTTCAAACTTGTGTTTTCCAATTTTCCAATGACCCCCTTTTATACTACTCTCCTTGGAAAACCAACAACCAATATTTAATCTCTATCAACGGTTGAGATAAATAGAAAATTAATAAACAATAAAAAATTAGTTGCTACATGCCCCTAGAGGAATCAATCAATTAATTAATAATTATCCTCACACTACCCAAAGTTACCAGAAAAACAATTAAATATTAAATTTTGGAAAAGGGGCAAACAAATGTCCAAGCTACCCAACTAACATTCCCTATACCCACCTTAAATATTTACCTCCACATTGCCACACAACACTCACAGGCTCCCACATGAGTTTTGATGGACATCTCCAAAGAGGCTTTGCCAAAATCAAGTCCCCTATAATAGTTTGTTGCTCTGTTTTATATCTTCATTCGCATCCCTAGCACTCTCTTTAGCCATTTTTTCAAATACTTTCCATGCAACAAGCACAAAGTGCTAGAGACTACCACTAAACCATTGTGCACATACCCAAATTGTAGGAAAAAAAATTCTCTTTGATTTCTAGTGCAACACAGTTTCCTTTCTTTCAGTACCAACACTAGCAATACCACGAAGACCAGTCTATTGTAGTGCTTCACAACCCATGTCAACACACAAGAATCGTGATTAGAAATCACATACCCAAAAAGAACACCAACACTTGGTACGTATCTTCTTTGTCTTTGTGTGATTTAACATGGTTTGTCAATTTGATTACATCTATCTGAGAGTTGAACATCAAACTTTATCCAATCATTATAGTTTAATTGTATCATATTTTTCTCTCCTATATATACAATAGCCTTGAAAAGAAGACAAAAAGACAAACAAAAGAAAGATGAAACAAACAGTTAAGAAAGAAGAAAGAATAATCAGACTTCACATCCAACACTCTTCACATTATATTAATATCTTATCCAAAACTTATACCAAATATTTCACAACAACAAATTATTTTGTGAAGAGAATGATAGTCTCTTCTACCTATCCATATTAGTTATCCTCTTCAAAAAATTACAATCCAAATCATGTTCTACATATATTTGATCAAATGAATGACACCTAATTCTCAAAACTCATGAGGGATACTTGTGAAACAAGCCTTGGAAGAATGTTAAAGCAAAAGACTTGTTAGAAAGCATTTGAAATATTTGATTTAAGTATTGAAAGTCTCCTTAGCTATCTTTCTTCTATTTATTTATTTTTTATTTTTACTTAAAGTTTATCATTCATTCCATGCTTCATTTTTCAAAATTAATCTTATTCAATCTTAAAGTTTATATTATAAATATATTATGTAATGTTATGATATTAAATTTAATATAATGATATAAATTTAAAATTTGATTGAAGATTTTAGAAAACTAATATAAGCATTAAAATTATCGTAAAAATATAAAACATTATGAAATTTTTGGAAAATATAATACTTTGTTGAAAGTATCTAGAAGGTTCTGTATGTTATGCAAATTTGATTTAAGTTTTTGCATAGTGATAGGATAATTGAAGTTAATATTCTCTATTTACTATGGGACAAACATACTGGAGAAACATTTCAGATGATAAAAATGAAAAAATAAAAATATCTTAGAACAAAAAAAAGATACAGTCAATAGAAGTACAATTAAATGTCGAAAACACGCATTCTAATGTACTCTGTCAGAAAGCCTGAGAAATGATTATTTGATTAACAATTTATTTGTCTGCCTCTAATAAAAATGGTTTGAGTTTTGTCATCTGTGTAGAGCATTCATTCTCTAATAAGCTGAAACAGCCTGGAAGTCCCCATAAACGTATTTTTTCTTTATACATAATTGTACCTGCTCTATATTTTACAGGCAATAAATTTTACTAATCCTATCTATAGTAGAGTTTGCAAAACACTTACTAACTCCATGTCTTATTTAAGTAGTTGCTGATTTGTACTTTCTTTTTATTTTATTTTTAACAGTACCCTTTTCAGTTGTGTTCAATAAAAGAAAAGTTTGAGACTCAATCATAACTATAATTAAAAATTAGTTTTTTTGTTTTTTTTTGTAAAAGGTCAAAGCCAAGACATTTTATTGATCATTAAAAAATGTTACAAAGATACCCCACTCTATGTAGGCATTGGTAGGAAAGAGTGGGGTTGAGAAAACATGAATTTCTTTAGAGGACATTCCTTCATTTTCAGATTTATAATGCACAAGTATTACAGAGAAAAATATATTCTACAATTGGATTTGTATCAACTATTTAAGCTCTTGATTAACCTCGTAATTTATCTTTACTTTAAATTTATTAGTTATTCTATGATTCATTTTTTTTAAATCAAATCTTATTTAATCTTTAAGCATGTAGAAATAGCTTTTGCTAATTTAGAGATATTTAATTTAGATATAGTATGAAAACATGCATTTAGTGAATTAAGTCTAAAACTTTATAGAAGATTGTAAAAAGTCAATCAAACCTTTTAAAAAGCATTTACAAATGTACATAACTCTTATAGTATTTAATTTATATTTTGACAATATTCTTATTTATTAATTTTGTATATTATACAAATTATTTATTTCAATTGGTTGAATTGGTTTGGTGTTATAAGACCCTTCTATATTACATTTTTTCTAACATGATTTTTGGAGTACAAATTATATATGAATTGTTTACCAATATAAATTTCTTGCTTTGTCTTTGATTTATTCCCACTTCATAAATAACATTCAGTCCAATACAAAATTACATGTGAGTGACCACAACTCACAACTACAAACATAACCTATTTTTTTTTAATTAAGTTGTGAATTTACTGTGTTCTAAGTTAATCAGAATTTGTATTTTAGCCAAGCTATAAAGAGGATGTAATGATTTTAGTTTAAAGTATTCTCATTATAAAGATAAACATAGAATTGTAAACAACAAGGAAAATGTTTAGAAAGACGTAAATTCTATTTGGATATAAGAGTAAGGACAATATACATGTTGAGATGCCTAAATTTCTAAACTCTACCTTGAAAAAAGGTTTTGTCTTGATTGTAATTAAAATATTTATTTATATATTAATGAGATATTAATATAATTTTAAATTAAAAATTAAATAATAGAATATCTTGATAAAATATAATAAATTTTTTAAAAATATATTATGTTTAATATCATAATTACAATTAATTTCTAAATAAAAAGACACTAGTTTTAGGATTCATTCTTAAAACTTATGAAAATGACATTTTATAGTTAATGAATTAATCTTCAAGATTGTTTGAGGATTGTGGAAAACTAATGAATATATTAAAGACAACAAAAGAATAATGAACACATTAAAACCCATCTCCAAGAAATTCAAAAAAGTCACGAAAATTTAATATTTGTTTAAAAGTACTTACAAGGTTCTATGTACTTTATGATATTTGATTTAAGTATCCATCTAATTTTTGAAGCTAGTATTTATCTATTATATCACACCAGGGGATTTGATGGCTAAAAATTTATAGAATTATAAATATAACATTTAAATTTATTAATAAACTGTAAAAAAATATATATAGGCAATTCAATAGATGTGATTTTTACCCGATAGGCTTTTCCTACAAGATCTCTCACGTTCATACATTAGTAAAACTTGTCTCATGCTCACACTGTTGGTTTTCCTATCTCACACACAAAAATGGTATTGCAAGCCATTTTTTTGGGATAGTTGTGAACAAATTTCACAACATATCTACTTCTCATACACAGTCTCTCTATACTATCAATTGTGTTTGATAGAGGCTCCCATTTATTGTCTACTCTACCGTTCATACTCACACACTTTAATTCTCCCATATGCAAGATGAATGTTCACACTTGTTTCCAAGGCAACCATCTATCGCAACAAGGTAAGATGCAGGAAAAGGTTATTAAATCTAGCTTACACATGACAATAGATTTTTCTTGAAACTTTCTGGATCGATGCTCGAAACACCCTCCGAGAAATAACTGAACTATCCACGCGCCAACCCCAACTAGTGCTAATCCTTTCTGCCAACTATAGGAAAGCTTCCACCCTTCCACCTTTTTTCTTCACCTTGTATTCAAACAATAGGTTGTCCACGGGTGGGAGGTGGGAAGGCCCTCATTACTGATATCGTGGAGCATTAGTAATTTCCACTATGATATTATAGTAAGTAGTAGGGGATGTCTGACCCACCCTATCTTGAAGGCTTCTTTTGTGTGTGCACCTCATGCTTTGCCAAGAATGTTGGGGTTGTGCACTCTCTTTGATCAATGCCATTGTAGGGGACATCGGTAGAATATGTGCACTCCACCGATGATTGTTTTGTTATTTGTAGGATCACAAAAATGTTTGGACACCGTCACCAACACCACGATTGATAACAACTTTCTCGAGTCCCTTATGGAAGTGTTTTTTACGCTCCATCTCTTCAAAGGGAGCCATTGTGAAGATCTACTGCAAGGCTAATCCTAACTATTGTCTTGCCAAATTTAATGGACAGGTTGCCATGGCTCCTGCTAATGAGTCTAACCCAAACTAGGTTTCTCTTTAGGTTTTAAGTTGTGTTATGAATGTGGGTTTTGCAGGAGCTTCTTATTGATTGATAGTGAATCTTTAACTTTAAAGTCATTAGTCATGGACATTAGTTTGTATTAGGTGTATATGAGTTCCCAAGTTGTCTACTTGATAGGGTGTGATGTTTGGATTCATTGTAATGGACACTTAATGGAGCATAAAGGTCAAGGATGAAGCAGGATTCCTTGCATTTGCCTTGATCAACATGGCTACATGCTAGACTGTAAGGCATGGATGTGTAGAGAAAGAAAGGGTTAGTATTTTATCTTCAAGAAATTTTGTTTTATCTGATGTTTAATGAAATATAAGGTGGTTTAAGAAATTTGTGTATAATTTTTTGTATGCTTGAATGATGCAGGATACCTTAGGTCCATCCAACCCTGATGATTTGAATGAAGTTGTACTGTTTACTGAGAGTGTTGATGTGGAAATGGTTAGTGCATTAGGTCGATAACTGACATTAGCCTCAATTTGATGTTAAGGTAGAAGATGATAAACATCATGAGGGTGTATGAGAAGAAGTGTTAGCTTATGGTGACTAATCAGGAAAGTACTATCCAAGAAAGTACTATACACTTTTATGTTTATATGTTGATGATATGCTTGTAGTTGGGTCTAACATGGATCACATTAAGGGGTTGAAACAATAGTTAGCAAAATCTTTTGCTATGAAGGATTTGGGGGCAGAAAAACAAATCTTTGGTATGAAAATTTGCAGAGATAGGAAAAATAGGAAATTGTCTCTATCTCAGATTGATTATATTGCGAAGGTGTTGCAATGTTTCTCTATGGAAAATACCAAAGCTGTCAGCACACCTTTGCCTAGTCATTTGAAATTGACTAAGGATATGTGTCCCAAGACACCAAAAGAAGAGACTAAAATGTCTAAGGTACCTTATGCTTCAGCTGTAGGGAGCTTAGTGTATGCTATGGTATGTACTAGGCTAGATATTGCACATGCAGTGGGAGTTGTTAGCCGATATATGAGTAACCCTGGTATTGAGCATTGGAATGTAGTCAAATGGATTCTCAGATATTTGAGAGGTACATCCAGTAAGTGTTTACACTTTGGGGGTTCTACTACTACTGTACAAGGCTATGTTGACTTAGATTTGGCAGGAGATATAGATAGAAGGAGGAGTACTACAGGTTATATATTTACTATTGGTGGGATAGCAATGAGTTGGATTTCTTGACTACAAAAGGTGGTTGCTTTATCCACTACAGAGGTAGAGTATGTTGCTGCTATAGAGGCAGCCAAGGAGATGATATGGCTTCAATTCTTCATGGAAGAATTGGGATATCCACCGAAGGATAATTTTCTACATATAGATAGCCAAAGTGCCATTCATCTTGCAAAGAATTCTACTTTGCACTCAAAGACAAAACACATACAGTTGCGGTACCATTTCATTCAGTCAGTTTTGGATGATGGGAAGTTAAGGCTAGAAAAGATACATATAGATGATAATCCAACAGATATGTTTACAAAGGTAGTAACAAGGGAGAAGTTGAACTCCTGTTCAACTTCGGTTGGTCTACTAGACTAAATAGAATAAAGGGACAGTTGAGTCCAGGGTGGTTTGATCCAGTGGGAGGATCATATGGGTACTGATATTGCTACAGGATCAGTCTCCAAGTGGGAGGTTTTTTAGTATAGTGTGGATACTGATCAATCACCAAGTGGGAGATTGTTAGCTTGTGGTGACTGATTAGGAAAGTACTATCCAAGAAAGTATTGTTTACTTTTCCTCTTGGCCTCGCCAGGGTTCGGGGCCGAGTTGGGCCCTGAGCGGGGGTTCGGGGGCGCAGCCCCTAAGGAAATTTTTTTTGAGGCTGACATATTTTTGGTTATTTTGGGCCAACATATTGTAACTCATTCTAACCTTAAAGCGGCAAAAATATTGTATAATTTGGCTTAGGGATAGGAATTTCATTATGATGTATGATTTTAGTACTTGCAGTAGAATTGAGCTGTAAGGGATTATGGATTGTAATTAGGTTGTAACCACTGGATAATAATAATATTGGACTCGCTGTTGGTGGATGTAGCCCAGGGATTGGGTGAACCACGTTAAATCTTTGTGTCTTGTGTTCTCTTCTGTGTGGTTTATTATTTTATGATATTAGCTATATTTGCACATAATTGTTATTTCTGCCTTGTTAATCCTAACAAGAAGCTTACGTTGTCCTCTTCAAATGGCACAAGAATGGGACCTAGAAATTGAAGATCACTCCATTATGTAAGTTTCATATTCAACTGCATTATGGGGAAACATTTTTCTTGGGTATGGTTAAATGTAAATGAATTATTTTTCTAGTAAAAGTCATTGATGCAGGAGCATCCTGGGTGTAAGAGCAATCTTGCATCACCCAAAAATATTTCTATTTTTGTATTCAATAAGGGCTATCTTGTGCAGAGTTTCTATTTATGGAAACTTGCTATTTTTAGTAAGTTGGTCTTACGATCTCGGAATGTCTGATCTTACATATGGAGGTTCATCTCAGTCATATCATCCTGCCAGCAAAGTTTCATGGCTAGATCAGGTGTAGTTTTGAAGATATTGAAGATTTTCAATATTGGCAGCAGGGTACAGAAACTTCGAACCCAATTTTGAAGGCTTTAGAGGCCCCAAATGAGGTTGAAAATTTGGGTGATGGGTGCTTTGCGCAGATCAAGCCTATAGAGCACTTCGTGGCATTTCCAAAATGGGGTTATAATAGCCAATTGGGTCAACAGGCGATGACTTATGGTCTTCGAAAGTTGGGTCACTTGAAATGGCGAAAAATAATTTTTTCTTCAAAATTTCTATTTGGGTTTCAAAACTCATTTTGAGCTGACTTTGATGTAATAAATTGTAAAATAAAATAATTCTAAGTTTGGTCGGCCCTAAGGGCTAAATTTCTAGAACCTTCTCGGGCGGTGGAAATTGCCTATATAAAGAAGGCCCGTAGAGTTGTCTAGGGCAGTTCTAGGTAGTAGATCTGGGTATTGATTTGAGGCTTTGTCCTACAGAATATTGTAAGGGAATGCCCATGTGGCTTGCATATTGTAATTCTGAAAGTTTGTAATTCCACATTTATGGAGATAATAAGAAGCCAATTTTCTATTCTTGCATATTATTGTTGTTGTTTCTCTATTTCTGTTATGTGCTTGTGGTATTAAGGGGAGCACCCTTCATCAAGTGGTATCAGAGCAGGAGTTCTTGAGTGTGTAAACAAATCATTGACTGTGAGGTAGTTTGCACCAGGACCATGGTTAGGGTTTGAACGCGCATCGCGAAAATGCCTCCACGAAGAGAACGTGGCGGAAGAGCTAGTGCTGTGACACCTGAGGTTAGAGAGCTGCAGAGACAAGTGTGAGCATTGCAAGAAGAGATTCATAGAGGAATGAATCTTAATGTCAGAGATGAAAGCGAGGATGAAGCCGAAGAAGAATATCAAGAAGGAGAAGCCAAAGTTGTGAATCAGGAGGAAGAAAGACTTTTTCGGGCAATTTCCAAGATTGGGAAAAGACCTAAGATTGAGGTTCCTACATTTTTGGAAATCTTAACCCAGAGGAATTGATTGAATGGATCAATGAATGTGAGGAATATTTTGAGTATGAAGATGTTGAGGATCCTGATAGGGTCAAATTTGTGAAGGCCAGATTGAAAGGTCATGCAAAGATCTAGTGGCAAGAAATTCAATTGGAGCAAAATAGAAGAGGGAAAGATAAAATCACAAGATGGGATCAGATGGTGGATAAATTGAAGTGACAGTTCATTCCTGTTGATTATGAGCTTGACCTACTAAAGAAAATGCAAAGTTTGAAACAAGCAGGAAGATCTGTTCAGGATTATACAGAGGAGTTCTATAGACTCCTCATCAGAACAGGCCATGCAGAAGCTGATAAGGAGAAAGTTACCCGATACCTTAATGGGTTAAGGCCAAGTATTTAGGAGGAGTTGAATCTGGTTTGAATGAATAGTATTGAGGAGGCATACCAGTTTGCCCTAAAAGTAGAGGAAAAGCTGAACAAGAAGCTTGAGAGCAGACAAAATGGAAGAGGTCGTGGTGGAAGATCTGGTGGATGGTCATATGGTGACCGAAATGAAGATCCAAAAAAGAAAGATGAGGCCAGTAGCAGTTAGAATCAGAGAGGAAATAATTTCAATCATTTCTAGGATCAGAGTAATAGAGATCAGAGAGGAAGAGGAAGAGGACAAGGATTTGGAAGAGGAGGCTTCAGTGGAACATGTTTTCACTGTGGAGAAGAAGGTCATAGGGCATTTGAATGTCCTCAGTGCCAAGGCAGAATAGACAGGAGAAATGAAGGCTAGGCCAGAGTTGGACATGTAGATGAAGATGCTAGATCATCAAATTTTGAAGATGCTGAAAGAGGAGAAATGCTAATTAACAGAAGAGTCTTGCTAAGTGGTGAGAATGAACCTGAACAAAGGAGGAGCCTGTTTCGCACTAGATGCAAGTGTGAGGGTAAATGCTATGATGTGATTATTGATAGTGGAAGCACTGACAATTTGGTGTCAGAAGAGATGGTGACAAAGTTGAAGCTCAAGAGATAGAAACACCCACATCCATATCGGATTGCCTGGGTGCAGGATGACCACAAGGTCATGGTCAGTGAACAGTGCGTGGTAAAGTTCAAGATCAGTGGGTACCAAGATGAGGTACTATGTGATATCATCTCTATGGATGCATGTCATATGTTGTTGGGTAGACCATGGTAGTTTGACAGATGTGCTGTACACGATGGTTGTGTGAATACCTATTCCCTGACAAAGGATGGAGTGCAACATAAGCTAAAGCCATTGAAGGAGACTGAAGAAAAGGTATGTGGTAATGCCAGAATAACATTTGTTGATGGAAGAAAATTCCTAGATGGTATGAGGCATGAGCATGTGTGTTTTGCTTTAATTCCAAAAGTTGGTAAAGAAGAAGTAGAGGATGTACCTGTAGAGGTTACAGATTTGTTGAATGAGTTTCAGGATATTATATCTGATAATGTACCTGATGGATTACCACTGGTAAGGAAGATTAGTCATCAGATGGATTTGATTCCAGGAGCCAATTTGCCAAACAAGGTAGCACACAGAATGACACCAATAGAAAGTGAAGAGTTGAACAGACAAGTACATGAGTTATTGCAGAAGGGGTTGATTCGAGAGAGTTTGAGTCCCTGTGCTGTACCGGTGGTATTAGCACCAAAGAAGAATGGAGAGTGGAGGATGTGTACAGATTCTAGAGCAATAAACAAGATCACAATCAAGTATAGGTTTCCATTGCCACGAATGGATGATATTATGGATTGTTTGAGTGGGGCTGTGTATTTCTCAAAGATAGATCTGAAGAGTGGATATCACTAGATTCAGATCAGAGAAGGAGATGAATGGAAGACTACCTTCAAGACAAAGGAAGGACTGTATGAGTGGTTAGTCATGCCTTTTGGGCTAACCAATGCACCGAGCACTTTCATGCGGCTCATGAACGAGGTTCTGAAAGACTTTCTGGGTAAGTTTGTCATTGTTTACCTAGATGATATTTTGATTTTTAGCAAGACATTGGAGGAACATATGATGCATATTCGTATGGTGTTTGAGAAGTTGAGAGATGAAAAATTGTTGATTAATTTGAAAAAGTGCAGTTTTGTGAAGAAAGAGTTAGTGTATTTGGGATTTGTAGTTTCAGCAGAAGGTCTAAAAATGGACCCAGAGAAGGTACAGGCTATCTTTGAATGGCCTACTCCAAGGAGTGCTACTGAGGTAAGATCTTTTCATAGTTTGGCTAGCTTTTATAGAAAGTTTATCAGAAATTTTAGCAGTATTTGTGGACCCTTGACTGAAACAACGAGAGGGGATAGAAAAGAGTTTAAGTGGACTAATGGGGCAGAAAAGAGTTTTCAATTGTTGAAACAAAAAGTTACAGAACAACCTGTTTTAGCACTTCCAAATTTTAATAAGGTGTTTCAAGTAGATTGTAATGCTAGTGGTACTGCAATAGAAGCTGTTATGAGCCAAGAAGGTAAACCTATTGCTTATTTTAGTGAGAAGTTAAATGATGCCAAGAGAAAATATTCTGTCTATGATCAAAAATTTTATGCTATAGTTCAAGCACTAAAGAAGTGGAGACATTATCTACTTCCTAAGGAGTTTGTTTTGTATACTGATCATTAAGCTTTGCAATATTTGAATAGTCAAGGAAAGTTGAATCAGAGGCATTTGAAATAGGTTGAGTTTTTGCAGAGTTATACATTTGTTTTGAAACACAGGAGTGGAAAGTCTAATAGGGTTGTGGATGCTCTTAGCAGAAGGCAACTACTGCTGACAGAGATGCAGATTGAAGTGGTTGGGTTCAAGGAACTCAAGAATTTGTATCTAGAGGATCCTGATTTTGGTGAAGCTTGGAAAGCTTGTACAGAACCTATTACTCTAGACAGGATGAAATGGCTGGATTTTATCATCCAAGATGATATGCTATTCAGAGGGAGTCAGTTGTGCATTCCACGAAGTTCTATGAGGGATAATCTCATCAAGGAGAAGCATAGTGGAGGATTGGCTGGACATTTTGGTCGTGATAAAACCCTTGCTTTGGTTGGTGAGAATTATTATTGGCCACAATTGCAGCAAGATGTGAAGAAGTTTGTACAGAGTTGCAAAGTATGTTAGATAGTGAAGGAGTGAAGCAAAATACAGGGTTGTATCAGCCATTACCTGTACCAGAGAAGCCTTGGGAGGATATCAGTATGGACTTTGTTCTTGGTTTACCGAGGACATAGTGGGGACATGATTCAATTTTTGTAGTAGTTGACAGATTTTCGAAGATGGCACATTTCATTCCCTGCAAGAAGACTAATGATGGTGTTCATGTAGCAGAATTGTTTTTCAAAGAAGTGGTGAGACTACATGGTTTGCCAAAGACCATAGTTTTAGATTGAGATACTAAGTTTGTTGGATATTTCTGGCAGACATTGTGGAAGAAGTTGAAGACAGTTTTGAAGTTCAGTTCATCACATCATCCACAGACTGATGGACAGACAGAGGCGGTGAATAGAAGTTTGAAAAATCTGCTGAGATGTTTGGTTGGAGATAAGCCAACAGGATGGGATTTGATTTTACCATAGGTAGAATTTGCATACAATAATTCTGTCAACAGGAGCACTGGTAAATCACCATTCCAGATTGTATATGGAAGTAGTCCAAGAAATGCATCTTAGTTGAGAAAGATAGATAAAGGAGAAATAAGTAGTGCTGAAGCTGAGGATTTTGCAGAACATTTAAAGAACATCCATGAGGAGGTGAGGAAGCATATTACCAAGATGAATGCACAGTATAAGGCTAAGGCAGATGAGAAAAGGAGGCATAAGAAATTTCAGGTTGGAGATGAAGTCATGGTTCATTTGCGGAAGGAGCGATTTCTGGTTGGTACATATAACAAGTTGAAAATGAAGAAGTTTGGGCCATGTAAGATACTGAAGAAGCATGACTCAGGAAATGCATATGAGGTAGAATTGCCTACTGAGTTGAATATTTCACCAGTGTTTAACATTTCAGATTTGACAGAGTATCATGAAGGAGGTGTTGAAGATGAGGTTGTAGCCGCACAGTGGAGTATTCCAACAACCAGTTTAGATATCAAGGAGATTGAAGACATCCTGGACAGTCATGTTGGCAGAAGCACAAGGAACATGACATATGAAGAGTATTTGGTCAAATGGAAAGGATGACCTATTGAAGATTCATCATGGCTAACAAAGGAGGAGGTTAACCATCTTGGTTTTCCTCTGCACACCTGAGTCGTGACAGGGTCACTTCTCAAATTATCCTGGGTGTCTGATGTAGGAGCATCCTGGGTGTAAGAGAAATCTTGCATCACCCAAAAATATTTCTATTTTTGTATTCAATAAGGGCTATCTTGTGCAGAGTTGCTATTTATGGAAACTTGCTATTTTTAGTAAGTTGGTCTTACAATCTTGAAATGTCTGATCTTACATATGGAGGTTCATCTCAGTCATATCAGCTTGCTAGCAAAGTTTCATGGCTAGATCAGGTGTAGTTTTGAAGATATTGAAGATTTTCGGTATTGGCAGCAGGGTACAGAAACTTCGAACTCAATTTTGAAGGCTTTAGAGGCCCCAAATGAGGTTGAAAATTTGGGTGACAGGTGCTTTACATGGGTCAAGCCTATAGAGTGCTTCATGGCATTTCCAGAATGGGGTTATAATAGCCAATCGGGTCAACGGGCGATGACTTATGGTCTTCGGAAGTTGGGTCACCTGAAATGGCGAAAAATAATTTTTTCTTCAAAATTTTTGTTTGGGTTTCAAAACTCATTTTGAGCTGACTTTGATGTAATAAATTGTAAAATAAAATAATTCTAAGTTTGGTTGGCCCTAAGGGCTAAATTTCAAAACTTTCTCGGGTGGTGGAAATTGCCTATATAAAGAAGGCCTGTAGTGTTGTCTAGGGCAGTTCTGGGTAGTAGATCTAGGTATTGATTCGAGGCTTTGTCCTACAAAATATTGTAAGGGAATGCCCATGTGGCTTGCATATTGTAATTCTGAAAGTTTGTAATTCCACATTTGTGGAGATAATAAGAAGCCAATTTTTTGTTCTTGCATATTATTGTTGTTGTTTCTCTATTTCTGTTATGTGCTTGTGGTATTAAGGGGAGTACCCTTCATCAGTCATGCTTTCATAAAGGAATTGGAAACTAATTTCACAATTTAGATTGCTTGTAATGTTGAATTCAAAATTATAGTGTGTCCTCAAATTTTTAGTTTACATTGATTTGAATATATAAGTTGGTTCTGAAAAATTTTGGAGACTAATCTAACAATTCATATCACTTGATATTGGAGACTTTTATTAAAATCTAAATTAGTTCTGAGAAGTTTTGGCCTTACATTGGTCTACAAATGGACCCCAAATTTGCATTATTTAAACCATTGTTCATCATATATAATGTGTCTCTAGACTTGAAGCTTGCAACTATCTTGAAGTTGAGGCTTTATTCCAGAAACTAGAGTGGGGAAGTTAAAAGAACTAATAGTTGGCATATTTGGAATTTTTTGTGGATTATGTTTTGATCTCTCTTAAATGGTATTTGCATAGATATAGTTGGCAGACTAAAACCACAATAATTTGGATTAATCATTTATTTGTACCCTAAGTGAAGATGTTGGGAATGGGTATCAATGCCTCAAGTCGATGAACAACATCCATTTAAATATGGATGAAAAACAAGCTAATGGTGAAGATAGCGGAATCTATGATGGAAATGAGCTCATTCTCTTCAGCTAGTAGAACCAAAGAAATCATAAATTAAATTTGTATCCCTTTAATTGTAAGTATATTGTAACTCAAATATATATTGAAATTCAGTTCAAGTCTCTATTTTATTGCCAATTGATCCATGCAAGATTAAGAGGTTTTTTTTGGAGTTTGTCAAACATTATTCTTGTAGGTCTACTTCTTCTTATTGGTAATTTATCAATCATACTTTTGTTTGATTTGATTTATCTCAAACATAGTTGAAATAGTCTATTTTCAATATCTTTGGTTATGTATGCAAAGGGGAAATATTATACACTATGCAAATGTTAAAGCGGGGTAAATAAAGGAGCAATCGCTTAGAGTTGCATTTTTCCATATGGACTATCTAGTGCATCACATGTGTATATGTATACATAGTGTATGTCTAGCTCAAGTTATGATGAAATGAAAGTAGGCAACTAGGCCCTAGGCCTTATTGGATGTAAAAAAACACATGGTGTATTATGATTGATGTTGAATTTATTGATACATCTTCTGATTAAGCATCAATTTTCTATTTTGTTGTGTGAAAAATCATGTTTTAACATTATATGAAATATAATATAGTTAAAATCTTGATCATTTTACATTATATTGAGAATAGGTGGTCTATGTTATTTTTTAATGAAATCAAATGGTGAGAGTGTCTGATTTTCCAACAGCCCGTATATATTTTAAGAAATCTTTCTAAACTAAATTTTTTGATATTGTGACTGCTTTCCAAATAGTCATACATATTTTAAGAAAATAGTTCTAAATTAAAATGTGATATTGTGATATAGTCTTTTATTTAAATCATTCTTCTTCATGAGGTATTGAAGAAGGTACTAAGGTTTTTTTTTCCAAGGTAGGGATTATGAAATTATGTAGAATGACCTTGCCCATTTCATGGTGCCTAATTATATGATTTTCATGTAGGAATTCCCAAGACTTTATCTAGAAAAAACTATAAATTTGTTCTCAAGGAACAACTAAAAACTTATCTAATCTTTCCTCCAAAGGAAGAAGTAGAATTTGAAGAAAGGAAACTAGCAAACCAAGTGAAGGTATTAAGCTTCTTGATGGAGATTTAATTTAAAAAAACTTGTTGGGGGTGTTCAATTTGAGATCATTACTCTTAGGCATTTTTGAGCAAGAGTATCATGAGTACTGATAATTTCATGTATGTTGAATTCATTCTATAAATACTTAAAGGCAAGGTCTATTTCATTGTACACTAGTGCTACTATTTATTTCCAAGGAAGGAGGAAATACCCTTCATCAAGATGCCCAATTTTTATTATTTTAGGCAATCTGCAATAAATGATTATATGGTCTTAAGGTTGAGGTAGAGATATTTTTAGGATTGGTGTTTGTTTATTATTTTCATTTCTCTACATAGTGAAAAGATGTCTCTCACATCTAGTGCAATGTACTCCCAATATTTTAAGTGTCAGTTATAGTCAATAGAATTATTTATGTTTGTATTCTTATATTTGGGTTCAAGATCAATGAATTCTTTATGCTTATATATCTATTTGTGGGATCACAATCAACTTCATTTGGAAAATGCTAGATGGATTCTCTTCCATAGAGAAGACAAAAATAAGAGATTCATATGCCATAGAAAAGGAAATAAAAATTTATGACATTTATGTTGATCATGTCTTCAAAAATATAAAAGTGAAACACAACTTATGATGTTTCTATTGATCACATCTTTTGAAAAATTGGAATATAAAACACCTTTTTCTTTTAATGTGTCTATTGATGAATGTAAACCTTTTTTCTATCAAAGGTAATTATTTTAAATTGTGCCACTAGATGTAATTTCTGTAATTGGACCTAATTAGATTATGTTAGTGGACATGATTACTATAAGTTATACTAGTAGGCATAATTATTGTAAGTTATGCCACTCATAATTATTGTAAGCTATGCCAGTGAACGTCATTATTGTTAGTTATGCCACTAGATGTAATTAATGATATATAGATAAATTATTGTGAGGTTTATATCTTTAGTATATTTTCTTTCAATTTTATTGCTTACAGTGTCTTCTTGGGTTTGCCTCTTCTAGATTTTGGTGAGGGAAATTTTGGTTTATATCTATTTAAGAAATGTGGGGTAATTTGGATCCTAAAGTGGCTGAAGGGGTGAAGAGAGGATTAGATATATTTATTTTCATGCAAGATTAGCTTGATCTTCTTCAAGAACTAGACTTTCACTCATTGCCTCACCATTGAGTGCATATGTTTTACTAACTCTTCAAAATCTAATTGCCTATCAAGGATTGCGTTAATTATCTACAAAATTTTTAATCTTTATCTGCCACATCTCTATTATTTGTTTCACCACTGAGATTGTGTTGCAACAATTTATCTTTTGGTCAAAGAGTTCTAAGTCTAGCACCAACAAAGGATTAGGAACATGCTTGATTGGACCCACTTGATAGTGGGGGATAACTTGTTGATGGGTAGAAATCATAATAGGATCACTATTATAGTGACTTTTTTTGGGCAAGGAAATATCGGTGCAAGGTTTTTTCCCAAAAGAAGGGAAGGTAGACCAAAGGTTTTTCAAAGAGGAGAGGACAATTGATTCTATGAAGGTAGTATTTGTTGGCCAATTTTATGCAACCCAATTTTTAAAACCAAACTCCATGTTCAAAAATGACATTGATTGAGGAATGGGAAGATCCCTTGAGAAGAAAACACATCCCTGTTAAATGGGTCTCCATGAAAAATAAGCTTAAATGATGTTTGGTATTTCCCGAAACCTTGAATTATTTTCCTCAAATAATCATTGAAATGTTTGTACTGAAAAGGTAAATTTGGCAAAAAATTATCCAATAAAAAAATTGAGGTCTTTTTACATGATCTAATTCTAAATATGGTGACCAATAATTAGTGAAAATGAGTGAATCCTCTATAAAGAAGACTATTTTCAAGAAAATTTTCCCTTCTTGTTTGGCTATTGAAAACAACTAACACTAGATTATCTGATAGCGTTTAATTTTTTGATACATATAGCCAAAAAATCAAGGATTCAAACTTGTAAAGATGAGAAATACATATAATTGATCCTTAGCTTTCTCCTATATCTTTAAAACTTGAGAGGCTAAGTGAGTGCTCTGAAAAAACTAAATGTGGGTAAAATTTTCCTCAGGGACTTCTACATAGCTAGAGAGAGCTATGCAGGTATGTTAGTTTGAAAACCCCATAATTGTTTTGCTGGATTAGCTAGTCCATAATTATAACTAACCACCACGTGAGCTATCACTATACACAAATCATAAATCCTAACACATTCATCCAAAGTGGATGTTGCTATGTACAAGACTTCCTTCTTCAAATATGCTTTCACATAAAAGACCTATCAGCGTATCCTTGCACCTTCTTTTGGTGCAAGTGCTAGTATAACATGTATGATATATATGTTTCAATAAATTATGTTATTTTATAATATATATGTTTCTATTTTCATTATTATATATGCATATTAATTTGGAAAGTTTTTAAAATAGAATATATGATTTTAAAATCTTGTTTTAGTAATTTAATTGAGATTTTTGGATTTATAATTATTTTTTAATTTCATATACTTTTTATCATGAATAAAGTTTCTATTTTTATATCATTATTGATTTAAAATCTTTCTCAAATAAAACATATGAATTTATTTTCTAATTTTACATTATGAATATTTAAGTGGATAGGCTTTATGTGGGAGCTTTGCTCCCTGAAATATTATTTTTTTGCTGAAAAATTGTCAGTCTCTCGAATTGAATTTTTTTCCTGATAAACATTTTTTTATTAGAAAGTACTATTAATATTTTAGAAAGTATTAATATGATAATTTATAAATATGAGCATATTTCTATTAGAAAGTACTATTACCAATTATAATTCCTAGATTTATGGTCTTTTGGTGTGCATGGTTATTTAAGAACTTCTAGATTAGTTTTTGGGGAGGACAAAAGTTTTGGAGTTCAGATTGAGATCTCACATTCACTTTTCTTGAGATTCGCATTCTTGAGTTGTTATGTATCTAATTGTTTTTCTTATATTGTTATTGCTTGTGGTGTTTTCTTGTCATCTAACATTTGTGTTTTACTGAGCCAACATGGGTTTAATTATTTTCACTCCCATCTGTTAATTGGAGCTATGCAATATCTTTTACAAATCTATTTTTTGTCTCTTCGAGGCATTCATCAAGTTGTGCGTCCCCTTGTTATCTCAGCTCTTTGCAGTGCTTTGTATTAGATTTTCAATCTTTACATAGTTTGAACGATTTTGTTTTGAATTGTATCTTGCTTCCTCTTTACATAGTTTGAATGAATTTTTTTAATTGTATCTTGTATTTGTTTATTATTTTAAGCAAGCATGAATTTGTGTTATATGTGTACATGTACTTACAACTTGGTAGTGTATTTTTTAGTGTATTTGGTTGCTCCATTTTATTCAAATTATATTCTTTTAGTTAGGAAATTAGATATTATGTTAATTCATTTGATGGTTAATATAACTAAATTTAAATTCTATAAAATTAGGTTTGGGTAAAACATTCGGTATATATTTTATTTGATTAGTTTGTATTTACTTGAATTTATGTTCTTTGAATAAGACATTGTAATTTATTTTATTATAACATAATGTTCAGATAATACAAATTTCAAATAGAATATTTTATATAATTTTAGAAAGGGAAATAAAAGAATGAGTTTATATTAAAATAATGAAAATTAATATTAAATAATTTTAATATTCATTATTGTTATTATTCTTTTTTTTATATAATTGTACAATTAATGATAAATTCTAGAAGTTTAATATCTTCTATCCACTAGCAAGATAGTAAATATGAAAAGTTTTTAACTAACATAATTACTACAAAATTTTATTTTGTCTCTAAAATAGAAAAAACAATCTTTTATTAGCAATTTTTTTTATAGTAGTAATTTGTTGTTGAGGAAAGATAAATGATTTTCTATATCATATCAGATTGTTTAGATATTAAGAATTTTAAATAGAATATTTTATGTAATTTCATTATTAAAACAATAAATGATTTTAGAAAGAGCAATAAAATAGTGACCTTATATTAAAACAATGAAAATTAATAAATTAAATAGTTTTAATATTTATTTATTTATAATTATTTTTTAACATTGAAAGATTATTTTAAATCTTTCTTTCTATAATTGTACAATTAATGATAAATTCTAGAAGTTTGAGTAAAATGTCTTACATCCGTCACCAATAATTAATTTGAAATATTAAAACTTTTTAACTAACATAATTATTGTAAAAAAATAAAAAATATTTTGTCTTTAAAATGGAAAGAATGATCTTTATCAACTTCTAGAATTTTGAAAAAAATGGTTACAATAGTAAGTTTCCAATTTTTCTATCAACTTTTAAAATATAGCAAAATAATTTTATAGTAGTGATTTACTCAAATGTTGAGGAAAGATAAATAATTTTATATATTAATCACATTCGCAATCTATAAATTTCATGAGTTACCATATTGGGTGTGTCATTTATAGTGTGAAAAGAGATGGGAGTTAGGATTCATATTAAAATGTGATTACATTTGAATTTATATTTATTATAAGAATCAAAATAAATTGAAAAGAATAGGAAATATTATAGGTATAACAAATTCCATGTTTAATGCATAGAATTATATAAAAAATATATCTAAGTTAGTATAGAATAAATTGTTTCTGTCAACTTTCAACAATAAAAAAGTTCACAATTAGGTCTACAATTATAATTAATGTTGCAACATCATTTTTCAACTTTGAACAACTACAATATCATTCATCTCAAACTTCAATTGACTAATCTTATATGACTTATTGTATTACAATACAATTAGAGTACTTTCCACTAAGTGGCACTCGTTTCTTTCCTATCAGCACATTGTTGCAAGTACAAAAGCATGCGACTGCTAGTATATATATTATGTCTAATATATGTATTATAATTATATTGATAATATATTTAAATTTAAAATTATTTCTATAATAAAAAAATTGACCATCAATATTTTTCTTTAAACATAAAACAGAGGATATTAAAAAGATCAACTGTCATAAAAAAATAATAATCATATGACAAGCAGGGATGACCCTAAAATTCCTAGACCTGATCACGACCATTTTGGAGAAACATTTCAAATAATAAAAGAACAAACAAAATATCTTGCAAACAAAGAGAAAAACAATTTAAACCCCTTGCAAGACCTACTCTAATTTATATATGAAACTAATAAATAAATATCTAACCAAATTTTTAAAAACAGAAAATACAACAGATTTTCACCAAATTTTCACAATCTGTTTTTCATCGTCTAAATATTTTATCCCTCGTACCCATATAAATGGTCTCCGAGATAAATGGTTTTGAATTCTCCGATATAAATGGTCTCCAATATAAATGGCCTCGTACCCATTCATCTCCCATATAAATGATCTCTGATATAAATGGTCTCCGATATAAATGGCTTTGAATTCTCCGATATAAATGGTCCCATGTGCGGAGCATTAGGTGTAAGAGCCTGGAAGTACGTAGTGAAACGTCTACATTTACTTGGCTGGATAGCTACTTTATATTAAACCAATCGTAACTGCAGTTAGATGTTCAGAGTCATCATAACTGGAGTTAAAGTTGAGAATTTTCATAAATAGTTGCTCTCCTTCCCTTTCCGCACCAATATCATGGCTTCTGCAATTCCAATTCCCCAGCCTGCCCAAATTTATGAGCAAGAAATCCATTTATCTCGGCTTAAACTCTATGACTTGATACTCAGTTCAGCTAAGCCCATGGCTCTCAGAGCTTCCGTTTTGTTGAACATTCCAGACATAATTGCTTCAGGCTCTAGTCTTACCCTAGAAGAAATTGCTGCACAGATTTCAGCCTCCACTGAAAGCCCACCTTGCATAGAATATCTGTTTCGTCTTCTGAGGTTTCTAGCAGCCCAGCAAGTCTTTACTGAGATCCCACACCAGGAGGACTTTAGGCAAACTAGATATGGCCTCACAGGCCTTTCTAAATTGCTTGTTAAGGAAACAAATAATGGAGATGTGTCAAAGCAAAATTGTGTTCCATTGTTATTGAGATTTAACAGAAATATTGCCTTGCAAGGATGGCTGCATCTGCATGAATCTGTTTTAGAAGGCGGATGCGCCTTTGATAAGGCATTTGGTATGAGTCTTTGGGAGTACGATGTAAAGAATCCTGAAGAGAACAAGGCATTCAACGAGGCCATGTCCTGTGACACTCGTGTTGTCATGGCTAGTGTTGTGAAGATTTATGAGGAGGGATTTAACAAGATAACTTCTTTAGTAGACGTTGGGGGAGGTGTGGGCTCTGCCTTGTCTACCATTGTGGAGAATTACAAACACATTAGAGGAATCAATTCTGACTTGCCTCATTTTATCGCTTCTGCACTTCCTATTGCTGGTAATTGATTTTAGTCCATTCATTTTTTATGGATGAACAGCTTTGCAATAGTTGATGTCTTATTGTCAAGAACACCTTAACTAGGCTTAGGTCATTTGAGTTTTATTTAAAATAAAATTTGGGTAATATTGTATATTGTATATTAGTTTTTTTTTTTCTCAATGCATTTTTATAATAGATTTTGGTTTTGTCATAGTTGAATATTTTATTTATTTAATATATATACACACACACATATATATACTCTGATTAGGTAGTTTGGGAGGGGGTCCCAATTCTTACATCAAATAAAAAAGAAGATCAAAAGTGAATCCAATAAGTAATTTATTTTGATAAATTATTGATTCTATATATTAAAAAATATAAATATAAATATATTTTATTAAATTTATCTTTTTAACAAATTTCATAAAGTAAATATTATATAATTTTGTATAAATATAGGACAACTATATTGTATTTAACAATGAAAGAAAATGATGGAGTATAATAGTGTGTGGGGAAAAATTCTTAATTTTATATTAAGTTTAATAATCATTTATATATATAAAATATATTTAATCTATTTCTATTTACTAGTTTGAATAAGAAGAGGTAAAATTATAAGTATCTTGTTAATAATTAAAAAAAATAAAAATATAACTATTTTATTTAAAATTTAGGATTTTTAGAATTTCATAATAAATTACCTTTTTTTCTCAAGTACTACTTACTTTTATGAAAATAAACATTTATTCTTATTTTATTAGCATATAATTATGACTAATTATTTTTTATTATTATAATATTTTATATATCATAATGATAGTAAATTAATATGGTTTTGCTTTTAACATTGTAGGTGTACAACATGTGAGTGGCAACATGTTTGAACATATTCCACTAGCTCATGCAGTCTTTATGAAGGTATATAATCTTATGTAATATTTGTGTCAAAATTATAATATTTAGTGAACATTTAATTTGAATTGAAAATGTTATTGCAGTGGGTTTTGCATGATTGGGATGATGATGGTTGTGTAAGAGTGCTAAAAAGGTGCTATGAGGCCATTCCAGAAAATGGAAAAGTTATAATTGTGGATGCCCTTATTGTTGAAGGAAAAAAAGATGAAACTAATCAAGAAAAATGTCTAAGAGGACTGGGATTGGCATTTGATATGGGAATGATGGTATTTACTAGTGGTGGAAAGGAGCGTTCAGAAATGGAATTCAAAGAAATTTTTAGCAAAGCGGGTTTCAAAAGCTACACTATCTTCAAATTACCATCTATTCAAACTATTATCGAGGTTTCCAAATTGTAAATCAATAGAGTTTAATGTTAAGTTAGAACTTCACATCAAAATAGTTTTTCTATAGCACCATTATTTGTGATGTATTAGATGATCCATCTATGTTATAAATATTTTGTTATAATTATTATATAAATATTTTGTTACACGCATCATTTATTTTGGGGGAGGGACAATGAGTAGTAGCTAAACCTTGCTAGATTGGATTAGTTTCAAACCATTTGGGGCAAGTTGATCTTTTTTTATTTTTTCTCTTACTTGAATATGATGTGAGTATTGTAGGATGTTTCTAGTCTATTGGTTATTTATTGTATGGTGGTCATCACAAATATATTTTGTATTAACTTTGTATAAGGTTTGGGGGTCCTTTCAAAACTTACCTTTTGTCCTTTATAAAAAAATATTTTTAGTTGTACACATTTATACACCTATGTGTTAGTATATAGTCATGCTTGGTGCTTGATGTTTTTATTTTTTATTAAAAGATCATCATGATGATATATATTAAAAATAATGGGTAATAACTATTGAACATACCCGATAACTAAGAGGGGGTGACTCAGTTATCTAATAACAATTTTCTCAAACTTAATTAATTTGCAGCAATATAAAACCAATCATATGATTAAACAAATAAGAACATGAAACTGCATAAACATCATACACCATGAACACTAGAATTAATGTGGAAACCCAAGATGAGAAAAACCATGAAGAAACTAATTCTTATGAATATAAACATCGGTTAAGATGATTTTTACATAGGCTCACTGTCAGTTTTCTCACTATAAGTGAGGCTGACTACCTTGATACAAAAATATTTAATAACAAAATAGTCTTATAGATAAAATGTGAACTGATAAAATCGCATCTAGATATGCATGAAACCAGTGTGGTTAAGAGCACAATAACATTTAGTTGCAGTCGATCTAGTTAGGAATCTTCTATCAACCTTCTTCTGCAACATTGACTACTTCTTTCTGTCACTTACTTTTCTAATCCTTGTCACATTACTTCAAATCCCCCTGCTTCACGCTCTTTGCTTACACACTTTACTACACATACCAACACATGTACATATATATCTTTGGATCCAAAATGATAATCTATTTAAATGCATATCCATGGAGTAATATAAATAATATTTCCTATCAAAACATGTTGGTATGAATCCAAAAATAAATCTTGAGATATTCAATAAAGTTTAGCATGCTAGCACCGAACCTAAAAGATAGGTCGCACATAAGGAAACTCCATACCACATTACCACAATACCCAAAGATAGTTTATACATAGGATACACACAATGCATGGCATAATTACTATATAGGATAAATATATGAGATATATTCTAGCACTGATGGAGATGGTACAACCAAGACCAAAACTTGATCTCTGTCAAATTCATCACCAACCAAAGGATATCACCTCATAACATTTGTTCAAAATTGAATAGAAGTGAAATACTAAATTTTTTTGTCCTACTTCATGAACTTATGGATAGAAAGAATACCCAGAATAAGATTTGAACACATTAGTCGGTATCAACCATATAATATTTATTAATTAATGTACTATAGCTTCCATAGATGCCCCAAAAAGGTATAATTCCATTCTATTAAAAAGGATAATCATCCACATAATTCATCACCATAACATACTACAAATGATAGATCTTAGTGTATAACATTTAGAGCACAAATATCTGGATCACCAGTTTTGACATCAATGACTAAACTACCAAAAATAACTTCTCAACAATCTCGCCCTTTGGCATTGATGGAAAAAAAACCAAAAAAAACTCCAAAATAACAAAAAAATCCAAACCAAAACTTCTAGAAATTTCCTCTTAGTGAAGATTAATGAGCATGGATTTAAGAAGATAACTTCTTTGGTTAATGTTGGAGGAGGTGTGGGCTCTGCCTTGTCCATTATTTTGGAGCATTACAAACACATTAGAGGGATTAGCTTTTGCACTTCCTATTCCTGGTAAGTCTTCATATGGGCCCATTATTTTGTTTTTAAGATTTTAGTGAAGAACCCATTATCAAAATGATGGCTTAAAATTCAAAGAAATTGTATTTTGGACCAAAAAACATGACTACTTTTTTTTCTTTTTAATAAGTATATTTTTCTTGCATTAGTTTACACTTAAATATTTATGTTATAATTATTATGTAAATTCATATTAGAAAAACATATAGCTAATACTTAACAAACTAGACTCACCCCTGAAAAAGAGAAATTGAAATTTATTTATAACTACAAATAGTCTCTCTTGTATATTTATATATATTTTGTATGAATATTTTTATAGAAATAGTTGATTACATGTGCTTTTAAATATATTTATTATTTTGTTTGTTAAATTGTATAATAACTTCACTAAGATTTGTAGTTGTCATTTTTATTGTAATATTCAAAATAAAGAAAAATAATTTAAATAAATAAAGTTGATTTTCAAATAATTTATTGTGGGAATGTTTTATCAAATTATCTATTATCTATTATCTATTGTGGTAAATGTGAACATTTTGTAGTTTCGCCTTGAAATCTAAGACCATTGTCAACATCCCTTTAAAAGATTGTATAGTCCTTGACAATTCATATATCTCATGGAATTTGACAATATGGCCTTTATTTGATCTATACATATCCTTGACGTTCAACTATTAAAATTAAAAATATACAAGATAACACTTATATCTTTTCTAAAAATAGTAAAAACTATCAATCTCATTTTCTAATCCCTTTTCTTTAAAAAATATTCATTAAATTATTTGTCTTTTCTAAATTAATTGATAATTATGTAGTTTATCTAATCTTATCAGCGTGCTCATTTGGAGAAATATTAAGTGCCTTCACATAAGGAGGACTACAAAAGAGCATGTCTTTCTTTCTTTTCTTACATGTAGAGTATGATTGAATGTTTTATTTATTTTGAGTGTTTTAGTAATACTAAGAATAAAAATATTAGTTATTTTATTTATTTATTTATTACATGTTACATAATAAAGAAAATTTTATTTTATAAGTTATATTATAATTCATTATACTATAGATAATATGACAATAGAGAAAATATATTAGCTATTTTACTATTTATTTTATTATAATATTAGTTAATAAATAAAATTTAATTTTATTTGTAAGTTATAGTATAACTCATTATAATAAAAGACAACATGACAATATGGTTTGATCTCCTAATTTGTAGGAGTGGAGCATGTGGATGGGAACATGTTTGAGCACATTCCTTCAGCTGATGTAGTTTTTATGAAGGTATGTTTTATGAGGGTGTATATAATCTTATTTAATATTTTTAAAAATTCATAATATTTTAGTGCTAATTTAAATTCAATAGAGAATTTATTTACAGTGGATTTTGCATGATTGGAATGATGATGATTGTGTAAGAGTGTTGAAAAGGTGTTATGAGGCAATACCAGAAAATGGGAAGGTTGTGATTGTGGATGCCATTATTATTGAAGCCAAAAATGATCAAGACCAACAAGTAAAATTTGTAACAGATGTGGGGTTAGCATTTGATATGTTAATGATGTTATCCACTAGTGGAAAGGAGAGGTCAGAGGTGGAATTTAAACAACTTTTCAAGAAAGCGGGTTTCAAAAGCTACATCATCTTCAAATTTCCATATGTTCAAGCCATTATTGAGGTTTCTAAATACTAACTTGGTAGAACATCACAATATACTATAGTAAAGTTTACCTTACAAAAATATTGGTTTAATAACTTTATTTGATTAGTAATGCATTATATTTATATGTACTTTCAAAAGTATTTTTTATAATTAATATATGAATGAAGTGTCACCATCACTTAAATAATACCTATTATTATATATATGGTAGGCCATGTGTTGTTATACTCATATTCAACTTTTTTCCTTTTTATTTTAAATTTCATCATGATAAATTTTAGTAAACCAAATAGGTTCTAAGAGAAATAACTATGCTCCCATAAATAACAAGAGAAGAGTATTTATAAGAGTGAGAGATTTATATATTGTATTATTTTTGTAACCCATATTGTATGGTTGTCTTAAGTATACCATCAAGTAATACATAGTATTATAGTTTTGTAATAAATTTGATTCATATTTTTGGATTTTTATATTCAGCCTAAGTTGAATTAGTATTAATTATTCTTTATGTTTCTAACTCTCAAATAACTTCTTTCAAATCATGCACTTAGGTTATGTATAAAAAAACATTACTCCAATATTATTGTTCATCAAGAATTATGAATCATTATATGACACATTATCATCTATCATTCACAAATAGTCACTAAGTATTAGCATCAAACTTCCAAAAATTACTCTTACACATGCCATTGATATAATGCCCTGCTAAGGAACCCTTGACCTAAGGTCACAACTTAACAATAATGTAGATTTTTTTAAAGAATAAAATAATAAACAACCATATGGTAAGAACATCAAGTCACTAACACAAATATGCATGATTACTATGTAACCTTTCCTATTATCTCATCTAGAAATTTACAACCAAAACTTGAAAATAGTCCTAAGCTTCATACCTAAAGTCTCAATGGCTCATTTCAGATCGCCTTTCCTACATAACACATGGGTAAGTGCAAGAAGTTGGGTACCAATTCGATGGAAGTCTTGTAGAATTGGAAGATGCCACTTGAAATGGGCACCTAATTTAGGTTTGGGTGCCCGGTCCAAAATTCAAAAAATGGGTGCCCATTTTTTTTCAAAACGGGTGCCTGTTTCCATTTTTTTTAATGACTAGAAATGCATTTTAACACTCTAATTTTTTTAAAGAAATGGGTGCCCATTGTTTGAATTTAAATAATGGGCACCTGTTTCTTAAGACATGAGCGAGAAACACATATCCGCCATGAATTTCATTTCAAAATAGGTTTAGTTTAGGCTTGGTTGAACCAAGCCTATGCCTTGACCTCAAAAAATTTGGTTAAGGCACTAGAATGCCATATTTTTGCCTTGTCATGATTTTTTGAGGGCCTTCCTGATCCTATTTTTTTACGAAACAAAAACCCTTTAGATCTCTCACTGTCCTAATTTCAAAAATGTAAATTTCATAGTGATATGATTATTTTACTATTTTTACATTATTTATTAATTAAAAGTGGCACCTAAATGTAAAATAGTGAGGTTCAATAAAAGTTTTATAACTTTTTTGTTTTTAGTTTTTTGGGAAAATAAAATATATGACATTAATCTACATACAATTCTTTTGAAGATAATTTTTTCAAAAAAAGAAGAAGAAAATTTCATCAAATTATGGTGGTCATACAATAGAGGTTTTGAAAATATGTTTTATAGTCAATTAAAAATTAATTAAAAAACAATATTCAATAAAAAAATAAGAAAAAATATGCTCATTAATGTTTGGTGTCTTAGGTATATTTCCAAAAAAGGATTTGCAAAAATTCATTTATTTAGGTCAAAATATGGTGGTCATACACGGCTATGGTATGGTCCTAAAACATGCATTTTGAAAACATGGCTTTTAAACATTCCTACTAAAAAGAAATTTATACAATGTGAGTATTTAAATAAATTACATATTTGAAAACTAGACTCCAAGAACTACATTTTATATTACTAAAGTTTTTTGAGATTCAATCTCTAAGTGCCTCACATTTAGACATCAATTGACATGAAATTTGAAAACAAAGGGAAAACACTTCCACTTTTTGCCCAAAAGTGGGAATCAACTTCTTGCAGCCACCCACATAGAAAATTCATAGTTAAAGTCTTGGATCCAAAACTATATTATACAATTTCACTAAAAAGGAAGATTAAAAATAGACACAAGGATTGATATTGAAATCTAAAGGTTACATCAAGATAGTGTTGGAGATTTGCTAGCAAGCCAGTACTGACTATATGTTTTTCATTGATGACAACATATTGTAAGTAGCATGCGTGGAGGACTTATGCAGTAAGCTTTGAGTATAAGAATCATGGACATGTTATCAGCATGATATCATGGACACAAAGGTTAATTGCTAATATAGATAGTTATATAGCAGCTTGTGTTAGTAGTGTTTTCTGAGTGATTGTCCGTACAGTTATCATGGAGCCTTGCACATTTGGATATGTGATGAAGACATGTTAGTGATGTTACATTCATGGATGTAGAGTCTAATGTGTAGTAGAAGTGAAGTTATGTAATTGCTATTCACTAGTAGCAATTTCTTGAGTTTATTCAGAAGAGCCGACACATATGCACTAGTGAGAAGATTAGAAGTCATTAAGTTGTTTCTAGCTTATGAAAAATTCAAAAACTTCAAATTTTATCAGATGGATGTTAAGTCAGCATTCTTGAATGGAGAGCTAAAGGAAGAAGTATACTTTGATCAGCCAAAAGGATTCACCTTATCAAATAAACCTGATATGGTATGCAGATTGAAGAAAGCCCTCTATGGACTTAAGCAAGCCCCTAGAGCATGGTATGAGAGACTTGATGGATATCTAACAAAAATTGGATTCAAGAAAGGAGCAGTAGATTGTAATCTATTCATAAGAGAAACATCTGAAGGTATACTACTTGTAGCTATATTTGTTGATAACATTATCTTTGGGGGTAATGACAAACTTAGTGCATAATTTGCTAAGGAGATGTAGAGTAAGTTTGAGATGAGCATGATTGGACCTATCAAATACTTTTTGGGATTAAATGTGCAACAAAAAAACAAAGGTATATTCATAAATAAGACTAAGTATGTGAAATAAATCTTGAAAACATTCAAGATGGATGATTGCAAGCTAGTGGGTACACCTATGATAACATGATGCAAGCTTACAAAAGAAGATGATTCTTTAGTAGTAGATTCAACATTGTACAAGTCTATGATTGGTAAACTCATATATCTTACTCAAACTAGACTTGATATTTCTAATGCACTTGGCATAATTGGAAGAATTGCAGCAGAGCCTAAACAAAGTCACCTCATGGTAGTAAAGAGAATATTCAGATACTTGCAAGGCACTATAGATTATGGTCTATGGTATCCTAACTCAGAGAATGTTGAGCTTCATGTATATATAGATGCATATTGGGAAGGATGTGTTGATGATATAAAGAGTACATTAGGAGGAGCAGTGTTTCTTGGTGATAGACTTGTCACTTGGACAAGCAAGAAGTAGAATTATATTTCTCAGTCAACAGCAGAAGTAGAGTATGTTGCAGTAGCTTTGAATTGTTCCACAATTGTTTGGATCAAGAAGATGATAAAAGATTTTGGAATTCAGATTGATTATCCTATTTCTATTCATTGTGATAACACTAGAACTATCAACATGTCAAAGAATCCTGTAATGCATGTGAAGACAAAATACATAGAGATTAAGTATCACTTCCTTAGAGAGAAAGTGGTAGAGAAAGAAGTCAAATTGGATTATGTAAGTACAAAGGAACAACTAGCAGATATATTCCTTTACCAAAGGATACTTTTGAGTATCTCAGGTAGAAGCTGAGAGTAATTTCCTTCCCTGACTCTGCTTAGAGAAAGTGGAAAAAGATTCAATCCTTAGTGACTGATGGATGGTTGACTACTCTACTTCAGGAGTAGTACTAGAGCTCAAATGTTTTGGTACCCTTTTCCATTGATGTCAAAGGGGGAGTAGTATATAGTCATGAAAAATAATATCAAAGGGGGAGCACACACAGAATTAAGGAGTAGTATTCAGTTATGGAAGTAGTTCAGTTGAGGAAATGGAGAATGTTGAAGAATATTGCAACAGATGAAGGATTCATCCTTGGGGGAGTTTTTTTGAGGAAATGGAGAATGTTATAAAAGAATTGTTCATTTGGATTGGTTGTGTTTTTCATTTCATATGTTTCCATCAATGCCAAAGGGGGAGATTGTTGGAGATTTTCTAGCAAGACAGTATTGATAGTATGTTGTCATTGCTGACAACATATGGTAAGTAGCATGCATGGAGGAATTATGTAGTAAGCTTTGAGTATAAGAAGCATGGACATGTTATCAACATGATATCATGGACATAGAGGTTAATTTTTAATACAAACAGTTATATAGCAGCTTGTGTCAGTAGTGTTCCTGACAGAGTTACAGGCAGTGTTCTGTGAGTGATTGTTCGTACAGTTATCATGAAGCCTTTCATGTTTGGATATGTGATGAAGACATGTTAGTGATGTTACATTCATGGACACAGAGTCTAATGTGTAGTAGAAGTGAATTTATGTAGTCGCTATTCACCAGTAGCAGTTTCCTGAGTTTATTCAGAAGAGCCGACATAGATTATGTTGGTATAGGAGTTGTACCTATTATTTTGGTATGCACACTTGGATTAGTAATTGGAATAGAGTAAATAATGTTTGGTTAAGAGCGCATGATGTAATTCATCTTGAGGAGAAAGTTTCAATTAGTTTGGTAGAGCCGATAGTGTGTAGCATGCGTCTACACGTATTGATTTGGACAGGTCCCACTTTGTGTTGTGTGCTTAGTAGAGCTGACAAAATTATTATTGGAGAATGTTATTGTTTCTCTAATGTGATTTTAAGGTGGTTCTAACAAGCTGACTTGATTATATCATTTGGAGGAAAGATATTTATAGGCAGTCATTTGTGATTGCTAAGACATGGTTCATAGTTGAATGTGAAGAGCAGAGAAGAGAGTGCGAAGTGTTGAGCCATCAGCAGAAGGTCTATGTGACCAAGTAAAGAACATATACTATACATTGGAACTGATCAAGATAGCAGGTCAAAGCGCTATTCACCAAGATCCAGATATAGTGTGTATCTGTTAATCAAAAGGTTGTAGCCTTCACCCCTTTGAGCAGTGTGCTCATGGATAGTGTGTCCTCACCCCTAATACGGTTAATTGTAAAAGACTCCTAATAGGGTCCGACCCTTGACCAGGTCACTGTACTTATGGCATTGTAAAGATCAACTCCTAACAGGGTTGTAAGGTCTCCTAATAGGGATCATAATACACTAGTGCGGATTATTAGTGGGTGTTAATTCCCATTGGGGTTTTTACCTATTTGGGTTTCCCTGTAACCAAAATATTGGTGTTGTGTTCAAGTGTTCTTTCATTGTGTTTATGCTTTATGTTTAAGTGTACATATTCAAGTAAAGAATTAAAACTTGTAGATAACTGATTCACCCCCCCCCCCCCCCTCTCAATTATCTCTTGGGACTATTCCTAACAGATAGATCCATGATAACCAATAAGGTATAACTTGGGCTGGTTACTTATGGAATATTAGAGGAAAACATAAGATTATCTAGAGAGGATTCGATGATACATGTAGGAGAGTGTCATCCGGTGACCTTTTAGCTACCCTAAAGTTTCCCTAGTAGTAACCATCTAAACCCTATTCCACGGGTAAGGTTTGATGCAAAAATGACAACCTTTCATAATGACAAGGAATTTATTTTCCATATAGGCCTTATCGTACCCATCCTTAGTATAAATGAGCACTTAAGGTCATGGGGGAGGCATCAATTATCTTGTTTAATGTTTGATCCCAACCCAAAATTTTGATTAAGTTTTCATTGATTTATCTATTCATAATAGGTTTTCCCAAACAACGATTTTAGGGGCCTAACCCCTATTGTGAACCACTCCCCTAGCCATGATCATAATAAAATATCCTATAAGATACAAAAAATTATAACAAGGAAGGTGAGTTGTGTATTTTCAAATTTTCATTCTATCAACAAAGGGTCATACTATCATAATAGCCATAACATAGAAGATACTATAATAAAATACCTCTCTTACCAAAGGTTCCTACCAAAAGCAGAGAGATCGCATAGTAATTCATAAAGAACCAATCCATAATAATATAGGAAGAGTCATAACACACCAAATTTCACTATCTTCATAGGTTGAAATCTCAATCATGGTAGTAGGACCATTTGCGAGTACAACCTATTTTGTCTTAATGGATTTCCACCTATTATAGATTACAAAAATTAGGCAACCTCTTATCTGCACTTTCTAGAAACTGTAGTCAAATCCATCAAACACAAGAATTGTTAGTTTATGTGCCATCAAATCTACTTAGGAATTTAAGATCTTCTTTGAGGAATAAAATATTTGATACAAATTGTTGAATTGTGTTGATAATTGAGAGGGGAAGGGGTTAATCAATTATCATAAAATATTTTTCTTAGCCTTAATCAATTTGGAGCAACCTTATTTCAATCAAATAAATAAAATAGATATGAACATGAAAGAATATAATAATACCATACATAATGAACACCAGAGTCTTATGTGGAATACCCAAGATGGAAAAAACCACAGAGAATGCTAATTCTCAATTATAAAATGTGTTGATTAAGGTTATTTTTACAAAAGGTGGTTCACTGTCATGTTATTCACTGTAGGTCAACTCACTTCTCAGCTATCATAGCTAATATAAATAGGCTCTGTGCCAAAATAAGAATAATGAAAGAGAATCCACCACATAAATAATTGTCACCAACTACAACACTAAAAGAATGATACAATCTGTTTCCTTAATTCAAATACTTAACAATATCTAGATTTTTCCTTTCAGATTCACATCCTTCCACACACATGAACATAAAAAAAAATCATCTTTTACTTATACAATCCCATGCCTTCATAATCTTCTAAATTGGACAAACACAATTTGAATTAGGTCACCCCAAAAAATTCTTGTGGTGGAAAAGAATGAAATGTGGACCACATAGAGAATCCTCACTCAAAATAATATGCCACTCATTTACCATAATATCTAGAGCCAATTAATAGAATTTAGATGTTACAATGCATACTATGTTTTCCAACCACATTAACCAATTTATAGATTAGATCCAGCCCAAAAGAACATGTATCTCACAATATTATGAAAAATAATAGAATTAGGATATCACCTTCAAAGATAGATCATTACACTACAACATCTGGAATTCATCAATCCTAATCACCAAAGCATCAAAACATAACCTCATCCAATTATCCAAGGCGTGTTGTCATCAATGACAACAACAACAACAACAACACATTCACAATAATTTAGGTGGGCAATTATAACAAAAATAATGGACTTAGATTCTATAATTTTTAGTGTTATCACTACCTCAATTTTTTATATTTGGCTCAATTTATCCTTTAAATCATATCGACGATGTTAAGATTTTGTGCAAAATTAATTATACTTCTTAAAATATGTTTCTTCATATACCTACTATGAAAGCATGTGACTAGTATATAAGTTTGACACTCATCTTCAACATTTCATGAAAATAAAGAACTTGATTACAAAATTGATAAATGAATTTGTTGAGCGTCATTTTTACATGAGACAACGACTCATAATTTGGATGATCAAATTCCCCTCTTGGAAGAATGATAAAACTAGTCTCAAGGTTCCTTTTAGGTTGGGTCTCAACCATCTAGATAGCTCAATCAAAGATAAATGTGAAACTGTTCACTAGGAGGCCTTTCTAGTTTGATCTCGGAGAGCCTACAAAAATAATCTTAAAACAAATCATCATTTTTTTTTGTATTTTCAAGATCTTTAAATGAAAGCAATTTTTAAACATGCAAATTTAAATTTAATCTATTATGATCGATTCTTCAAAAATGGAAAATAGTAGGGTAACGAGAATTGAATGAAAATTGTAGAAAGTAAACCTAATGGACATAAACCATCATTGTATAACCTTGCAAATAATTTAATTACCATGAAGATGGAAGAAACCCACAATATATAGATTTGAATAACTCACAACCCTAATTTTGCAGATGCAATCATCAATGGAAATAGATGCAGATGTAAGATTTGTCAAAATTCATCAGACCATGAAGACACTACAAATGCATGCACACATGAGACACATTTCTCTTGAAGCAACGAAGAAAAATCCTCCCAATAATTCTTCACAACAAGATCATGCAACAATGATAAACACCAGCTTAATAAATTCACAGATCAAAATAACCATACAATTAATTGGCTCTTTGAAGAAAATGAATGAGAAAACACACATCCATAAACTTTGCAAAGATAGCAGAGAATTGTAACAATTTCTTACTGGCATGTGTACACTCAAATGATCTATGTCCTTCTTCTCCATAATTGTAACAAGTTCCTTGGAAACTGCCTCTGTTATAACCACCTCGGTGGTTATTGCCTCTTCCTCTAGATTAAGTTTCACCTTTCCACTCGGTCTTGCCTTTATCTAGAGTTTTCTTTTCTAGTTCAGATCTACTATTTTCACCATATGATCTACCTCTTCCTCTAGGAAATCTACCACCTCTACTTCTTTGTCTCTGCTCACGTCTTTTGTTCAGTTTCTCCTCGGCTTTCAATGCAAATTAATAAGCTTCTTCAATGTTCTCCAATTTAACCAAACTAATTTCTTCTTGGATGGAAACTCTCAATCCATTTAGGTACCTAACAATTCTTTCCACATCATCTTCATCATGTCCAAATCTAATATCTAATCTATAAAAGTCCTTAGTATATTCTTTTACTGAGCTATCTTTCTACCTCAAACTTTGCATTAGCCTAACTAGGTTAATCTGATAATCACAAGGTAAAAAATTTTGTTTCAACTTATTCACCATCTTATTCCATACCTTAATTTTGTCTTTTCCTTTCCTCTTTATGTCCAACTGTAGATGTTCCCACCACAAGGATGCATGACTTTTCAACTTTGTGCTTGCAATTTTCACCTTCTTTTCCTCATGGACATTTTCATACTCAAAGTGCTTTTCCATCTCGGTGATCTAGTCCACCAATTCATCAGAATCTAATTTTCCACTATACTCAGGACTATTGAAGTGTGGTGTAGACTTCAGATTTGTCAAAGCATTCAATAATCTTTCCTCACCCTGATCCATCACTGGTGTAGGTTCTACATCAACTTGTTCTTCCTCAATTTCATCATCACTAACATCTTCAAGATGTATTCCTCTTCTTTGGGATGTTTCAACATCTTCTAATCTAGCAGCAAGTTCTGTCAACATGTATGCAAATCTTGGATCCGCATCTTGCCTCCCATGAACCATCTTGAAACCCTCTGCAATTTTAGGTCTGATCACAATCTGCTACCCCACAACAAATCAAATAGGGTTTGACAAGAAGGAACCCTCAAACCTAGATTCTCAAACCTAGATCCAGATCTCACCTCGCTCTGATACCACTTGATGCAAGGGAGGATGGGGAGAGGGGCCAAAGGCACACCCTAACCAAATCCACCTTGCAAAGATCACATGCAGAAGCCACAAACACACAAGTAAGAGAGAGAACGCAGATATATTTTATATATTTATTCCAATTGATTCATACATGCTGGGCTGTAAGTCCTTCCCGGTTTAGCCCAGATATTACAATTCAAGTGCAAAAGTCCTCCAAAATGTGAGGATCTGAAACAATCTACAATCTTCTATCTTCTATCTTTGATGCCCTAATTGATGACCTAAAACTACAAACCAAGATTACATTATATACAAGAGGCTACCAAACAAGACAACCTTTAGATCCACCATCAACGAAAGGAACGACCAGATCTAAATTTTTTAGAAATGTCTCAGCATTTAGTTTCTAGATCTATGGTTGTAATTTTGATATCCTGGTTCTGCACATAGAAAAGCTTGTTTTGAGGTTTGGGTGGACGAGTGTTTGCCTTGGTCAAGCCCTAGATTAGGGAATCAACCTTGAAATTGAAATGTAAATATGTAAAGGAAACATGACAAGTCTAAGTATTCATCTTTCTTGTAGAAACCCTTGTCAATAAGAATTTTGTAATGCTTGTATGTTGTAGATGTTAAATTTGCAATGCCAGATCTAGAAAATCTCCACAAATGTGATGGATCTATCACAACCACATCATGGAGCCATGGATGTAAACGTGCATCAATGAAGAATATGATGAATGCGTCAATATAAATATCCTCCCTTGATGGCCAAAAAAATGCTAGATCTTGAAGAGGAAATGCTCACAAAGGATCCTAGAATCCTAAATGCTTGATGAATGTTTGAATGATTAAACTTGATCACTTGATTGCTCGATCTCTAATGGAATATTATGGATGTCAAATGAAGATCAATAGTTGTTAATGAAATTTTAATGGATGTTAATGGATTGTTAAAATGAGGTGCCTAGGCTTCCTTTTATACTATTTTTTGGGTAGGAAAACAAAGGAAGCCGACGAGGTCACCCAATTTTACCATTTAATTCCCTAAGATAACACTGACCCCGAGATTTAAAATCCTTGGGGAATAGGTTGACCTGGTCAACCTATTCTGGAATAAGTTGACCTGGTCGACCTATTCCAGAATAGGTTGACTTGTTTGACCTGTTCCAGAGTTGGACCAGATGGAGCCAACCCTGAAGTCTTGGTGACTGTATAGTTAAAAGTGAAAGATATGGGATAGAACATGATAAAATGAGGATCAAGCATGAATCCATCCATGGTCCATAAATTCGGTAAAGAACGGGAGCTAAAAGGTCTTAAATAATGAGTGTGTTTATTTTAAGATGGTACAAATATAGTATGAAAGCATGCATTTAGTGAATTAATTCTAAAACTTTATACAAAATTGTAAAAAATCAATCAACAGATTAAAAACTATCAGAAAATTTCACAAAGGAATGTGAAAACAAAAGACTTTTTAAAAAGCATTTACAAAGTTACATAACGCTTATAATATTTAATTTATATTTTGATAATATTTTTATTCATTAATTTCATATATTATACAAATTATTTATTTCAATTGGTTGAATTGGTTTGGTGTTATAGGACCCCTTTTTTCCAAAGCCTCTAAATTGCATTTTTTCTAACATAATTTTTGGAGTACAAATTATATATGAACTGTTTACCAATATAAATTTCTTGATTTGTCTTTGATTATATGATTATTTTATTTTTTATTTTTTATTCTACATATTTGATTTATTCCAAATACAAAAATACATGTGACTCAACACAACCCACAACTACAAGCATAACCAATTTCTTTTGAATTAAGGTGTAAATTTACTTTGTATACTAATTTAATCATAATTTGTATTTTAGGCAAGCTATAAAGAGGATGTAATGATTTTAGTTTAAAGTATTCCCATTACATGAAGATGTGAAGAGAAATCTCATAGAAATATAAAGATAAACATAGAATTGTAAGCAACAAGGAAAATGTTTAGAAAGGCATAAATTCTATTTGGATATAATAGTATGGAAAATATACATGTTGAGATGTCTAAATTTCTAAACTCTACCAAATTTTTTTTTGTCATGATTGTAATTAAAATATTTATTTATATATTAATGAGATATTAATATAATTTTAATACTTTTCTTAAGATTCATTCTTAAAACTTATGAAAATGACATTTGCTAGTTAATTAATTAAATTTTAAGATTGTTTTAGGATTGTGGAAAACTAATGAATATACTAAAAATGACAAAAACGTATGAACACATTGAAACCCTCTACAAGAAATTCCAAGAATTCATGAAAGTTTAATATTTGTTTAAAAGTACTTACAAGGTTCTATGTATTCTGTGATATTTGATTTATACAAGCTAAAAAATTGTATGACATTTAAATTTATTAATAAACTTTTAAAAAAAATTATAGGAACTTCAATATTTTATTCAATAATATATGTGATTTTATAGTATGTATGATATGTCTTTTGATAAATTATGTTATTATATATATATATATATATATAATTAATATATATATATATATGTTTTTATTTTGATTATTATATATTCATATTAATTTAGAAAGTTTTAAAAATAGAATATATGATTTTAAAATCTTGTTTGAGTTATCTAATTGAAATTTTTGTATTTATAATTATTTTTTAATTTCATATACTTGAATAGAGTTTCTGTTTTTTATATCATTATTGATTTGAAATCTTTCTCAAATAAAACATATGAATTTATTTTCTAATTTTACATTCTGAATATTATATATTATGTCTAATATATATATTATAATTATATTGATAATATATTTAAATTTAAAATTATTTCTATAATAAAAAATTTGACCATCAATATTTTTCTTTAAATGTAAAATGGAGGATATTAAAATGATCAAACTGTCATAAAAAAATAAATCATAGGACAAGCAGGGGTGACCATCAAATTCCTAGACCTGATCACGACCATTTTGGAGAAACATTTCAAATAATAAAAGAACAAACAAAAAATATCTTGCAAACAAAGAGAAAAACAATTTAAACCACTTGTAAGACCCACTCTAATTTATATATGAAACTAATAAATAAATATCTGACCAAATTTTTAAAAACAGAAAATACAACAGATTTTCACCATCTATTCTTCATCATCTGAATATTTTATGCCTCATACCAATTCATCTCCGATATAAATGATCTCCGATATAAATGTGCGGACCTTTAGGTAGTGAAACGCCTACATTTACTTGACTGGATAGCTACTTTATATTAAACCAATCGTAACTGCAGTTAGAAGTTCAGAGTCATCATAACTGGAGTTAAAGGACGAGAATTTTCATAAATAGTTGCTCTCATTCCCTTTCCGCACCAATATCCAGCAAATTCACATATATTATTTTCTCCACGCTGCTTATCATGGCTTCTGCAATTCCAATTCCCCAGCCTGCCCAAATTTATGAGCAAGAAACCCATTTATCTCGGCTTAAACTCTATGACTTGATACTCAGTTCAGCTAAGCCCATGGCTCTCAGAGCTTCTGTTTTGTTGAACATTCCAGACATAATTGCTTCAGGCTCTAGTCTTACCCTAGAAGAAATTGCTGCACAGATTTCAGCCTCCACTGAAAGCCCACCTTGCATAGAATATCTGTTTCGTCTTCTGAGGTTTCTAGCGTCCCAGCAAGTCTTTAGCAAGTCTTTACTGAGATCCCACTACATATGGCCTCACAGGCCTTTCTAAATTGCTTGTTAAGGAAACAAATAATGGAGATGTGTCAATGCAAAATTGTGTTCCATTGTTGTTGAGATTTAACAGCAATATTTCCTTGCAAGGATGGCTGCATCTGCACGAATCTGTGGTAGATGGCGGAATTTGGTATGAGTCTTTGGGAGTACAATGTAAAGAATCATGAAGCGAACAAGACATTTAATGAGGCCATGTCCTGTGACACTCGTGTTGTCATGGCTAGTGTTGTGAAGATTTATGAGGAGGGATTTAAGAAGATAACTTCTCTGGTTGATGTTGGGGGAGGTGTGGGCTCTGCCTTGTCTACCATTGTGGAGAATTACAAACACATTAGAGGAATCAATTTTGACTTGCCTCATGTTATCGCTTCTGCACTTCCTATTGCTGATAAGAGTCCATTCATTTTTGATGGATGAACAGCTTTGCAATATTTGATGTGTTATTGTCAAGAACACCTTAACTAGGCTTAGGTCTCTTTAGTTTTATTTAAAAGAAAATTTAGGTAATATTGTATATATATGTTATTTTTTTTCAAAATATTTTTATAATTGATTTTGGTTTTGTCATAGTTGAATATTTTATTTATTTAATTAATAGTAATTTTTTTGATAAATTCTAATTATATAATTTGGGAGGGGTTCCGAATTCTTACATCAAATCAAAAGACGAATCAAAAGTGAATCTAATTAATAGCTTATTTTGATAAGTTATTGATTCTATATATATTAAAATATAAGATTGATATTCCCAATATTATAATTTACAATATAAATAAATTGAAAGTGAAAATTATAAAGAAAAGTCTAATAAAAATCTAAATATATTTTATTAAATTTACCTTTTTAATAAATTTCATAAAGTGAATATTATATGAATATAGGACAACTATATTGTATTAACAATGAAAGAAAATGATGGAGTATAATAGTGTGTGAGGGAAAAATTCTTAATTTTATCTTAAGAAGAAGCAAAATTATTTTATCTTGTTAATAATTAAAAAAATATAACTATTTTATTTAAATTTTAGGATTTGTAGAATTTCATAATAAATTATCTTTTTCTCTCAAGTACTACTTACTTTTATGAAAATAAATGTTTATTCTTTTTTTATTAGCACATATTTATGACTAATGATTTTTTATTATTATAATATTTTATATATCATAATGATAGTAAATTAATATGGTCTTGTTTTTAACATTGTAGGTGTACAACATGTGAGTGGAAACATGTTTGAACATATTCCACCAGCTCATGTAGTCTTTATGAAGGTATATAATCTTATGTAATATTTGTATCAAAATTATAATATTTAGTGAATAATTAATTTGAATTGAAAATATTATTGCAGTGGGTTTTGCATGATTGGGATGATGATGGTTGTGTATGAGTGTTAAGAAGGTGTTATGAGGCTATTCCAGAAAATGGAAAAGTTATAATTGTGGATGCCCTTATTGTTGAAGGGAAAAAAGATGAAGCTAATGAAGAAAAATGTCTAAGAGGAGTGAGATTGACATTTGATATGGGAATGATGGTATTTAGTAGTGGTGGAAATGAGCGTTCAGAAATGGAATTCAAACAAATTTTTAGCAAAGCGGGTTTCAAAAGCTACACCATCTTCAAATTAACATCTATTCAAACCATTATCGAGGTTTCCAAATTCTAAATCAACAGAGTTTAATGTTATAGATTTTGGTAGCGACCGAGTTAGAGTCACATCAAAATAGTTTTTCTATAGCACCATTATATGTGATGTATTAGATGATCCATCTATGTTCCAAATATTTTGTTATAATTATCATTTATTTTAGGGGAGGGACAATGAGTAGTTCCTAAACCTTGCGAGATTGGTTTAGTTTCAAACCATTTGGAGCAAGTTGATCTTTTTTTGTTTTTTTCTCTTACTTGACTATGATGCGAGTATTGTAGGATGTTTCTAGCCTATTGGTTATTTGTTGTATGGTGGTCATCACAAATATATTTTGTATTAACTTTGTATAAGGTTTGGTGGTCCTTTCAAAACCTACTTTTTATCCTGTGTATAAAAATATTTTTAGTTGTACATATTTATAGTCCTATGTGTTACTATAGTCATGCTTGATGCTTGATGTTTTTATTTTTTATTAAAATATCATCATGATGATTTCTACTAAATAATGGCTGATAACTATTGAACATACCCAATAACTAAGAGGGGGTGAATTAGTTATCCAATAACAATTTTCTCAAACTTAATTAATCTAGAGCAATATAAAACCAATCATACGATTAAATAGATATGAACATGAAAGCACATAAACATCTACACCATGAACACCAGAATTAATGTTGAAACCCAAGATGAGAAAAACCATGAAGAAATTAATTCTTATGAATATAAACATTGGTTAAGGTGATTTTTGCATAGGATCACTACCAGTTTTCTCACTATAGGTGGGGCTAACTACCCTAATACAAAACTAATCGATTACAAAAATTCTTACAGATAAAATGTGAACTGATAAAATCACATCTACATATACATGAAATAGTTATGGTTAAGAGAACAATAACAAGATCTATGTGTAGCAGATTCGGTTATGAATCTTCTATCAACCTTCTTCTACAACATTGACTACTCATTTCTATCAATTACTTTTCTAATCCTTTTCAGATTGCTTCAAAACCCTCTACATCACCCTCTTTGTTTACACACTTCGCTACACATACCAACCTCTATTGCTAGAAAGGAAACATTTTTATGTCGTTGCGTGTTTCAATGCAGAAACATGCGTTTCAACTAGTGAAAACTTTGTTTCTCTATGTTGCCTAAATTTTGAATTTCATGGTGGGGATTTTTCTAGGGATTTCATGCCGTGGAGTTTTATAGGGATTTCACCTCAAGCTAGGGCTTTCAGGTTGGGTCAAACTACTTGTATTCCATCATAAACCCAAACTAAGAAGATTTGATTATGTAAGTTTTTTTACCATCAATGTTTTGGATCATATTGCATGATCCATCATTAGGATGTCAGAGAGCAAGAGCAAGAGGAACATTTTCAGATCATACTACATGATCCATCATTAGGATGTCATAGAGCAAGAGCAAGAGGAACATTTCATGTTCCTCTTGCTCTTGCTCTATGCCATCCTGATGATGTATCATGTAGTATGATTCAAAACGTTGATGGTAAAAAAACTTAGACAATCGAATCCAGAAACTAAAATACCATACGTATGGATTGTGGAAATATAATAGATTTGATTAGAAGATTTGACTGCCGAAATATCTAATACATTAAAAATTTTTTGTGACGTCTAATGCATTAAAAAAATTTATTTAAAGACTAGAAAAAAATTATTTAAAGACCATGGTAAACAAAGAATAGACTAGAGTTATTTCATACCTTTCTTGTAAAAATAAAATTTGCAATTTTAATTTGATCTATTGTTAAGATAAGTTTTATATTTTTTATTATTTTAACCTTTTTAATTTAAGTCAATAATTTAAATATATTAATATTTTTTTATTATATTTAATTTTTAACGAGAAGGATGTAATATACAATGGTATTTTTTATTATTTTTATATTTAATTTTGAATTAGTATTTTTTTATGATTAGATTTTTTTTTTGTTATAAACCACTTTAAAAATAGTTTATGATTTATTAAATATTAAATTATTTAAATCTATATATTTTAATAATTTTGCATGTTTATAAAAATTTTAATAATTAATTTGTTAATGATATATATTCTATTTAAAAAATAGTTTTGTGGTTTTTAATATGACATGAAATATGTTAATGTTAAGTTATATTTTTTTTTCATCGGTAAAAGGTAAGAGCCAAAAAAATTATTAATCATAAGAAAGTATTACAAAACCCCGCTCAGTGCAGGCGCTGGTAGGAAAGAGTGGGGCTGAGAAAACCTCCAGCCTTGCCTGAGACCTTAGTGCAGATTTTGATACAAGATGTTTTAAGAGGGCATTCCCTCATACATAAACTTATTTGATGAACATAAAGATTAAATTATGTTTATTGATCCTTCTTATCCTTGATTGGAGTAAGAGGTTTTTATTAATCTTCTCCAAAGGATGAAGGTGGAAAGTCTCCCTTAGATTCAAATAGATTATGCCTTTAGTTTGATCCGAACCTGTAACAACTCAACTTCTAAGAAAAGATCCCCGTTAGTATATCTAAAAATATTTTATAATTTGAAACTAATTCTAAAATTTTGATAATAAGGTACATATCTTAGTGCTGCTCTTTCCAAGTATATCTCAAAATAGGAGAAGAGCCTCATTTGACTATTGCAACCTGCATAAATATGCTAGAAACCTTGCCTTGTAATGGGTTAGCTCCTAGTTTATCCATAGATGTCTACTTCTAGATGTAAGGAAACTCAGGTGCGGAAACAACTTTGTACGCTAATCTCTATAGGAGAGTATTGTGCAAATTCTTATAAATCCTTACAATTTTAGATTCGTTAACTACTTTAACAAAGATATTGCAACCACATACCATACATATAGAAAAATAGAGAATGACACAATGATATACCCTGGGGAAAACCTTTCGGTAAAAAACCCCAGCACTCCAAAACTTGCACAATGTATTATCTTCAACACAAAGATTACAATACACTTGCAATGCAAGTTCTTTCAGGAAATGAGAGACAAAGCCAACAAGACTTAAATTTTTTATATCTCTCCCATATGAGCAACATCATATATATAGACTCCTCTAGACCCAAAAATAGGTACAACCACCAAGACCCATGCACAAAGCCACATGTACACAGTTGTTACATGCAATCCCAAGAATAGGCATCCATCCCTAGAATAGACTATGAAAGCTTGTCATAGAATCTGCCAAAAATAACGGTCACAAGAGAAGTGTAAGAGAATCTGTCATACCAACCTATTTTTGGCATATTCTCTTACACACACCAACCACTTCTTCTTGGGCACCCAAATAGGCCCAAGTCATAAGATGCTCTTACACCTATCATAGCACATTCCTTAAATAGTTCTTCTGCATCATAGGAATCCGTCATGACCGTTTCAGTCATGATCTCCTTATGCACAAGATGCCGACACATCAAGTGGAGTGACACATCAACATGCCAACTAGACATGTACACTCACACTTAATTACATTATTTGCAAAAAAATACATTTACAAAACAAATAATAAGAATAGGAATTATCCAAGGTTGAGACACCTTATTCCTAACATTCTCCCACTTGTCAAACACCTTGTAAGAGCAACAGGAACATAACAGGAACTTTAACCGCTATAGGTCAAAAGGCCCATAGACTCCGAACACCATCTGAACTTCTCAGTGCCCACTAGTTTCATTAATGCATCTACAACATTCTTCACAGTATCTACCTTCTCCAAATTTACCTTTCCATCTTCCACCATATCTCTCAAAAAGTGAAACAACACATCAATGTGCTTCATTCTGGCATGGAAAGTTGGATTCTTTGCAAGGCAAATAGCGCTCTGACTGTCACACCAAATAGTAATCTATTCTGCATCAACACCAACATCAGGACATAATGTTCTAAGCCAAATGGCTTCTTTACAAGCATGAGTAGTAGCCATGTACTCAGCTTCTGTAGTGGACAAAGCAACCACAGGTTGTCGCTTACTCATCCAACTGATGGCACCACCAAACATAGTGAACACATAAGCACTGGTGGATCTCTTGCTGTTAATATCACCTACCCAATATGAATCCACAAACCCACAAATACAAACTTAATGCGGAGATCCAGAAGAGGTAACATGATAACATATGGAGTAATCTAATGTACCCCTCAAATATCTAAATACTCACTTAACTGCATCCCAATGTACCCGTCCAGGATTAGCCATAAACCGACTTAGGACTCCCACTGCTTGGGCAATGTCTGGTCTAGTACAGACCATAGTGTACATAAGACCGCCAACTGCACTAGCATAAGGTACTCTACTCATGTCCTCCACCTCACTAGGAGATTTTGGACAATCATCTACAGATAACTTTGTTCCCATAGAAATAGGAACACATAGTGGTCTACAATCTGCCATGCTGAACCTGTCCAACATAGACTTCACATACTTACTCTGACTCAACCAAAGTTTTCTATTAGACCTGTCTCTATTGATTTCCATACCAAAGATGTACCTAGCTGCCCCAAGATCTGTCATCTCAAACTGTGTTGACAATTGAGATTTAAAATTAGAAATCATACCCTTACCCTTCCCAAACAGCAACATATCATCAACATATAATGCAACAATAAGAAGGCGATCATTTTCACCTCTAAAATAAACACAATGATCTAATTTTGATCTTACAAATCCAATTGACAACACAAAGGCATCAAACTTAAGGTACCACATCCTAGGAGATTGCTTCAAACCATATAGAGATTTCTTTAATCTGCAAACTAAGGATTCTTTACCTTTAACAATGTAGTGCTCAAGCTGTGACATATAAATCTCTTCCTCCAAATCACCATGAAGGAAAGCTGTCTTCACATCCATCTGTTCTATTTCTAAATCATATGATGCAGCAAGAGATAACAGAAATCTAATGGATGTCAACTTTGCAATAGGAGAGAATATTTCACCATAATCTATTCCCTCTACCTATGAATACCCCTTTGCAACCAATCTAGCTTTATACCTTTCAACACTGCCATCTGCACATAATTTCTTCTTGAACACCCATTTATAGCCTACAGATTTTCTCCCTTTAGGCAAAGGTACAAGGTCCCAAGTTTTGTTTTTCTCCAATGAAGCCATCTCATCATCCATAGCCTCAATCCAGGAACCTGCATCTTCCATGCCCAAAGCCTCTTTCACAGATCTAGGCTCATCAGTGTTAGTAATAAAAGCAAAGACACAACTGGAATCTAACATAGAATAACCAAACCTTTCTGGTTGCTTTCTTTCTCTCGTGGATCTCCTCAAGGGCTGCAGTTGAGGTTGTTCTTCCTCTTCTTCTGAACTATCAGAGCTGCTAGAGCTCTCCTCATCGTTAGGCCCAACATGGTCTCTCTGTTCAATCTTCTCAGGGGTAGGAGGCAACTGAACAACATCTTTTTCCTTTTCTTTTTCATTTGGTTGTAGCACAATAGGAGAAGATGTTAGCTCTTTGAAAATAACATTTCTACTATACAACGCCTTACTAGTCACGGGATCCCAAAGCTTGTATCCTTTCACACCAGCACTGTATCTGATAAAAATACATTTAACGGCTTTGTTTTCCAACTTAGATCTTTTCTCCTTTGGAACATGTGCATAAGCTTCACAACCAAAAACATGAAGATGTCTAATTGAAGGCTTCTTACTAGACCACACGTCCATGGGTGTCTTACCAACAAGGGCTGATGTAGGAGATCTATTAATGATGAAGGGTGCTCCCCTTAATACCACAAACACATAACAGAAATAGAGAAACAACAACAATATGCAAGAACAGAAAATTGGCTTCTTATTATCTCCACAAATGTGGAATTACAAACTTTCAGAATTACAATATGCAAAGCCACATGGGCATTCCCTTACAATATTATGTAGGACAAAGCCTCGAACTATTACCCAGATCTATTACCCAGACTATTCTGAATTGCCTAAGACAATAATGCAGCCTTCCTTATATAGGCAATTTTCCACCGCCTGGAAGGTTCCAGAATTTTAGCCAATAAGGCCGACCAAACTTAGAATTATTTTATTTTACATTTTATTACATCATAGTCGGCTCAAGATAACCTTTGAAACCCGAACAAAAATTTTGAAGAAAATTATTTTTCGCCATTTCAGGTGGCCCAACTTCCGAAGACCATAAGTCATCACCAGTTGACCCGATCAGCTATTATAACCCCATTTCGGAAACGCCACAAAGCGCTCTACAAGCTTGCCCGGCGCAAGCGCCTGTCACCCCAATTCTCGACCTCATCCGGGGCCTCTAAAGCCTTCAAAACTGAGTTCAAAGTTTCTATACCCTGCTGCCAATACCGAAAATCTTCAATATCTTCCAACATGCACTTGATCTGGAAATGAAAATTTACTGGCAGACTTATATGACCAAAATGAACCTCCAAGAAAGAAATTAGATCATTCTGAGCACAGACAAAAATTACCAAAAATAGTAACTTTTCATAAATAGCAGCTCTGCACAGGATAGCTCTTATTGAATTCAAAAACAAAAATATTTTTGGGTGATGCAAGATTGCTCTTACACCCAGGATGCTCCTGCATCAGACACCCAGGGTAATTTGAGAAGTGACCCTGTCACGACTCAGGTGTGTAGAGGAAAACCAAGACGGCTAACCTCCTCCTTTGTCAGCCATGATGAATCTTCAAAAGGTCATCCTTTCCACTTGACCAAATATTCTTCATATGTCCTATTCCTTGTGCTTCTGCCAACACGACTGTACAGTATATATTCCATCTCCTTAGTGTCTGAACTAGTTGCTGGAATACTCCACTGTGCTGCTGTGATCTCATCTTCAACACCTCCTTCATGATACTCTGTCAGATCTGAAATGTTAAACACTGGTGAAATATTTATCTCAGTAGGCAATTCTACCTCATATGCGTTTCCTGAATCATGTTTCTTCAGTATCTTACATGGCCCAAACTTTTTCATTTTCAGCTTGTTATATGTACCAACTGAAAACCGCTCCTTCCGCAAATGAACCATGACTTCATCGCCAACTTGAAATTCCTTATACCTCCTTTTCTCATCTGCCTTAGCCTTATACTATGCGTTCATCTTGGTAATATGCTTCCTCACCTCCCCATGGATGTTCTTCAAGTGTTTTGCAAAATCCTCAGCTTCAGCACTACTTATTTCTCCTTTATCTATCTTCCTCAATTCAGATGCTTTTCTTGGACTGCTTCCATATACAATCTGGAATGGTGATTTACCAGTGCTCCTGTTGACAGAATTATTGTATGCAAATTCTGCCTGTGGTAAAATCAAATCCCATCCTGTTGGCTTATCTCCAACCAAGCATCTCAGTAGATTTCCCAAACTTCTATTCACCACCTCTGTCTGTCCATCAGTCTGTGGATGATGTGATGAACTGAACTTCAAATCTGTCTTCAACTTCTTCCACAATGTCCGCAAAAAATATCCAACAAACTTAGTATCTCGATCTGAAACTATGGTCTTTGGCAAGCCATGTAGTCTCACCACTTCTCTGAAAAATAATTCTGCTACATGAACAGCATCATTAGTCTTCTTGCAGGGAATGAAATGTGCCATCTTTGAAAATCTGTCAACCACCACAAAAATTGAATCATGTCCCCGCTGAGTCCTTGGTAAACCAAGAATAAAGTCCATACTGATATCCTCCCAAGGCTTCTCTGGTATAGGTAATGGCTGATACAACCCTGTATTCTGCTTCACTCCTTTCGCCATCTGACATACTCTACAACTCTGTACAAACTTCTTCACATCTTGCTGTAATTGTGGCCAATAATAATTCTCACCAACCAAAGCAAGGGTTTTATCATGACCAAAATGTCCAGCCAATCCTCCGCTATGCTTCTCCTTGATGAGATTCTCCCTCATAGAACTTCGTGGAATGCACAACTGACTCCCTCTGAATAGCATATCATCTTGGATGATAAAATCCGGCCATTTCATCCTGTCTACAGTAACAGGTTATGTACAAGCCTTCCAAGCTTCACCAAAATCAGGATCCTCTGGATACAAATTCTTGAGTTCCTTGAACCCAACCACTTCAATCTGCATTTCTGTCAGCAATAGCTGCCTTCTGCTAAGAGCATCTGCAACCCTATTAGACTTTCCACTCCTGTGTTTCAAAACAAATGTATAACTCTGTAAAAACTCAACCCATTTCAAATGCCTTTGATTCAGTTTTCTTTGACTATTCAAATATTGCAAAGCTTGATGATCAGTATACAAAATAAACTCCTTAGGAAGCAGATAATGTCTCCACTTCTTTAATGCCTGAACTATAGCATAAAATTCCTGATCATAAATATAATATTTCCTCTTGGCATCATTTAACTTCTCACTGAAATAAGCAACAGGTTTACCTTCTTGGCTCATAACAGCTCCTATTGCAGTACCACTAGCATCACAATCTATTTGAAACACCTTATTAAAATTTGGAAGTACTAAAACTGGTTGTTCTGTAACTTTTTGTTTCAACAATTGAAAACTCTTTTCTGCCCCATTAGTCCACTTAAACTCTTTTCTATCCCCTCTCATTGTTTCAGTCAAGGGTCCATAAATACTGCTAAAATTTCTGATAAACTTTCTGTAAAAGCTAGCTAGACCATGAAAAGATCTTACCTCAGTAGCACTCCTTGGAGTAGGCCATTCAAGGATAGCCTGTACCTTCTCTGGGTCCATTTTTAGACCTTCTCCTAAAACTACAAACCCCAAATACACCAACTCTTTCTTCACAAAACTGCACTTCTTCAAATTAATCAATAATTTCTCTTCTCTCAACTTCTCAAATACCATACGAATATGCATCATATGCTCATCCAATGTCTTACTAAAGATAAAAATATCATCTAGGTAAACAATGACAAATTTACCCAGAAATTCTTTCAGAACCTCGTTCATGAGCCGCATGAAAGTGCTCGGTGCATTGGTTAGCCCAAAAGACATGACTAACCACTCATACAGTCCTTCCTTTGTCTTGAAGGCAGTCTTCCATTCATCTCCTTCTCTGATCCGAATTTGATGATATCCACTTTTCAGATCTATCTTTGAGAAATACACAGCTCCACTCAAACAGTCCATAATATCATCCATTCGTGGCAATGGAAACCTGTACTTGATTGTGATCTTGTTTATTGCCCTAGAATCTGTACACATCCTCCATTCTCCATTCTTCTTTGGTTCTAATACTGCTGGTACAGCACAGGGACTTAGACTATCACGGATCAATCCTTTCTGTAACAGTTCATGTACTTATCTGTTCAACTCCTCACTTTCTGCAGGTGTCATTCTGTGTGCTACCTTATTCGGAAAACTCGCTCCTGGAATCAAGTCTATCTGATGACCGATCTTCCTAACTGGTGGTAACCCATCAGGCACGTTATCGGATACAATATCCTGAAACTCATTCAACAAATCTGCAACTTCTACAGGAACATCTTCTACTTCCTCTTTACCAGCTTTTGGAATTAAAGCAAAACATACATGCTCATGCCTCATACCATCTAGGAAATTTCTTCCATCAACAAAAGTTATCCTTGCATTACCACATACCTTTTCTTTAGTCTCCTTCAATAGTTTTAGCTTATGTCGCACTCCATCCTTTGTCAGGGAATAGGTGTTCGCACGACCATCATGTACAGCACATCTGTCAAACTGCCATGGTCTACCCAACAACATATGACATGCATCCATAGATATAATATCACACAATACCTCATCTTGGTATCCGCCAATCTTGAACTTCACTAGGCATTGTTCATTGACCATGACCTTGTGGTCATCCTGTACCCAAGCAATCCGATATGGATGTGGGTGTTTCTGTCTCTTGAGTTTTAACTTTGTCACCATCTCTTCTGACACCAAATTGTCAGTGCTTCCACTATTAATAATCACATAACCACATTTACCTTCGCACTTGCACCTGGTGCGGAACAAGCTCCTTCTTTGCTCAGGTTCATTCTCACCACTCAACAGGACTCTTCTGTTAATCAACGTTTCTCCTCTTTCAGCATCTTCAGAATTTGATGATCTGGCATCTTCATCTACATGTGCAACTCTGGCCTGGCCTTCATTTCTCCTGTCTGTTCTTCCTTGGCGCTGAGGACATTCAAATGCCCTATGACCTTCTTCTCCACAGTGAAAACATGTTCCACAGAATCCACCTCTTCCAGATCCTTGTCCTCTTCCTCTTCCTCTCTGATCTCTATTATTCTGATCCTGGATATGATTGAAATTATTTCCTCGCTGATTCTGACTACTACTGGCCTCATCCTTCTTTTTCAGATCTTCATTTCGGCCACCATATGACCGTCCACCAGATCGTCCACCACGACCTCTTCCGTTTTGTCTGCTCTCAAACTTCTTGTTCAGCTTTTCCTCTACTTTTAGGGCAAACTGGTATGCCTCCTCAATACTGTTCATTCGAACCAGATTCAACTCCTGAATGCTTGGCCTTAACCCATTAAGGTATCAGGCAACTTTCTCCTTATCAGCTTCTGCATGGCCTGTTCTGATGAGGAGTCGATAGAACTCCTCTGTATACTCCTGAACAGATCTTCCTGCTTGCTTCAAACTTTGCATTTTCGTGATGCGCGCTGAAACCCTAGCCACAGTCCTGGTGCAAATAGCCTCACAGTTGGCGATCTATTTACACACTCAAGAACTGCTCTGATACCACTTGATGAAGGGTGCTCCCCTTAATACCACAAACACATAACAGAAATAGAGAAACAACAACAATATGGAAGAACAAAACATTGGCTTCTTATTATCTCCACAAATGTGGAATTAGAAACTTTCAGAATTACAATATGCAAAGCCACATGGGCATTCCCTTACAATATTCTGTAGGACAAATCCTCGAACTATTACCCAGATCTATTACCCAGACTATTCTGAACTGCCTAAGACAATAATGCAGCCTTCCTTATATAGGTAATTTTTCACCGCCTGGAAGGTTCCAGAATTTTAGCCAATAAGGCCGACCAAACTTAGAATTATTTTATTTTACATTTTATTACATCATAGTCGGCTCAAGATAACCTTTGAAACCCGAACAGAAATTTTGAAGAAAATTAGTTTTCGCCATTTCAGGTGGCCCAACTTCCGAAGACCATAAGTCATCACCAGTTGACCCAATCGGCTATTATAACCCCATTTCAAAAATGCCACGAAGTGCTCTACAGGCTTGACTGGCGGAAGCGCCTATCACCCCAATTCTCGACCTCATCCGGGGCCTATAAAGCCTTCAAAACTGAGTTCAAAGTTTCTATACCCTGCTGCCAATACCGAAAATCTTCAATATCTTCCAACATGCACTTGATCTGGAAATGAAACTTTACTGGCAGACTTATATGACCAAAATGAACCTCCAAAAAAGAAATTAGATCATTCTGAGCACAGATGAAAATTACCAAAAATAGTAACTTTTCATAAATAGCAGCTCTGCACAGGAGAGCCCTTATTTAATTCAAAAACAAAAATATTTTTGGGTGATTCAAGATTGCTCTTACACCCAGGATGCTCCTGCATCAGACACCCAGGGTAATTTGAGAAGTGACCCTGTCACGACTCAGGTGTGTAGAGGAAAACCAAGATGGCTAACCTCCTCCTTTGTCAGCCATGATGAATCTTCAACAGGTCGTCCTTTCCACTTGACCAGATATTCTTCATATGTCCTATTCCTTGTGCTTCTGCCAACACGACTGTCCAGTATATCTTCGATCTCCTTAGTGTCTGAACTAGTTGCTGGAATACTCCACTGTGCTACTGTGATCTCATCTTCAACACCTCCTTTATGATACTCTGTCAGATCTGAAATGTTAAACACTGGAGAAATATTTAGCTCAGTAGACAATTCTACCTCATATGCGTTTCCTGAATCATGTTTCTTCAGTATCTTACATGGCCCAAACTTTTTCATTTTCAGCTTGTTATATGTACCAACTGAAAACCGCTCCTTCCGCAAATGAACCATGACTTCATCGCCAACTTGAAATTCCTTATACCTCCTTTTCTCATCTGCCTTAGCCTTATACTGTGCGTTCATCTTGGTAATTTGCTTCCTCACCTCCCCATGGATGTTCTTCAAGTGTTTTGCAAAATCCTCAGCTTCAGCACTACTTATTTCTCCTTTATCTATCTTCCTCAATTCAGATGCATTTCTTGGACTGCTTCCATATACAATCTGGAATGGTGATTTACCAATGCTCCTGTTGACAGAATTAGTGTATGCAAATTCTGCCTGTGGTAAAATCAAATCCCATCCTGTTGGCTTATCTCCAACCAAGCATCTCAGCAGATTTCCCAAACTTCTATTCACCACCTCTGTCTGTCCATCAGTCTGTGGATGATGTGATGAACTGAACTTCAAATCTGTCTTCAACTTCTTCCACAATGTCCGCCAAAAATATCCAACAAACTTAGTATCTCGATCTGAAACTATAGTCTTTGGCAAGCCATGTAGTCTCACCACTTCTCTGAAAAATAATTCTGCTACATGAACAGCATCATTAGTCTTCTTGCAGGGAATGAAATGTGCCATCTTTGAAAATCTGTCAACCACCACAAAAATTGAATCATGTCCCCGATGAGTCCTCGGTAAACCAAGAACAAAGTTCATACTGATATCCTCCCAAGGCTTCTCTGGTATAGGTAATGGTTGATACAACCCTGTATTCTGCTTCACTCCTTTCGCCATCTGTCATACTCTGCAACTCTGTACAAACTTCTTCACATCTTGCTGCAATTGTGGCCAATAATAATTCTCACCAACCAAAGCAAGGGTTTTATCATGACCAAAATGTCCAGCCAATCCTCCGCTATGCTTCTCCTTGATGAGATTCTCCTTCATAGAACTTCGTGGAATGCACAACTGACTCCCTCTGAATAGCATATCATCTTGGATGATAAAATCCAACCATTTCATCCTGTCTACAGTAACAGTTTATGTACAAGCCTTCCAAGCTTCACCAAAATCAGGATCCTCTGGATACAAATTCTTGAGTTCCTTGAACCCAACCACTTCAATCTGCATTTCTGTCAGCAATAGCTGCCTTTTGCTAAGAGCATCTGCAACCCTATTAGACTTTCCACTCCTATGTTTCAAAACAAATGTATAACTCTGCAAAAACTCAACCCATTTCAAATGCCTTTGATTCAGTTTTCCTTGACTATTCAAATATTGCAAAGCTTGATGATCAGTATACAAAGCAAACTCCTTAGGAAGCAGATAATGTCTCCACTTCTTTAATGCCTGAACTATAGCATAAAATTCCTGATCATAAACATAATATTTCCTCTTGGCATCATTTAACTTCTCACTGAAATAAGCAACAGGTTTACCTTCTTGGCTCATAACAGCTCCTATTGCAGTACCACTAGCATCACAATCTATTTGAAACACCTTATTAAAATTTGGAAGTACTAAAACTGGTTGTTCTGTAACTTTTTGTTTCAACAATTGAAAACTCTTTTCTGCCCCATTAGTCCACTTAAACTCTTTTCTATCCCCTCTCATTGTTTCAGTCAAGGGTCCACAAATACTGCTAAAATTTCTGGTAAACTTTCTGTAAAAGCTAGCTAGACCATGAAAAGATCTTACCTCAGTAGCACTTCTTGGAGTAGGCCATTCAAGGATAGCCTGTACCTTCTCTGGGTCTATTTTTAGACCTTCTCCTGAAACTACAAACCCCAAATACACCAACTCTTTCTTCACAAAACTGCACTTCTTCAAATTAATCAACAATTTCTCTTCTCTCAACTTCTCAAATACCATACGAATATGCATCATATGCTTATCCAATGTCTTACTAAAGATAAAAATATCATCTAGGTAAACAATGACAAACTTAACCAGAAATTCTTTCAGAACCTCGTTCATGAGCCGCATGAAAGTGCTCGGTGCATTGGTTAGCCCAAAAGGCATGACTAACCACTCATACAGTCCTTCCTTTGTCTTGAAGGCAGTCTTCCATTCATCTCCTTCTCTGATCCGAATTTGATGATATCCACTTTTCAGATCTATCTTTGAGAAATACACATCTCCACTCAAACAGTCCATAATATCATCCATTCGTGGCAATGGAAACCTGTACTTGATTGTGATCTTGTTTATTTCCCTAGAATCTATACACATCCTCCATTCTCCATTCTTCTTTGGTGCTAATACTGCTGGTACAGCACAGGGACTTAGACTCTCACGGATCAATCCTTTCTGTAATAGTTCATGTACTTGTCTATTCAACTCCTCACTTTCTGCAGGTGTCATTCTGTGTGCTACCTTATTCGAAAAACTCGCTCCTGGAATCAAGTCCATCTGATGACCGATCTTCCTAATTGGTGGTAACCCATCAGGCACGTTATCGGATACAATATCTTGAAACTCATTCAACAAATCTGTAACTTCTACAGGAACATCTTCTACTTCCTCTTTACCAGCTTTTGGAATTAAAGCAAAACATACATGCTCATGCCTCATACCATCTAGGAAATTTCTTCCATCAACAAAAGTTATCCTTGCATTACCACATACCTTTTCTTCAGTCTCCTTCAATGGTTTTAGCTTATGTCGCACTCCATCCTTTGTCAGGGAATAGGTGTTCGCACGACCATCATGTACAGCACATCTGTCAAACTGCCATGGTCTACCCAACAACATATGACATGCATCCATAGATATAATATCACACAATACCTCATCTTGGTATCCGCCAATCTTGAACTTCACTAGGCATTGTTCATTGACCATGACCTTGTGGTCATCCTGTACCCAGGCAATCCGATATGGATGTGGGTGTTTCTGTCTCTTGAGTTTCAACTTTGTCACCATCTCTTCTGACACCAAATTGTCAGTGCTTCCACTATCAATAATCACATCACAACATTTACCTTCGCACTTGCACCTGGTGCGGAACAGGCTCCTTTGCTCAGGTTCATTCTCACCACTCAACAGGACTCTTCTGTTAATCAACGTTTCTCCTCTTTCAGCATCTTCAAAATTTGATGATCTGGCATCTTTATCTACATGTGCAACTCTGGCCTGGCCTTCATTTCTCCTGTCTGTTCTTCCTTGGCGCTGAGGACATTCAAATGCCCTATGACCTTCTTCTCCATAGTGAAAACATGTTCCACGGAAGCCACCTCTTCCAGATCCTTGTCCTCTTCCTCTTCCTCTCTGATCTCTATTATTCTGATCCTGGAAATGATTGGAATTATTTCCTCACTGATTCTGACTACTACTGGCCTCATCCTTCTTTTTCAGATCTTCATTTCGGCCACCATATGACCGTCCACCAGATCGTCCACCATGACCTCTTCCGTTTTGTCTGCTCTCAAACTTCTTGTTCAGCTTTTCCTCTACTTTTAGGGCAAACTGCTATGCCTCCTCAATATTGTTCATTCGAACTAGATTCAACTCCTCCTGAATGCTTGGCCTTAACCCATTAAGGTATCGGACAACTTTCTCCTTATCAGCTTCTGCATGGCCTGTTCTGATGAGGAGTCGATAGAACTCCTCTGTATACTCCTGAACAGATCTTCCTGCTTGCTTCAAACTTTGCATTTTCTTTAGTAGGTCAAGCTCATAATCAACAGGAATGAACTGTCGCTTCAATTTATCCACCCTCCGATCCCATCTCGTGATTTTATCTTTCCCTCTTCTATTTCGCTCTAATTGAATTTCTTGCCACCATATCTTCGCATGACCTTTTAGTCTGGCTTTCTCAAATTTGACCCTATCAAGATCCTCAACATCTTCATACTCAAAATATTCCTCACATTCATTGATCCAGTCGATCAATTCTTCTAGGTTAAGATTTTCAGAAAATGTAGGAACCTTTATCTTAGGTCTTTTCCCAATCTTCGAAATGGCCCAAAAAAGTCTTTCTTCTTCCTGGTTCACAATTTTGACTTCTCCTTCTTGATATTCTTCTTCGGCTTCATCCTTGCTTTCATCTTTGACATTAAGATTCATTCCTCTGCGAATCTTTTCTTGCAATGCTCGCACTTGTCTCTGCAGCTCTCTAACCTCAGGTGTTACAACACCAGCTCTTCGACCACGTTCCCTTCATGGAGGCATTTTCGCGATGCGCGCTGAAACCCTAGCCACTGTCCTAGTGCAAACTGCCTCACAGTCGGCGATCTATTTACACACTCAAAAACTCCTGCTCTGATACCACTTGATGAAGGGTGCTCCCCTTAATACCACAAACACATAACAGAAATAGAGAAACAACAACAATATGCAAGAACAGAAAATTGGCTTCTTATTATCTCCACAAATGTGGAATTACAAACTTTCAGAATTACAATATGCAAAGCCACATGGGCATTCCCTTACAATATTCTGTAGGACAAAGCCTCGAACTATTACCCAGATCTATTACCCAGACTATTCTGAACTGCCTAAGACAATAATGCAGCCTTCCTTATATAGGCAATTTTCCACCGCCTGGAAGGTTCCAGAATTTTAGCCAATAAGGCCGACCAAACTTAGAATTATTTTATTTTACATTTTATTACATCATAGTCGGCTCAAGATAACCTTTGAAACCTGAACAGAAATTTTGAAGAAAATTATTTTTCGCCATTTCAGGTGGCCCAACTTTCGAAGACCATAAGTCATCACCAGTTGACCCGATCGGCTATTATAACCCCATTTCGGAAATGCCACGAAGCGCTCTACAGGCTTGACCGGCGCAAGCGCTTGTCACCCCAATTCTCGACCTCATCCGGGGCCTCTAAAGCCTTCAAAACTGAGTTCAAAGTTTCTATACCCTGATGCCAATACCAAAAATCTTCAATATCTTCCAACATGCACTTGATCTGTAAATGAAACTTTACTGGCAGACTTATATGACCAAAATGAACCTCCAAAAAAGAAATTAGATCATTCTGAGCACAGACGAAAATTACCAAAAATAGTAACTTTCCATAAATAGCAGCTCTGCACAAGATAGCCCTTATTGAATTCAAAAACAAAAATATTTTTGGGTGATGCAAGATTGCTCTTACACCCAGGATGCTCCTGCATCAGACACCCAAGGTAATTTGAGAAGTGACCCTGTCACGACTCAGGTGTGTAGAGGAAAATCAAGACGGCTAACCTCCTCCTTTGTCAGCCATGATGAATCTTCAACAGGTCGTCCTTTCCACTTGAATAGATATTCTTCATATGTCCTATTCCTTGTGCTTTTGCCAACACGACTGTCCAGTATATCTTCGATCTCCTTAGTGTCTGAACTAGTTGCTGGAATACTCCACTGTGCTGCTGTGATCTCATCTTCAACACCTCCTTCATGATACTCTGTCAGATCTAAAATGTTAAACACTGGTGAAATATTTAGATCAGTAGGCAATTCTACCTCATATGCGTTTTCTGAATCATGTTTCTTCAGTATATTACATGGCCCAAACATTTTCATTTTCAGCTTGTTATATGTACCAACTGAAAACTGCTCCTTCCGCAAATGAAAAATGACTTCATCGCCAACTTGAAATTCTTTATACCTCCTTTTCTCATCTGCCTTAGCCTTATACTGTGCGTTCATCTTGGTAATATGCTTCCTCACCTCCCCATGGATGTTCTTCAAGTGTTCTGCAAAATCCTCAGCTTCAGCACTACTTATTTCTCCTTTATCTATCTTCCTCAATTCAGATGCATTTCTTGGACTGCTTCCATATACAATCTGGAATGGTGATTTACCAGTGCTCCTGTTGACAAAATTATTGTATGCAAATTCTGCCTGTGGTAAAATCAAATCCCATCCTATTGGCTTATCTCCAACCAAGCATCTCAGCAGATTTCCCAAACTTCTATTCACCACCTCTGTCTGTCTATCAGTCTATGGATGATGTGATGAACTGAACTTCAAATCTGTCTTCAACTTCTTCCACAATGTCCGCCAAAAATATCCAACAAACTTAGTATCTCGATCTGAAACTATGGTCTTTGGCAAGTCATGTAGTCTCACCACTTCTCTGAAAAATAATTCTGCTACATGAACAACATCATTAGTCTTCTTGCAGGGAATGAAATGTGTCATCTTTGAAAATCTGTCAACCACCACAAAAATTGAATCATGTCCCTGCTGAGTCCTCGGTAAACCAAGAACAAATTCCATACTGATATCCTCCCAATACTTCTCTGGTATAGGTAATGGCTGATACAACCCTGTATTCTGTTTCACTCCTTTCGCCATCTGACATACTCTGCAACTCTGTACAAACTTCTTTACATCTTGCTGCAATTGTGGCCAATAATAATTCTCACCAACCAAAGCAAGGGTTTTATCACGACCAAAATGTCTAGCCAATCCTCCGCTATGCTTCTCCTTGATGAGATTCTCCCTCATAGAACTTCGTGGAATGCAAAACTGACTCCCTCTGAATAGCATATCATCTTGGATGATAAAATCCAGCCATTTCGTCCTGTCTACAGTAACAGGTTCTGTACAAGCCTTCCAAGCTTCACCAAAATCAGGATCCTCTGGATACAAATTCTTGAGTTTCTTGAACCCAACCACTTTAATCTGCATTTCTGTCAGCAATAGCTGCCTTCTGCTAAGAGCATCTGCAACCCTATTAGACTTTCCACTCCTGTGTTTCAAAACAAATGTATAACTCTGCAAAAACTCAACCCATTTCAAATGCCTTTGATTCAGTTTTCCTTGACTATTCAAATATTGCATAGCTTGATGATCGGTATACAAAACAAACTCTTTAGGAAGCAGATAATGTCTCCACTTCTTTAATGCCTGAACTATAGCATAAAATTCCTGATCATAAACAGAATATTTTCTCTTGGCATCATTTAACTTTTCACTGAAATAAGCAACAGGTTTACCTTCTTGGCTCATAACAGCTCCTATTGCAGTACCACTAGCATCACAATCTACTTGAAACACCTTATTAAAATCTGAAAGTACTAAAACTGGTTGTTCTGTAACTTTTTGTTTCAACAATTGAAAACTCTTTTCTGCCCCATTAGTCCACTTAAACTCTTTTCTATCCCCTCTCATTGTTTCAGTCAAGGGTCCACAAATACTGCTAAAATTTCTGATAAACTTTCTGTAAAAGCTAGCTAGACCATGAAAAGATCTTACCTCAGTAGCACTCTTTGGAGTAGGCCATTCAAGGATAGCCTGTACCTTCTCTGGGTCCATTTTTAGACCTTCTCCTGAAACTACAAACCCCAAATACACCAACTCTTTCTTCACAAAACTGCACTTCTTCAAATTAATCAATAATTTCTCTTCTCTCAACTTCTCAAATACCATACGAATATGCATCATATGCTCATCCAATGTCTTACTAAAGATAAAAATATCATCTAGGTAAACAATGACAAACTTACCCAGAAATTTTTTCAGAACCTCGTTCATGAGCCGCATGAAAGTGCTCGGTGCATTGGTTAGCCCAAAAGGCATGACTAACCACTCATACAGTCCTTCCTTTGTCTTGAAGGCAGTCTTCCATTCATCTCCTTCTTTGATCCGAATTTGATGATATCCACTTTTCAGATCTATCTTTGAGAAATACACAGCTCCACTCAAACAGTCCATAATATCATCCATTCGTGGCAATGGAAACCTGTACTTGATTGTGATCTTGTTTATTGCCCTAGAATCTGTACACATCCTCCACTCTCCATTCTTCTTTGGTGCTAATACTGCTGTTACAGCACAGGGACTTAGACTCTCACAGATCAATCCTTTCTGTAACAGTTCATGTACTTGTCTGTTCAACTCCTCACTTTCTGCAGGTGTCATTCTGTGTGCTGCCTTATTCGGAAAACTCGCTCCTGGAATCAAGTCCATCTGATGACCGATCTTCCTAACTGGTGGTAACCCATCAGGCACGTTATCGGATACAATATCCTGAAACTCATTCAACAAATCTGCAACTTCTACATGAACATCTTCTACTTCCTCTTTACCAGCTTTTGGAATTAAAGCAAAACATACATGCTCATGCCTCATACCATCTAGGAAATTTCTTCCATCAACAAAAGTTATCCTTGCATTACCACATACCTTTTCTTCAGTCTCCTTCAATGGTTTTAGCTTATGTCACACTCCATCCTTTGTCAGGGAATAGGTGTTCGCACGACCATCATGTACAACACATCTGTCAAACTGCCATGGTCTACCCAACAACATATGACATGCATCCATAGATATAATATCACACAATACCTCATCTTGGTATCCGCCAATCTTGAACTTCACTAGGCATTGTTCATTGACAATGACCTTGTGGTCATCCTATACCCAGGCAATCCGATATGGATGTGGGTGTTTCTGTCTCTTGAGTTTCAACTTTGTCACCATCTCTTCTGACATCAAATTGTCAGTGCTTCCACTATCAATAATCACATCACAACATTTACCTTCGCACTTGCACCTGGTGCGGAACAGGCTCCTTTGCTCAGATTCATTCTCACCACTCAACAGGACTCTTCTGTTAATCAACGTTTCTCCTCTTTCAGCATCTTCAGAATTTGATGATCTGGCATCTTCATCTACATGTGTAACTCTGGCCTGGCCTTCATTTCTCCTGTCTGTTCTTCCTTGGCGCTGAGGACATTCAAATGCCCTATGACTTTCTTCTCCACATTGAAAACATGTTCCACGGAAGCCACCTCTTCCAGATCCTTGTCCTCTTCCTCTTCCTCTCTGATCTCTATTATTCTGATCTTGAAAATGATTGGAATTATTTCCTCGCTGATTCTGACTACTACTGGCCTCATCCTTCTTTTTCAGATCTTCATTTCGGCCACCATATGACCATCCACCAGATCGTCCACCACGACCTCTTCCGTTTTGTCTGCTCTCAAACTTCTTGTTCAGCTTTTCCTCTACTTTTAGGGCAAACTGGTATGCCTCCTCAATACTGTTCATTCGAACCAGATTCAACTCCTCCTGAATGCTTGGCCTTAACCCATTAAGGTATCGGGCAACTTTCTCCTTATCAGCTTCTGCATGGCCTGTTCTGATGAGGAGTCGATAGAACTCCTCTGTATACTCCTGAACAGATCTTCCTGCTTGCTTCAAACTTTGCATTTTTTTTAGTAGGTCAAGCTCATAATCAACAGGAATGAACTGTCACTTCAATTTATCCACCCTCCGATCCCATCTCGTGATTTTATCTTTCCCTCTTCTATTTCGCTCCAATTGAATTTCTTGCCACCAGATCTTCGCATGACCTTTCAGTCTGGCCTTCGCAAATTTGACCCTATCAGGATCCTCAACATCTTCATACTCAAAATATTCCTCACATTCATTGATCCAGTCGATCAATTCTTCTGGGTTAAGATTTCCAGAAAATGTAGGAACCTCAATCTTAAGTCTTTTCCCAATCTTAGAAATGGCCCGAAAAAGTCTTTCTTCTTCCTGGTTCACAATTTCGACTTCTCCTTCTTGATATTCTTCTTCGGCTTCATCCTTGCTTTCATCTCTGACATTAAGATTCATTCCTCTGCAAATCTTTTCTTCCAATGCTCACACTTATCTCTGCAGCTCTCTAACCTCAAGTGTTACAACACCAGCTCTTCCGCCACGTTCCCTTCGTGGAGGCATTTTCGCGATGCGCGCTGAAACCCTAGCCACGGTCCTGGTGCAAACTGCCTCACAGTCGGTGATCTATTTACACACTCAAGAACTCCTGCTCTGATACCACTTGATGAAGGGTGCTCCCCTTAATACCACAAACACATAACAGAAATAAAGAAATAACAACAATATGCAAGAACAGAAAATTGGCTTCTTATTATCTCCACAAATGTGGAATTACAAACTTTCAGAATTACAATATGCAAAGCCACATGGGAATTCCCTTACAATATTCTGTAGGACAAAACCTCGAACTATTACCCAGACTATTCTGAACTGCCTAAGACAATAATGCAGCCTTCCTTATATAGCCAATTTTCCACCGCCTGGAAGGTTCCAGTATTTTAGCCAATAAGGCCGACCAAACTTAGAATTATTTTATTTTACATTTTATTACATCATAGTCGGCTCAAGATAACCTTTGAAACTCGAACAGAAATTTTGAAGAAAATTATTTTTCGCCATTTCAGGTGGCCCAACTTCCGAAGACCATAAGTCATCACCAGTTGACCCGATCGGCTATTATAACCCCATTTCAGAAATGCCACGAAGCGCTCTACAAGCATAAATGGCGCAAGCGCCTGTCACCCCAATTCTCGACCTCATTCGGGGCCTCTAAAGCCTTCAAAACTAAGTTCAAAGTTTCTATACCCTGCTGCCAATACCGAAAATCTTCAATATCTTCCAACATGCACTTGATCTGGAAATGAAACTTTACTGGCAGACTTATATGACCAAAATGAACCTCCAAGAAAGAAATTAGATCATTCTGAGCACAGATGAAAATTACCAAAAATAGTAACTTTCCATAAATAGCAGCTCTGCACAGGATAACCCTTATTGAATTCAAAAACAAAAATATTTTTGGGTGATGCAAGATTGCTCTTACACCCAGGATGCTCCTTCATCAGACACCCAGGGTAATTTGAGAAGTGACCCTGTCACGACTCAGGTGTGTAGGGGAAAACCAAGATGGCTAACCTCCTCCTTTGTCAGCTATGATGAATCTTCAACAGGTCGTCCTTTCCACTTGACTAGATATTCTTCATATGTCCTATTCCTTGTGCTTCTGCCAACACGATTGTCCAGTATATCTTCGATCTCCTTAGTGTCTGAACTAGTTGCTGGAATACTCCACTGTGCTGCTGTGATCTCATCTTCAACACCTCCTTCATGATACTCTGTCAGATCTAAAATGTTAAACACTGGTGAAATATTTAGCTCAGTAGGCAATTCTACCTCATATGCATTTCCTGAATCATGTTTCTTCAGTATCTTACATGGCCCAAACTTTTTCATTTTCAGCTTGTTATATGTACCAACTGAAAACCGCTCCTTCCGCAAATGAACCATGACTTCATCGCTAACTTGAAATTCCTTATACCTCCTTTTCTCATCTGCCTTAGCCTTATACTGTGCATTCATCTTGGTAATATGCTTCCTCACCTCCCCATGGATGTTCTTCAAGTGTTTTGCAAAATCCTCAGCTTCAGCACTACTTATTTCTCCTTTATCTATCTTCCTCAATTCAGATGTATTTCTTGGACTGCTTCCATATACAATCTGGAATGGTGATTTACCAATGCTCCTGTTGACAGACTTATTGTATGTAAATTCTGCCTGTGGTAAAATCAAATCCCATCCTGTTGGCTTATCTCCAACCAAGCATCTCAGCAGATTTCTCAAACTTCTATTCACCACCTCTGTCTGTCCATCAGTCTGTGGATGATGTGATGAACTGAACTTCAAATCTGTCTTCAACTTCTTCCACAATGTCCGCCAAAAATATCCAACAAACTTAGTATCTCGATCTGAAACTATGGTCTTTGCCAAGCCATGTAGTTTCACCACTTCTCTGAAAAATAATTCTGCTACATGAACAGCATCATTAGTCTTCTTGTATGGAATGAAATGTGCCATCTTTGAAAATCTGTCAACCACCATAAAAATTGAATCATGTCCCCGCTGAGTCCTCGGTAAACCAAGAATAAAGTCCATATTGATATCCTCCCAAGGCTTCTCTGGTATAGGTAATGGCTGATACAACCCTGTATTCTGCTTCACTCCTTTCGCCATCTGGCATACTCTGCAACTCTGTACAAACTTCTTCACATCTTGCTGCAATTGTGGCCAATAATAATTCTCACCAACCAAAGCAAGGGTTTTATCATGACCAAAATGTCCAGCCAATCCTCCGCTATGCTTCTCCTTGATGAGATTCTCCCTCATAGAACTTCGTGGAATGCACAACTGACTCCCTCTGAATAGCATATCATCTTGGATGATAAAATCCAGCCATTTCCTCCTGTCTACAGTAACAGGTTCTGTACAAGCCTTCCAAGCTTCACCAAAATCAGGATCTTCTGGATACAAATTCTTGAGTTCCTTGAACCCAACCACTTCAATCTGCATTTCTGTCAGCAATAACTGCCTTCTGCTAAGAGCATCTGCAACCCTATTAGACTTTCCACTCCTGTGTTTCAAAATAAATGTATAACTCTGCAAAAACTCAACCCATTTCAAATGTCTTTGATTCAGTTTTCCTTGACTATTCAAATATTGCAAAGCTTGATGATCAGTATACAAAACAAACTCCTTAGGAAGCAGATAATGTCTCCACTTCTTTAATGCCTGAACTATAGCATAAAATTCTTGATCATAAATAGAATATTTCCTCTTGGCATCATTTAACTTCTCACTGAAATAAGCAACAGGTTTACTTTCTTGGCTCATAACAGCTCCTATTGCAGTACCACTAGCATCACAATCTACTTGAAACACCTTATTAAAATCTGGAAGTACAAAAACTGGTTGTTCTGTAACTTTTTGTTTCAACAATTGAAAACTCTTTTCTGCCCCATTAGTCCACTTAAACTCTTTTCTATCCCCTCTCATTGTTTCAGTCAAGGGTCCACAAATACTGCTAAAATTTCTGATAAATTTTCTGTAAAAGCTAGCTAGACCATGAAAAGATCTTACCTCAGTAGCACTCCTTCGAGTAGTCCATTCAAGGATAGCCTGTACCTTCTCTGGGTCCATTTTTAGACCTTCTCCTGAAACTACAAACCCCAAATAGACCAACTCTTTCTTCACAAAACTGCACTTCTTTAAATTAATCAACAATTTCTCTTCTCTCAACTTCTCAAATACCATACGAATATGCATCATATGCTCATTCAATGTCTTACTAAAGATCAAAATATCATCTAGGTAAACAATGACAAACTTACCCAGAAATTCTTTCAGAACCTCGTTCATGAGCCGCATGAAAGTGCTCGGTGCATTGGTTAGCCCAAAAGGCATGACTAACCACTCATACAGTCATTCCTTTGTCTTGAAGGCAGTCTTCCATTCATCTTCTTCTCTGATCTGAATTTGATGATATCCACTTTTCAGATCTATCTTTGAGAAATACACAGCTCCACTCAAACAGTCCATAATATCATCCATTCATGGCAATGGAAACCTGTACTTGATTGTGATCTTATTTATTGCCCTAGAATCTGTACACATCCTCCATTCTCCATTCTTCTTTGGTGCTAATATTGCTGGTACAGCACAGGGACTTAGACTCTCACGGATCAATCCTTTCTGTAACAGTTTATGTACTTGTCTGTTCAACTCCTCACTTTCTGCAGTTGTCATTCTATGTGCTGCCTTATTCAGAAAACTCGCTCCTGGAATCAAGTCCATTTGATGACCGATCTTCCTAACTGGTGGTAACCCATCAGGCACGTTATCGGATACAATATCTTGAAACTCATTCAACAAATCTGCAACTTCTACAGGAACATCTTCTACTTCCTCTTTACCAGCTTTTGGAATTAAAGCAAAACATACATGCTCATGCCTCATACCATCTAGGAAATTTCTTCCATCAACAAAAGTTATCCTTGCATTACCACATACCTTTTCTTCAGTCTCCTTCAATGGTTTTAGCTTATGTCGCACTCCATCCTTTGTCAGGGAATAGGTGTTCGCACGACCATCATGTACAGCACATCTGTCAAACTGCCATGGTCTACCCAACAACATATGACATACATCCATAGATATAATATCACACAATACCTCATCTTGGTATCTGCCAATCTTGAACTTCACTAGGCATTGTTCATTGACCATGACTTTGTGGTCATCCTGTACCCATGCAATCCGATATGGATGTGGGTGTTTCTGTCTCTTGAGTTTCAACTTTGTCACCATCTCTTTTGACACCAAATTGTCAGTGCTTCCACTATCAATAATCACATCACAACATTTACCTTCGCACTTGCACCTGGTGCGGAACAGGCTCCTTCTTTGCTCAGGTTCATTCTCACCACTCAACAGGACTCTTCTGTTAATCAACGTTTCTCCTCTTTCAGCATCTTCAGAATTTGATGATCTGGCATCTTCATCTACATGTGCAACTCTGGCCTGGCCTTCATTTCTCCTGTCTGTTCTTCCTTGGCGCTGAGGACATTCAAATCCCCTATGACCTTCTTCTCCATAGTGAAAACATGTTCCACGGAAGCCACCTCTTCCAGATCCTTGTCCTCTTCCTCTTCCTCTCTGATCTCTATTATTTTGATCCTGGAAATGATTGGAATTATTTTCTCGCTGATTCTGACTACTACTGGCCTCATCCGTCTTTTTCAGATCTTCATTTCGGCCACCATATGACCGTCCACCACGATCTCTTCCATTTTGTCTGCTCTCAAACTTCTTGTTCAGCTTTTCCTCTACTTTTAGGGCAAACTGGTATGCCTCCTCAATACTGTTCATTCGAACCAGATTCAACTCCTCCTGAATGCTTGGCCTTAACCCATTAAGGTATCGGGCAACTTTCTCCTTATCAGCTTCTGCATGGCATGTTCTGATGAGGAGTCGATAGAACTCCTCTGTATACTCCTGAACAGATCTTCCTGCTTGCTTCAAACTTTGCATTTTCTTTAGTAGGTCAAGCTCATAATCAACAGGAATGAACTATCGTTTCAATTTATCCACCATCCGATCCCATTTTGTGATTTTATCTTTCCCTCTTCTATTTCGCTCCAATTGAATTTCTTACCACCAGATCTTCGCATGACCTTTCAGTCTGGCCTTCGCAAATTTGACCCTATCAGGATCCTCAACATCTTCATACTCAAAATATTCCTCACATTCATTGATCCAGTCGATCAATTCTTCTGGGTTAAGATTTTTAGAAAATGTAGGAACCTCAATCTTAGGTCTTTTCCCAATCTTAGAAATGGCTCGAAAAAGTCTTTCTTCTTCCTGGTTCACAATTTTGACTTCTCCTTCTTGATATTCTTCTTCAGCTTCATCCTCGCTTTCATCTCTGACATTAAGATTCATTCCTCTGCGAATCTCTTATTGCAATGCTCGCACTTGTCTCTGCAGCTCTCTAACCTCAGGTGTTACAACACCAGCTCTTCCGCCACGTTCCCTTCGTGGAGGCATTTTCGCGATGCGCGCTGAAACCCTAGCCATGGTCCTGGTGCAAACTACCTCGGAGTCGGCGATCTATTTACACACTCAAGAACTCCTGCTCTGATACCACTTGATGAAGGGTGCTCCCCTTAATACTACAAACACATAACAAAAATAGAGAAACAACAACAATATGCAAGAACAGAAAATTGGCTTCTTATTATCTCCACAAATGTGGAATTACAAACTTTCAGAATTACAATATGCAAAGCCAGATGGGCATTCCCTTACAATATTCTGTAGGACAAAGCCTCGAACTATTACCCAGATCTATTACCCAGACTATTCTGAATTGCCTAAGACAATAATGCAGCCTTCCTTATATAGGCAATTTTCCACCGCTTGGAAGGTTCCAAAATTTTAGCCAATAAGGCTGACCAAACTTAGAATTATTTTATTTTACATTTTATTACATCATAGTCAGCTCAAGATAACCTTTGAAACCCGAACAGAAATTTTGAAGAAAATTATTTTTCGCCATTTCAGATGGCCCAACTTCCGAAGACCATAAGTCATCACCAGTTGACCCGATCGGCTATTATAACCCCATTTCGGAAATGCCACGAAGCGCTCTACAGGCTTGACCGGCGCAAGCGCTCATCACCCCAATTCTCGACCTCATCCGGGGCCTCTAAAGCCTTGAAAACTGAGTTCAAAGTTTCTATACCCTGCTGCCAATACCGAAAATCTTCAATATCTTCCAACATGCACTTGATCTGGAAATGAAACTTTACTGGTAGACTTATATGACCAAAATGAACCTCCAAGAAAGAAATTAGATCATTCTGAGCACAGACAAAAATTACCAAAAATAGTAACTTTCCATAAATAGCAGCTCTGCACAGGATAGCCCTTATTGAATTTAAAAACAAAAATATTTTTGGGTGATGCAAGGTTGCTCTTACACCCAGGATGCTCCTGCATCAATTAACCAGATAGCAAGCAGTGGCCACAGCTTCGTCCCAAAACCTTTGTTCTAAACCAACTCCACTAAGCATACTCCTAGCCTTCTCCATCAGTGTCTTGTTCATTCTCTCTGCAACTCCATTTTGCTGTGGGGTATAATGAGTTGTCTTATGCCTCTCGATACCTTGTTCTTTACAGAACTATTCAAACTCTGCTGAGCAAAACTCACCACCATTGTTAGTTCTCACACACTTAATCTTCATACTAGTCTGATTCTCTACAAGAGCTTTAAATTCCTTGAACCGACTAAAGACTTGTGTCTTACTTTTAAGGAAATAAATCCATGTCCTTCTACTATAATCATCTATGAAAGATACAAAAAATACAGACTTGGAGATTGAAAGAACTTTTACAGGACCAAATACATCAGAATGAATAAGATCCAAAACATTAGAAGATTTGTGAGAACTAGCGTAAAACTGAACATGATTTTATTTACCATAGACATAGTGTTCATAGAAGTCGAACTCGAGATTGCAATCATTTAACCCCTCAACGAGATTTTTATTTTTCAGGGTTCTGAGACCCTTTTCACCAATGTGGCCAAATCTCATATGCCACAACATTGTCTTTTCTGCAGGAAGCTTACCTTCCAAAGTATTTGCACTACCATCGGAACCAATAGCCATAGACTTCTTCACTGGTTGTTCAGATGGTGAGGATGAAGAACTGTTACATAGAGGAATACATGCATCTAGCTGAAATAAGGTACCTCTCCTAGTACCCCTTGCAAGCACTATCGATCCTCTTATCATCTTGCATCCTTCTTTCAAAAAAACAACTTGCACACCTACATCATTCAGCATACTTACAGATAATAAGTTGCATGCCAAACCCGAAATGTGCATAACTCCATTGATTCCCTTTACTCATCCATCAGGAAATTTGATAGCGACCCTTCCGCGTCCAACTATCTTTAGGTGAGAATCATCACCCAAGTACACCTTTCCACCATCGAACTCTTCATATTTTGAGAACTAGTTTCGATGAGAGGTCATGTGAAAAGATGCACCTGAGTCAACCAACCACACATCATCAGATGCATGGGCTGCCAAAGCTGTGATGAATGCATCGCCATCTTCTTGAGATCTTTCTGAAGCTGAATCTGAACTTTTCTTCTTCTTCTTCGGCTCTTTGCAGTCTTTACGAAAGTGCCCAGATTTATCACAGTTGCAACATTTTGCCTTGGACTTATTGGAAGTCTTTGACTTCCCACGAGATTTGGATCTACCCTTATTGTTAGACTTATTGTCATTTTTCTTCCCTCTTTTAGTGGATCTTCCACGAACAGCAAGGGCTTCTTTTTTTGAAACGAAAGCCTTTCTCCGCATCTCCTCTGATAGCAGTGGAGACACCACATCATCCATTTTGAAGGTGACTAAAGTGCTTTTGAGAGCCATCACAAGATGGTCCCATGAATCCAGTAAAGAACACAAAAGTGTGTAGCAACGATCCTCCTCCTCTAACTTGACACCAGCTAATGTCAATTGTGCAGCCAGTAGATTAAATGCATTTAAATGATCCATTAAGGATCCACCTTCCTCCATTCGTAGAGAGTACAACTTCTTCCTTAGGAATAACTTGTTCACTAGAGATTTGCCCTGATACACGGCCGCAAGTCTTTTCCACAAACTATTTGTAGTTTTCTCATCTAGAACATTCAGAAGAACTGCATCGATTAAATATAGTCTTATGAGACCCTTAGCTTTATGGTCTTTGATATCCCAATCTGCTTGAGCTATAGTTGCTGGTCTTGTAGCAGTTGAAGTCACTTCCCATAGGTCACGATCTTCCAACATGTCTTCCATCTTGAGTTTCCACAAGTCAAAATTAGTGCCATTAAATTTCTCCACCTCCATTCTTCCATATGATGAACTTGCCATCTCAATCTGCAAATAAGATTCAAAATTCTCTGCAAAAAATTCCCACTCAAATTTGAGATTAGCTCAAAAAACCCTACCGAACAACTAGGATCAAAAGTTGAT
>BSBK01008321.1:0-110000 GCA_027943335.1 Chamaecyparis obtusa | reverse complement strand
TTTAGGAGATCCTTGTATAGGTAATCCAGATACTTGACATTTCTAGCCAATGTTCATCAAATTTTTCATCATCCTTGAAGGTCATCATAGGAATCCTCTTAGAGTTTGGAATTGTCTTCAAGTTCCCAATCTCCGTTCTCATGGTAGTCTCTGGAAAGGGAATAGATAGATGGTTGTCTATGCTATAGACCATTTTCTCCAACCCTCCCAAAAGACTCTCTTCAAAGAGGATTTTTGTAGATTTGACAACCTCTTCCTGCTTTCGACTAGCAAAGGAGGAGAGGGAGACAAAGATTTCAATTATATTTCCATTAGTGTGATAAGTAAATTCATTGTCAAAGTGGTTATCTCCCAACCCCTTTTCCAGTGCCCTTCTTACCGATTCAGAGATGGGGTTCAGTAGTTGGCTCCACCTTTCAGGTTTGATAACTCCCCTAAACACTATTGCTCTATTGTCAGGGATAGAAAAGGCTATCAGCTTGGTTTCCATTTTGAAACAAACACATCCCAAATCGTAAGCCAATATCTTCTTGAGGAGAAGTTTCTTGTTAATTAATGCACTTGCTAATCTTATTAATAACTGCTAACTAAGTTAACTTTTCAGTTCATGATTAGTGTCTCAATTCCTATCTTTTCATCATTTACTCCCGAGCCTTATGCTAGAATTTGAATTTGTGCCATCTCTACAGTGATGCAAATCCCTCTTAATCCTGCTATCCTCAGAAATGATGAAGTAAAAATCCTCCCTTTTTGGTGGACCTTGATAAAAGGCTAGTGGGGTTCTAGTATGTTCGGAGAGGATGAGCACCCTCTAAATGTTGTTAGTGCTTCTTGGATGCCAGTTGGTTTGGGTAATTTGAAAGATTGTGATCATTAAGTGGTGAAAGGGATCCAGGCCAAGTGGCCAGTAAATGAAAGAAAGAGAGAAGATGTAATTGATCACAAATGTGCAAGAGTACTTAAAGAGATAGGTCTTAAAGGTATATGTGCTCGAAAAGATCTCCCTAAATAATTCTCGATCTCAATGAAATTTATATTTAATGAAGCACTTTTAGGTGGATTACTTGAAATTATTGTTTTATTTTTTGAATATGGATGAGTATACCATTCCTTGTGTATCTATATTATAAATGTAAATAATTATTTATAAATACCTAAAAATTCCATGTATTTATGAGGTTATATCCTGATATATATATAATAATACTAGTGAGAGGATACTAAAAATATATATGTATATATAATGGTTGTATATATATATATTCTTTTCTCTATATATGAGTAAAATTTAAAAGAATATTTTTATGCTAACTTAGTCTATCATAGGGATCAGCTACTTACATTGTGCAAGGAAACAAATAAGGGGCTCAAGATTCCTAAAATTTGAAGTTTTTCTTATTGAAGTATTGTACCATCCGCACCTACATTTGCTAGTTCATCTTCTCTCTTATTGCAGTCTTAGTATATATGGTTAAAAGAGATCTTCTTAAAGGATTTGCAAATGCTTAAGGCTTGGTAAAGGAGGGAATTTAATCTCCAATTTGGTATTTCTCATTTCCTAAGCGCATTAATAATGATTTTTGAATATCCTTCAATTTCTAGGTGTTGTAAACCCATGGAGGCACATTTTTTTAGTCCTCTACTTAAAGCAAAAAGTTCTGCCCAGTTGTTAGTTTCAATTCTGGTGGGGGTAGCCAAGGAAGCAATTTCCTTCCCTTCTTGGTTATGAATACAACACCCTATTCCTTCTGTCCCTGGATTACCTCTAGATGCCGCGTCAAAATTAAGTTTGAACTAGCCCTCCATTAGAGGGCTCCATTTACAATCTTTTCTCTTGGATAAATTGTTTTGATCTCCTAAGCCAATAAAGGGGGGGAGAGAGAGACCTATCCATTTCCCATGCATTTTTCCATCCTAGTGGCTCATATAAAGGTCCATTTTCTGAATCCTATAAATTCTACAATTCATGTTTTCTATGATGGGAGCTTCAGTATTATTCCATAGTTACTTCCAATCTAGTTTTGACTCCTTAAAGATTCTTCTATTCCGTTCTTTCCAGATCTCCCATATTAAAATTGAGGGGGAAGAAGTCCAAAGGCTGGCATAAATACTATCTTTTTTAATGGCTAGCCAGGCCTGAAGCATTGCAAGGAGAGAGAAGGGAAAAGCCGTTGACCAATCCAAGTTCCCTGCAAGCCACTTCCAACATTGATTCATAAAGGATCAATTCACAAATAAATGGTCAATATCCTCTTCACAATTCTCACAAAGAGGGCATCTACTAGGACATGAGAATCCCAACTTGTTAAATCTTTCTCGAGTTAAGAATCTATAATTTAGGGCCATTCAGGTGTACAATCCTGCTTTAGGTAGACAACCTTTATTCCAATATAGGTTGATTGGAATATCAATTTTGGGCCTTTTGTAACTTTGGGAAATGAGATTGTAACCATCTTTAGTGTTAGATTCACCATTTTTTTATCCATCCCATACTAACATATCCTTAGAATTATTTAATGAGAACTTCCTCTTGTTAAGAATTTCTCTTACTACCTTCTCCTCTACTAAAGATATATCTGATCCTTTCAATCATCTCCATACCCATTCTTTTCCATTAAAAATGATATAATCCTTGAGGAAGATTCCAATCCTATTCTTGAGATAATTTATGAGGGGGATGTTATCTAAACAATTAGATAATGCTTCATAACCTCCCCATGAATCATCCCAGAAAAGAACCTCCTCACCGACACCTGGGCTCCAAGTTAATTTTTTCATAATAATGTGTCTGCATTCAAACATGAAATCCAAGATTCTCGATCCTTTAGGGGAATTAGTTTCTCTCAAAATATTAATGGGGGACTTATGTGTTAAGTATTTTTAAATGAGAAGTTTTTCCCATTTAGCCACAGGGTTTCTAAATAATCTCCAAATTAACTTGGCACCTAGAGCACTCCCTTGATTCCCCAAGTTTTTAAGACCCACTCCACCTTCCAATTTTGGTTTGCAGATATTCTCCCAAGAAATCAAGGGGATTTTCTTCTTTTCATTACTCCCTTTCCAAAAAAAAGTTCTCAAGTGTTTGATGATTTCTGATTTTTTGTGAGAGGGAAGATGAATACATGATAATTGATAAGTTGGCATGGCTGCCAAGACTGACCTGGCCATAGTTGCTTTTCCTGCTGAGGATAGCCATCTACCTTTCTGGAAATTCATTTTGTTCTTTATTTTTTCAATTATGGGGTTCCAAATATCTGTGGCTTTGTTGTCCTTAACTAGAGGAAGGCCCAGGTATCTGGAAGGAAGCTTGCCTTGCTTAAAATTGAGGATCCAACAGATATTCCTCTCCACCTTCTTGTCTATATTAAAGAAAAAGATTTACAATTTTTTTGAGTTAATTTCTTGTCCCGATGCTTTCGTATATGATTCCAAAATCTTCTTAAAGGATCTAGCCTCCTTTCTTTTATTGGCTCCATATAACAAAGTGTCATTGACAAAATGCTAATGTGTTGTAGGGTCTAAATTGTTAGTGATAGTTATTCCTTCAATAGTGCCCCTTTCATGTTCTTTTGAGATAGCCCTACCTAATGCTTCTGTCATAATGATGAATAAGAAGGGGGAGATAGGGTCTCCCTGTCTTAGCCCCCTGGAGATGCCAAAAAAACATTATGGGGTTCCATTCACTAAAATAGAGATCATAGGAGTAGAAATGCATTCAAAAACTAAATTAATTTCCAACTCCTGGAAAATCCAAAAGATTCTAAGCTCTTCCATAGGAATCTCCAATCTACTTTGTCATAGGCTTTCTTGATATCTAGGTTGATGAGAATGCTAGGATTCTTGTTTTTTTGGATCGAGTGGATGGCTTCTTGTGCAATGATGACACCATCAAAGATGGATCTTCCTGGAACAAACCCTATTTGTTTGTCGCTTATGATCAACGAAAGGAGTTTTTGTAGTCTAAGGGATAGGGTTTTAGTAAGAAGTTTATATAAAGTATTGCATAGTGAAATTGGTCTAAAATCATTGAAGCTTGTAGGTTCATCTTTTTTGGGAATAAGAACAATAAAAGTGTTGTTTACTTCCTTAAGTATTTTCCCTAAGTTTTTAACACCTTCTAGGGCTTTAGTGACTTCCTTCCCTATAAAGTACCAACACTTTTGAAAGAAGCTACTAGAGAAACCATCTGGCCCAGGAGATTTATTTTCATAAGAGAAGTTTTAACTTCCTTTGTAGTGAATTTTTTTGTTAAGGCCTTGTTATGTTGTTTAGTTATGACTTTAGGTATATTTTTAAGAAGTTTTGTTTGATTATCTAAGTTAGAATATTCTAAATTGTTAAGAATGTTGCTAAAGAAATTTATAGTTTCGGTGGCGATTTCTTTTGAGTCACTAATGGTGTGTCCCCTCTCGTCTATAATACTAGATATCCTATTGGTATTCCTCCTTTGTTTAGTGTTGTTATGAAAGAATTTAGTGTTTTTGTCGCCTACTTCCAACCAAGTCTCTTTAGAGACTTTTGTTTCCAAAATATTTCTTCTCTTTCCAGTATCTCCTCATAATCCATAAGTAGTTTTTTTTTTTTTAATAGAGATCTTCATCCATTCCTGCCTGAATGACTTGAGAATTGACCTCACTCAATTCTTTCTCTAGTGTCAGTTTTCTCTCAAAGATGTTTCCAAACTTAGTCGAATTCCATTCTAACAGTTTTCTTTTGATCCATTTTAGCTTATTGACTACTATGAATATCTTGGATCCTGATATGTTGGGTTCTGACCACCATATCTCAATTAGATTCAAGATTTCCATGTCTCTGAGCCAAGCCTATTCAAATTTAAAGGTGGATTTTTTTGGTTTAGATTTTGTCAAGATGTTAAGAAGTATTGGATAATGATCAGATCCAAAGACGGTAAGATCTTGGCTGCAAGGGAGAAATCATAATTGGTCAGACTACCTTTGAGGAAGAATCTGTCTAACTTCTCTACTATGTTGCAGAAACGTTGTCTTCTATTGTTCCATGTGAAGGAGTTGTCCTTTGTAGGAATTTGAAGAAGGGAGTTCCTATCCCTCCAAAGGATAAAGTCTTTTGTTGCCAAGGGGAGTGTATTACTACCCCCTCATTTTTATGATCTCTTTGTTATCACGTTAAAGTATCCTCCTAAAATCTAGAGTGTATCAGGCCATTGATTAAGGTAAGATTCAATTTCATGCCAAACTGAAAGTTTGTCTCTGTTTTGTATAGGGTCATAAACATTAATGATTTTAAAAGTTGGATTATTTCTAAAGTTCCTAACCATACCGCTCATCTATAATTTTTTTTTTTTCTGTTATGACAATTGAAATGCATTGTGGATCCCAGATGATGGCCAGACCTCTAGAAGCTCCTATCACTGGTGAAGCTTCAAGTTCTCTAAGCCCTAATTTCCCTTTAAAGTTTCTCATTTCCATGTTATCTAGCTTAGTTTCCTGTATTAACATTATTTCTGGATTATAGGTTTTAATGTGGTGTTTAATTAATCGCTACTTGTTAGGGGCATTCATGCCCCTAACATTCCAATAAAGGACATTCATGGCTCTTTGGGAAGGATCTTCCCCTTCCCTGCATTAAGAATTGATGTAATTTTAACCTGACTTGCTGCTTCTCTAGCTAATTCTCTTAATTTTGCATTTTTCTTTCTCCCCCTTTTCCTTTCTTTTTTAGCATAGTCAGGAGAATTTCAACTATTTATAAGGAGAGAAATGCTTAGAGATTTTGGGTCCTGTGATTCCCTATTTTAAGATCAATTAACATCTCTTCCACTGTACCTCCCAAGGTCGTCTCATTTAATCTTATACCTTCAATTAGTAGTTCCTTCTGGAGATCTGGTTCTTCCTTATCACAAATCTCATCCATGAACTGGTCCATTAATTCTTCTATCAATGATTCCCCTATAAAAGATAAGATTCTATTAACTTCTTCTTGCATTTTGTTATTGTCGGATTTTCACATTTCATTAGGTTCAAATTCCTTTATAGGGATCTATTCCATACAACTTTCTACTATTTCCTTTAAGGGGCTAGCTAAAACTTCTTTTATCAAATCATCCTTATTCTTAACCATTCTTGGAGACTCACTTGAATTTTGAATCTTTGTTATGTTGACTTCTATCTTCCCCTCATCCCTCTTATGATCTTGTTATTTTAACTTATCTTAGACCACGATAGCTATGGCCACTTCTCCATCCAAGCTTTCTCTAGCTTTGTTGCTCAAATCGGTTTCTGCAGTTATTCTCTTGTCTTTTGTTTGAGTAATTGTTGGTAGTTGAGGTACAATTTCCTTTTTAAACATGTTTCCTTCTGGAGAGAGTTCTTCTATAGCTGAGGGATTTGATTCTTTTAGAGTTGAATTTTGCCCTTTCATTAGGTCTGGAGAGACTAAGGAAAGGGTTCTTGTGTTAACTGTTAATTCTAGGCTCTTCTACCTTTCCATGGTCTCTGAAGGATGTTTATCTAGGAACTTAATTGAGAAGCCTCCTCCAACTTCATTTAGATGGATGGCCACTTCCTTGGGAGGGTCTACTCTTCGCTGAATTGATCTAATGTTTCCATAATCCTTTTTGAAATCTTTTATTATTTCTGTCATAATAATAGGATTTATACTAAACTTTTTTGACCGACTCTGAATCAGAATAGGGGGATAGGTTTTAATCAAGATATCCATCTTTACTATGATCATATAATCTGATTGAGGATACTTTTTTCTCACAGCTCTAACATATTTCCCTAATTTATTTCCTATATTCTTGAGAATTGTTTTGTCAAAACATTCTAAGGGCATATTGGTTAGTTTAATAGCTCTGGATACTATGATGCCCTATAGATTATTAGGGTTGAAGGATGTGCTCTAGTCCAATACTGTGAAATCAGACCCGTGATATTCAGGGCATCTATTATCCAAGAAGTTTTCCTTAGTTTCTATATTGAAATAATAAAAAAACATAAATTCATCTGGGAGAAGTGAAATACTTACCTAGTCTTTGGGATTTTTCATGATCCAATCTGTTATCTTGATTGTGGGAACTCCATACCCATTCCATCTCAAGAAAAATCCCTTAAGTTGAATAAGTTCCTGGGAGCGATCTATGATGTCATCCTTAATTTCAATTAGCAAGGGTAATTATGATTTATTTCTATGATGGGGAGGAGAGTAGGGAGAAACTTTAGGGTTTTGAGATGTTTGGTGAACTGGTTTAGGTTGATAAGGTATTTCTCTCTTATGTAGTGGAGTGCATGTCTTGATCACGGATTGAGTAGACTTGAGGGTCAATTTTCTATGGTATTCATCATGGACATGATCTGGTGTGGGAGGATCCTTTTGATTTCTGAGAGATTCAAAACTATTTTTCAAATGTAGGCGTTTGGCTGCCAGGATAAGGGCAGGACAAGGTTTCCTATTGCCCTTGAAATTACTAACATTAATCCAACTTCCTTCTTCTTCTTCCCCACCTGAGGGATTGCTAGGGAATGGTTGTTCTCCAGCCAATCCACCTCTAGTTGTAGCAGAGTGAGTGTCCTTAGGCTTCTTTGTAGACAAAATCCTAGATTGGGGAGTCCTTTGTGCCCTTGACAATAGTGGACTGATAGTCTTTGTTGAGCCTCGAGTATAATGTGTGGGAAGAAACTTGGGTGCCAAAGCATAGCGAGTTTTGGAAAACACCTCAAACTGGCGATTCAAAGACTTGACGCTGAAGATAAAATGGTTATTGCAAAAAGGCAGAGGCAGAGCCATTTTTTTCTTAATTATTTAATCTATTGTAATGTTAAGTTATGTTTTTATTTTTTTAAAGTTTTACATTAGTTTTGATAGGTTGTTAAGATATGGCATGCAATATATAGTTTTGTTATTTTGTTATAAAAAGACTCTAGTGGATATTATAAATCACAAGTTAATTGAAAGATTCATAAAAAAGAGAAGGGAGTTAAAGATTTGACATTACAAATCAAGTATAATTTTTTATGCATATGTATTTTTAAGTAAAAAGAATTAATATTTTAACTTTTTGAAATGTATCTATTGGTTGTATATATTCTTATTTTCAGAAATGCATATACTTGTAAACAACTTTTGGGTGAAAATGGATGGTGCTTCCTCAAATCCTAAGATGAATGAATTACAAAATTAACACACGAGTCCCACAAATTATAACAAAATGAAAAAGGGAATTTGAGAAGAAGTTATGGAAGATTCTCACAATAGCTAGAAATTACTCAATATGAAATTATGGTAGTTCTTGAAGTAGGCATTGGATATGCCCTCATTGTAAGAAAGAAAAATCTAGTTCAATTTCTCGAGTTCAATATCATTTGTTGGGAGTTGGAAAGAAAGCACCAATTGTTATTTGCAATAGGATTCCAAAAGGAGAAAAAGTTGATTTGATTAAAGAGTTTAATTTTGTAGAGTCTTTAAAACCTATCAAGGAACAATCACAAGATTCTCAACAAGAGATGTCACAATTTGTAAGTGCTTCTAGTATCTCTATTAATGAATCTCAAATTTGGAAAATGTTTGATGCTACTGATAGAAAGAATGTAGATGTTTCTATTGGAAGGCTTTTCTTTGGTTGCAAAATGCCATTCAACATAGCTAGGTCTCCTTTATGGAAAAAGACTTTAAGGATGGTCAATAATGCACATCTAAAGGATATGTTCCTCTAGGTTATGAAAAACTTCGCATTGTTATTTTAGATGATGAGAAGAAATGCCTTGAAGAAAGGCTACAAGATATTATAAGTAGTTGGTCATATATAGGCATTTCCATAGTTTCAGATGGTTGGACTGACATTGTACGAAAACCAGTAATTAATATTCTTATTTCTTCACCAAGGGGCACAATGTTTATCAAATCACATGATACTTTAGGACATGTGAAAGATGCAACATATTTGGTAGATCTTATTAAAGAAGTAATTGAACAAGTAGGAAGAAATAATATTCTACAAATTATAAGTGATAATGCTTCAAATAATGTTTTAGCAGGAGGGATGATCGAAGACAAGTTTCCAAATATTTTTTGGACACCATTTGCAGTTCATTGCATGAACTTGCTTCTTAAAGATTTGCATAGTAAGCTTCCTTGGGTTAGTGAGGTAGTTGCAAATGCTAAAAAAATACAACATTTTATTATAAATCATTCTATGTCACATGCTATATATAGGAAATATGCTTCTTTGCAGCTACTTAAATGTGTAGAAACATGATTTACGATAAATTTTATTATGGTTGATTGAATTGTAAAGGTAAAAAAGGCATTGAGGAAAATGGTGGTGTCTACTAAATGGGAGAGATGGATAGATAGATCAAGTACCAACAACTAAGCGTGTGATGAAATTTCTGATCTCATAATTGGTAGTGGGTCATTTTTATTTTGGCAATGGGCAAGTGATCTTCTAACACTTTCTTGGCCTATTCTTGAAGTCCTTCATATTTTTGATAAATATAAACTATGCATGGGAGATGTGTTCGAGAAGCTAGATCAGATGAGGGAGAAGATTAAAGATATATTTATTATTGGGGTGCCATCATTTGATCAAGAGACACATGATATTGTTTGGGAATGTATTTTACAAAGATGGAAGATGCTTCATAGTCCTCTTCACTTTGTTGGATTTTTACTTAATCCTAAATGGTTTAAAAAAAAACCATGGTTGGATGATGAGGTTTCCACTGGATGAAAAACCTATATGGATAGAGTTTATAGAATTAGGGAGGATCACACTCAAATCAAGGAGGAAATATCAAAATATATTGATGAAGTAGATAATTTTTCTCATAAAGATGTTCCATTTGATCAATTGAATATGGAACCCAAAGTATTTTGGGAGAACTATGGAGGAAAAAAACCAAAACTAACAAATACTACAATTCATGTGTTATCTCAGGTGAATTTCACGTGCTTAGTCATATGATAGTTGCATATTAAAGTTATATGACTATTAATTTATTTTTAAAATACTAATATTTTTTACTTTTATTTTACATAAAGAGGTTTCTAGTGCTTCTATGTGTGAAAGAAATTGGAGTGAGTATGTCTTCATCTGTTCTATGAAGCGAAATAGGCTAAGCAGCAAAAAAGTAGAAGATCTTGTGTATGTTCATTCAAATCTTTGACTTTTATCTTGAGCTTCCAATGATTATAAATCAGGTCCTCATAGAATGTGGGACTATGGTGGCTCAATGGATGATGGAAATGATGAATTTCCAATAGAAGTACTTGAAGATAAAGCAAAGGAAAGTTTACTTGCAGTTGGGATGGAGAGAGGTGAGACAAGAAGCATTGCTTGAACATAAAACTTTTGATGAAATTTTTTAATATCATATTTATGTAGTTGTAAACAACTATGATAGTTATATTTTATTTTTTGAACTTAGAATTATGTTAAATAAAATAGCAAAAAGTAATCTTTGATCTTTAATTTTACTATAGTTTGTACTTTACAAATTTTAATGTTATGCAATTATATTTTACATGTATATATCATGCATTTTTTTGAACTTGCATGTATTTTTAACAAATTATATATATATATATATATATATACATATATATATATATATACATATATATATATATATACATATATATATATATATACATATATATATATATACATATATATACATATATATACATATATATACATATATATACATATATATACATATATATATATATATATAGACACACACACACACACACACACACACACACACACTATGTTTTGTATTTTACAAACTTTAATGTCATGTATTTTTATTTTTAACTTGCATGCATTTTTTTAATTTGTATTCTACAAACTTTAGTGTCATGCACTTTTATTTTAACTTTCATATATATGTCATGATTAAATGTATTTTTATTTTAACTTGCATGCATATGTTAACTTGTATTCTAGAAACTTTCATGTCATGCACTTTTATTTTAACTTCATATGTCATGATAAAATATGTATTTTTATTTTAACTTGCATTTATATGTCATGATTAATTATGTACTTTTATGTTAACTTGCATGCATTTTTAAGTTGTATCCTACAAGCTTTAATGTCATGCACTTTTATTTTAATTTCCATGTATATGTCATGATTAAATATATATTTTTATTTTAACTTGCATGTATATATCATACTATGTTTTGTATTTTAAAAACTTTAATGTCATCTGTATTTATTTTTAATTTTTATTCTACAAACTTTAATGTCATGCGCGGGCGCACACACATCCATTTCTTATGAATAACTTGTCATTGTCGTCTCGTTTCTCATTTCTGACAAAATAGATGCCAACACATGTGCATATATATCTTTGGATCAAAAGGAAGTTCTATATGAATACATATCCGTGGAGTAATATAAATAAGTTTGCCTATCAAAACATGTTGGTCATCAAAATTGAAGGATTTGTTGATGATGATCGTCTTCCTATCTCATGATGACGACCGTCTTGATCAACACTAGGGAGCTCACTCACAATCACTTCTACCAGTGACATGATTTCCACCCTTTGGTGTCATCTCAATCACCGTCTTGGTGACAACACCCAACAAAGCATTTCCTTCCCAATATGCATGCATGACAAGAAAATCATCAAAGTATTTAAATGTGAAACAGGGTAAACGAAGCCCACTACTGAGATTCCAATTTAGGATGTGACTAGTCTAGTTCAAATTGCATTCACGACTAACTATCATTCCCCTTCCAGAAAGTATCTTTCTATTTCAATTTTCTTGAAGCAATCTTTATCGCATTATAGGTCTGGAACCTTATGATTTTCGACCACTTAGATTGCATACAAGGTGTAATGAAGTTCAAACAAACCAAAATGATTTCCAAAATTCATCCCAAATAGTATAAGCGTATTAGTTGAATCACTTATTTTCTCTAGCACCAATTATTGTATTATTTTCATTGATTGACGGTATTTTATTTAACATTTGTATTTTTGGGTTAACAAGCCAACGTCATTCATGCTACCACTGTAATTACCGCATAAAAATATACATCACCATCTAGCACTAGTAAGTGACTACCTACTACTGTTATATTATAAATAGGCGCTCTTACCCCCATTTACTCCACCATTATCCAACGATTTCAGATATAGTACGTCCTTGCCATGGATTCTACAATTTCAATTCCACAGCCTGCCCATATTTCTAGCCAAGAAGCCCAGCCCGAGAGTTTGTTATCTGATCAGCTAAAACTGTATAATATCATACTCGGCCTATCTAAGCCCATGGCTCTCAGAGCTGCCGTTTTGTTGAACATTCCAGACATAATTGCTTCACGCTCTCTTACCCTAGAAGAAATTGCTGCCCAGATTTCAGCCTCCGCTGAAAGCCCACCTTGCATAGAATATATGTTTCGTCTTCTGAGGTTTCTAGCATCCCAGCAAGTTTTTACTGAGATCCCACACCAGGAGGACTTCAGGAAAACTAGATATGGCCTCACAGGCCTTTCTAAATTGCTTTTTAAGGAAACAGGTAATAGCTGTAGTTTGTCCATGCGAAATTATGTTCCATTTTTTGTTGGGAGACACAGGCCATATTGCCTTCGAGGGATGGCTGCATCTGCACGATTCTGTGTTGGAAGGAGGCTGCGCCTTTGGAAAGGCTTTTGGTATGAGTAACTGGGATTATGGTGTAAATGATCCTGAAGCGAACAAGACATTTAATGAGGCCATGTCCTGTGACACTCGTGCTCTCATGTCTTCTGTTGTGAAGATTTATGAGGAGGGATTTAACAAGATTACTTCTTTGGTAGACGTTGGGGGAGGTGTGGGCTCTGCCTTGTCTACCATTGTGGAGAATTACCAACACATTAGAGGAATCAATTTTGACTTGCCTCATGTTATCGCTTCTGCACTTCCTATTGTTGGTAAGATCGATTTTAGTCCATTCATTTTTTATGGATGAACAACTTTTCAATAGTTGATCTGTATTATTGTCAAGAACACCTTAACTAGGCTTAGGTCTTTTAGTTTTATTTAAAGAAAATTTGGGTAATTTTGTATATTAGATATATATACATATATTTTTGGTCTGAATACATTTTTATAATAGATTTTGGTTTTTTCATAGTTGAATATTTTGTTTATTTAAATAATAGTAAATATTATTTATTTTGATAAATTCTGATTAGGTTATTTGGGAGGGTCCCAATCCTTACATCTAATCAAAAGAGATCAAAAGTGAATCAAATTAGTAACTTATTTTGATAAGTTATTGATTTTAGATATTAAAACATACTATTGATATTCTTGATATTATAATTTATAATATAAATAAATTGAAAGTGAAAATTAGAAAAGAAAAATATATGTATATTTGAAAGTGAAAATTAAAAAAGAAAAATATAAGCATGTTTTATTAATTCACCTTTTAAATAAATTTCATAAAGTAATTAATATATAATTTTGTATGACTATAGAACAACTATATTGTATAATTAATGTAGAGATGTTTAACAATGAAAGAAAATGTTGTCCAAGTATAATAGTGCATGTAGAGAGAAATTCTTAATTTTTTCTTACGTTTAAAAATCATTTATATCTATAAATAATTATATGTAAAATATATTTAATATTTCTATATACTAGTTTTATTAAGAAACAAAATTATTTTATTTAGTTAATAATACAAAAAATATAACTATTTTATTTAAAATTTGAGATTTTTATAATTTCATGATAAATCATATTTTTCTCAAGTACTACTAGATCTTATGAAAATAAATGCTTATTTTTATTCTATTACCATATAATTATGCTTAATCATTTATTTATGAATAGGACTTGCACACACACACACACACATCATAATGATAGTGAATTAATATGGTTTGGTTTTTAATGTTGTAGGTGTAGAGCATGTGAGTGGCAACATGTTTGAACATATTCCACCTGTAAAGGAGTCTTTATGAAGGTTTATAATATTATGTAATATTTGTATATAATCATATACAATATTTGTGTCAAATTTATAATTTTTATAGACAATTTAATTTGAATTGAAAATGTTTTTGATATAAAAAGCAGCAAAAGGGTGCTGCCCAAGGTACATAAGGACTAGAGACACATTAACAGCATATTAATGGCACTAGTCATAAGCATTTCAACAACAGTTTAACAACAGAAAAAAATAAGGTCTAATCTGCCTCTATCAAAAACAAACATAACAGTTCTTTTCAAAAACATAAAACCAGAGTATTTAAAGAAAATAGTAGCAGTTAAAGCAATGTTTATAAGCCACACAGGGCTATACCAAGGATTAGGCAAGATAACCTTAAAATAGGAACCCAAAAAGGAGAACTTAGGGTCATGCCCAAACAAAAATAAAAACCTCATGAGCACCAATAGCTAATTTTTTCCACCCAGATGTTTGGACATCAGGGTCCTAGCCCACTCCTCCTCCAGGAAGAGGAAGAGATCCTTATTGTCATCATCTGCCTCTAGTTTTCCGCCTGCTAGTTTTTCCTACATAGTGCAGAGGGTCATAGCCGAAGCATGCATGACCTTAAGAGAAAATTTGTTAGTCATCAAAATGTGATGCTTGAGTTCCTGCATGTCCTGCTTGATGTCAACAATCTCTTTATCCGATCCAGAAAACCTCAGCTTGAGGGTTCCCTTAAACATGTCATTATCATCCAGAAACCGGGGGTTGTGCATAGTAGTGGGGAGCTTGGTCTGGTGATCATGAGGGGTAGCCAGAGCTAGGGTAGGGCTATAGAGAGTCTCCATGATTTGCTAAGGGTTGAGATGGGGGGTGTTACCAGTCTTGTTTAGGCTCATGTGGTCATCAGAGGAGCCCTTCATGGACTTAGTGGAATGGGAGTCATTTTCTGATAGGGACTTCTCTTTTGAAACCATTTCCAAGATTCTAGTTTTACACTACTCCTTCACAATTCTATTAGACCGATGGTGACCTAAGTCACTTAGGTCAACCTCCAACTTGACCTATCTCTCCAAAATCATCCATTTTTTGGGCTTTCATTCAGTCTCAGGAGTACTGTCAGACTCCTTCCGATCTTTAGTCTTTAAAGATTTAGAGACATGGGACTCCTCATGCTCCTTCCTCCTATTGAAAGGATTTTTCACACATGTTTTTTGTAGGTTCTACCATCATTCGGGACAAGATCTCTGTCCTTGGTAACTTTGATAGAATGGGAGATGGATTGAGTGGGATTGTCAATTTTTGACAGGGAATCCTCTTGGGAGACCTCTTGGATGATTAGGGGGGGTTTGGGAAGAGGGCATATAGCCTTATGGAAATGGTAAATATAGAGCAGGAGATCCTGATGGAGAATAGGGATCAATTTATCAGGGTTTTCCTTAATATCCAAAATATTGCTTTCAATGGAATGCACGAGGTAAAAGGGAATGGATATTAGGTCACTATTTCTAATGTGATTAAGAAAAGGTAAGTGGTAATTTAGTAGAACATCGTAAATTTACCTTCCAGGGTGAAATACTTCATCATGATGAGACATAGCTTGGGCCAGAACTTCAGAAGCACTTCATGGTTGAAACCCCATGACTTCTTGATAGGTTCTTCTCCCTCTCTAAAAAATTGGCTGAGGCTAGTAGGGTCAAGCGTCTGACTAATTTTTTTATACTTTCTCCCTTCCATAGAGAGCCCAGTTTCCTTAGCAATGACCTCCTCATTAATCTGGAAATGGATGCCTCCAACAGCAACTTCCCTATTATTCTAGAATGAGAGGAACTATTTGGATATCCACTCATTGTGTCCACCTTTCATGCACTCCATAAAACTCCAGATACCACTCTCTTTACAATAGTGGGTCACCAGAGGGTCAGAGGTGAAGGCCTCATCAATCTTATCTAGTTCAATGCGAAGAGTGTTGCCACCCATGTCGATACTCTCCTTCTCCTATGCTAGAATTTCCTAAAAATTGAAGGGCCAAACTTCTTGACATAGAGTATAAAACTAGTTGTTTTGATTTAGCTATTTCAAGACATGGTTATAATCAAAAGGCTAGCCTTGGGTGAAATTTTAGGAGCTAGGCTCCATACTGCAATATCTAACTGATTTCCAAGTGCCATAATTAGCAATAATGCCAGGGCTGCACTTAATGTCCTTGTTAGCCAAGAAAGCCACTGATGCAGACAACTATCTTGCCACATGCTTGAAAGGCATTTATGATTATTTATGGCATTTTGGGCATTCCTTTTCATAATCACAAAAATCACCTGCTTACACCGGTACATGATCAAGGTAGGATTCTTAATAAACATGATAGCTTGGCTCATTTTAAATATTAGTGGTAACACTCAATTCCCCTCTTATAAGTTGGCGAGTCACCTTAGGTAGTTCGTTGACCACCCTCCAATTGTTAAGTTTGGTTTTCTTGAGGCTAATAGCAGCCATCAAATTTTCCATCATATTTCCCTCCCTGTACATGTGGGAAATAATCATGCATTGGAAATTGCAGAGTAGCTCACAGATTTCCAACATAATGGAGCTAACCCGTCACCTTGCATTAACTCTTCTTTTGATAGCCTCCACCACCACTTTGGAATCCCCCTCAATTTCTAGCTATCTAATGTTCATTTGGATGGAAAATTTAATCCCCCATAGAAGAGCCATGCCCTCCACTTGGTTAACAGTGCAATTGTTGAGTGGCCCCGCATAAGCCAAAAGGCAAGTGCCATTATGGTCTCTTAGCACACCTCTCCCACCCTGAGCAAGTTTATTAGCTACCCCATCAAAGTTTAATTTGGTCCATCCTTTGAGCGGGGTGGCCCAGCTAGTAGCTTTTCTAGCTATTAGCTTGGAATCATTGAACTTGGAAAACCCAGCCAACAGGTTCCATTTGTCAGCTATTTTGACTTCCCAGGTAGAGGGGGGTGTTGAGGGAAGTTTCTAGTTAGCTGCACTGGTGTTCTCACAAAGGAGCTTGGTTCCAAGATAGAGACAAGTCTCAGACTGGTTAATAGCCTCCTTGAATATCATGTTGTTCCTTTCCTTCCAAATAGTCTAGTAGATGTGTGGGGGTAGCATTCGCCAAAGGAGTTGGAGAAGGGGATGATTGGAGGGGGATCTCTAGTTAGTGAATTGATGCACATCATTACCCAGAGCCCATGAGATTCCCAATCTACCGATGACCCCTTGCCAAATGCTAGTGGCGTAATCATAGTGTATAAATAGGTGGTTCACCGTTTCCTCCTTTTTACATAGGATGCACCTATTCACCATGGAGAAGCTCCTTTTTATAAGATTATCCCGAGTTATAACTTTACCATGCATAAGGGTCCACTAGAAGAAATTGATTTTCGGTGTGAGCTGAGGGATCCACACCTTTGTCCAGTCCCCGCGATTATTCTCTTCCTTCAGAAAAAGGTTATAAGCAGTTTTGACCGAGAAGGTACTAGCTTGGGTTGGGGCCCAAACAATGGAGTCTTGGCCACCAAGACCAGGCATTCTAACATCTCTTAGGGTTTCCATTACCTCATTAGCCAAATATTGAAGGTCTGGTCTGTCTCTTACTAGATTAGGTATATCTCTCCAATTCCTGCTGGCAATGTAGTTGGAGGTTCTGTTACCAAGGACAGGTCTAAGGTAGTCCATGCAAGGTTTGAATCTATAGCCAAGGTTAGGATAGTTCAGGATCCAATAGTCATTCCATAATCTAATGGATCTCCCATTTCCAAGCTGCCAAAAAGCACCTTTAGACAGCAAGGTTTTGCATTTGCAAATGTTCACCCAGAGTTTGGAGCCACTGGGGAGGTCACTATCATGGTACATCTTCCCACAAGGATTTCCTTGGAGGTACTTAGCTTCCATTATATTTCACCAAAATGTTATTGCAGTGGGTTTTGCATGATTGGGATGATGATGATTGTATAAGAGTGTTAAAAAGATGCTATAAGGCCATTCCAGAAAATGGAAAAGTTATAATTGTGGATGCCCTTATTGTTGAAGGGAAAATAGATAAATCTAATGAAGAAAAATTTCTAAGAGAAGTGGGATTGACATTTGATATGGGAATGATGGTATTTACTAGTGGTGGAAAGGAGTGTTCAGAAGTGGAATTTAAACAAATTTTTAGCAAAGCGGGTTTCAAAAGCTACACCATCTTCAAATTACCATCTATTCAAACCATTATTGAGGTTTCCAAATTCTAAATCAATAGAGTTTAATGTTATATATTTTGGTAGTGACTAAGTTAGAGTCACATCAAAATTGTTTTTCTATAGCACCATTATTTGTGATGTATTAGATGATCCATCTATGTTATAAATATTTTGTTATAATTATTATATAAATAAACTACCATCATCACTCAAAGGAAGGTTACATGCACATCATTTATCTTAGGGGAGGGACAATGAGTAGTTCCTAAACCTTGCCAAATTGGTTTAGTTTCAAACCATTTCAAACAAGTTGATTTTTTTAATTTTTTGTTCTCTTTTTTGACTATGATGTGAGTATTGTAGGATTTATCTAGCCTATTGGTTATTTGTTGTATGGTGGTCATCACAAATATATTTTGTATTAACTTTGTGTAAGGTTTGGGGGTCCTTTCAAAACCTACTCTTTATCCTTTATAAATTTTTTTTAGTTGTACACATTTGTAGTCCTATGTGTTACTATAGTCATGCTTGACGCTTGATACTTTTATTTTTTATTAAAATATCATCATAATTATTTATATTATATAATGGGTAATAACTATTGAACATACCTGATAACTAAGAGGGGGTGAATCAACTAAATCCAATAACAATTTTCTAAAACTTAATTAATCTAGAGCAATATAAAACCAATCATATAATTAAATAGATATGAACACAAAAACATAGAAACATCATACACCATGAACACTAGAATTGATGTGGAAACCAAATATGAGAAAAACCATGAAGAAACTATTCTTATGAATATAAACATTGGTTAAGGTGATTTTTACACAGGCTCACTACTAGTTTTCTCACTATAGGTGGGACTAACTACCCCGATACAAAAATAATTGACTAAAGAATAGTCTTATAGATAAAATGTGAATTGATAAAATCACATCTACACATGCATGAAACAGTTCTGGTTAAGAGCACAATAACACCTATTTGTAGCAGATCCGGTTAGGAATCTTCTATCAACCTTGACTACTTCTTTTAGTCACTTACTTTTCTAATCGTTGTTGCATTACTTCAAAACCCTCTACATCATCCTCTTTATTTACACACTTTGCTGCATATACCAACACATATACATATATATATTTGGATCCAAAAGGATTTTCTATATAATTACATATCTATGGAGTAATATAAATAAGTTTTCCTAGATCAAAACATGTTGGAAGTAACCTGAAATGAAATCTTGAGATATTCAATAAAGTTCAACATGCTAGCACCAAACCTAAAAGATAGGTTGCACATAAGGAAATTCCATAGCACATTACCACAAGACTCAAAGATAGTTTATACATAAGATAAGCACAATGCATGACATAATTACTATAGGATAAATATATGAGATATATTATGGAGTTGATGGAGATGGTACAACAAAGACAAAAATTTGATCTCCATCAAATTCATCACCAACCGAAGGATATCACATCATAGTGTTTGTTCAAAATTTAATAGAAGTGGTCCATACCAAAACAAATTTGTCATACTACATGAACTTATAGATAACAAGAATACTGAGAGTAAGCTTTGAACATATTAGCTGGTATCAACTATTTAATATTTATTAATATGTGTAGATGCTTAAAATCACCCTATAACATTATAATTATTTAATTATTTCAGTTATATTCCTTTTTCTTATTTAATTAAATTTGGCTCATTACTCTATGGTATTTAAATTTTAAATTTAAATACCCCTCTTACAAGTGTATTAGACTTTATTTAATACCCTTTCTCCACATAAACCCTTGTTAAATAAATTTTAATTTATTTAAATCCTTTCACATTCTATTATTCTTCTAAACCATGATTAGTTTAATTTTTTAAATTAAATTAATCCTAAATCTGGACCTAGATCCTATCCTATACAAATCACTCTAAATAAATAGACCTACTAGTTAATTAACTAAGGTTAATTCATCTAATTCTTATATTCCTACACCCATCAGCCTTAATTATTTTCTCACACGTGTGAGCAAATTTCCAAAATTTATCTTTTCAAAATAATCCAAAAAAGACCCAACAAGGTTTCTTACAATGATGATGACACCTCTTACACAAATTCTAAAAACATAAAAGTGGACCTTTTCTCTTACACCCTCTTACACCTTCTTACACATGTGTACTTGAAGTACACATTGACACATCACATCTCAAGTTTCTCACACATTTGTGAGAAAACTTGGACTCTTGTATAGCTTATGTGTCTTTCATGTGGCACCTATGTGGATGCCACATGTGATCCACCTCACTCTAGCCCTTCAAAATCTTATAAATAGGAGCTTTTCCAAGAGTAATTCATCCATTATTTTTGTATTAGCATTATCATGCTAGCATAGTTTTAGAATTTTCTTGCATTCTTTATTGTCTAACTTGTTTGGTATCTCCTTGCATTAATGGTAGAATAGTTTTATAGTAGATCATAATTATTTTTCTCATCCATATTGCATGCTTGAGGCTAGTTCTTCATAACTGGTCCTTGAGCTCATTCAATGCCATTTTCATGGTAGTTGATAGCTTGTTCTTGCATTTATCATTTTGATAGTTTTGGTGGTCGGGATTAAAATATTGTGTTGGGAGAGCACACCCACACTTTCTATAAGAGATAAAATCAATAAAACCTTGGGTGTGTTTGCTTATTTCTCATCAGAGGTTGTGGAGAAAGCTTCATAGTTATTTTTCTTGCAAGTTTCATTAAACGTTAAGTTTTTATTTGACTAACATATTTTGCTAACATTTGAGTGTTTTAGCTTTCTTTCAACAGGAAGATTTTCATCACATATATTTTGGCATGCCCGGTGGGACCCACGTACCTATCTAAACTCTTCTTTCTTCCATCTTTTTTCACATTCCTTGTAGCTCTCAAAAATTGTCACGCTTTGGCATCTACACCCTGGAACTATCATCTGTGCATTTTGGCATCTACACCTGGGGACTGTCATCTCCACCTAGGATTAAAAAATTTAACATTTAAAAGTATTTTTTGAATGATTTCACATTTTTAACTCTCAGGTTTTTGTCAAGGTACTAATTTTACAGATTTAAATACTAGAAAAATTATTTCAAATTCATAATTTAATCCTATAAAGTTGACTTATTTTATTACTTTTGTCTATGTAGGTCCTCTTTCATCTGCATAGTTTGGTGTCTGTAGCTGTACTTTATCATCTGCACTACTCAAAATACCATACTACAAATTGTCAGGTATAATGTTTTGTAGTTTTTCATCTACATTTTTACACCATTGTATGTAAATTTGATTATTATCTGTGATAGTTGACTATCGTCTACGTAGATTGTCATCTACAACCTTGTTTTGTCATCTATATTTTTTTGCTAACTTGTCTGGTTTTTTGCAGTACACTGAATCTAAAGATTAAAAATTCCAAACTACTAATATTCTATGTTGTAGGATGTTGACAGAAGATTCATACAAGTACCAAACTACTAACATTTCTTGTTTTACAGGTTGCCTAGGAGATATGAATAAACAATGTGTTTTTCTTAATTTCTTTTTTCTTAGGAAATTAACAAAGGTTCAATTGTAGTGTTTTGTTAAGTGGTAGGAGATTATGCTCTTGTCTATTTGAAACAATTAGAAACCTAGACCCATTTGGAATCACACTTTAATAGGGACCTTAGAAAAGAACAAGTGTGTTTGGTGTGTTTGGGAGAAAATCACATTAGATAGGAGATTATGCTCTTTTCCCCCTTGAGGGAAAATCAGAAATCCAGACTCTAACTATGAGCAATCCATGCATTTTATTTTAATCCTTTAGATGGGTCTGTTGGTGAGGTAAAAAGCTCCCAGGAATGACCCATGTGAGAACGAGGTGTTAGCCCACCACTACAACTCATGTTAGTGAAATTTTATTTTTGGGGTTAAAGCCTCGAAAGTTGGATGACACTTGATCTTATACACAACTCTTGCCTAAAATTAAGTAGGGCCTCGTGGTCTTAGTCATGTTTAAATGTAAAGGTGCTTTGTGGGGCTATATGTCCTAGTCGTACTTGCATGGACACAAAGGGTGTGTTTGAATGAAGATCCTTACTAGAAGCTATAGAGTAGTGGCCACCTGGTTCACCTCTGAAAGGTTGATAATCTATGTGAGGAGAATAGTAATCTCCCCAAGACACTCACCATATCAAGCCACCTCCAATGTTAACACTTTGATAATAAGACAACATGACTAGAGAGATTGCAAGCTTGGTGATGGTCATATTTTGAGGAGTTATTGGGTGTGTTCCTAAGTCCATGAGAAAATATTTTCAATCTTATCGAATCTCATTCTAGGAATAAGAAGTGTGCTTGTTACTTTCATTGCAAAACAAACACGTACACTTAAATCTTGCAAGGTTACTTTGTCCCTTGCAGTCCACTATTTTTGACAAACGTTCCTATAATCCAAACATTTGGTGTATGTATGAAGATCAATTCTTTCCATTGAAGAAATTGAAAAAAAATTAAATCCAATATCTGACTAATCAAATTCTATGAAAAATATTGTGAATCCTAGATTGTCATCTCTGACCTGGTATTGTCATCTCTGTAGATTAGCGTCTCAGACCTGGTATTGTCATTTTTGTAGATTGTCATCTGTATTTGAGAATCGTCGTCTCTACCTAAAAATAGTGAGAAATTTGATTTGACCAAAACACCTGAAAATTGGTTCCTTAGAAGCCCTTCTAAATATTTGATGTGAAACATTGATTTACATTGTCAAAATTGATATTTTCTCAAGACATGACCGATTCAGGAAAACAAAAGAAAGAAAAAATCCTAGTTGCACTAGTCCATAGAGAGAAGAAAATCATTGATCAGAAGACTAAAGAAAATCAATCTTATTTGAAATATATTCAAAACCTTCTAGGGCCTATTGAGAAATCTGATAAAATCATCTACAACAATCGGGTTGCTAACATCGTTGCCAAGAACAAAGTGAACATGGCCTTCATCACATGGGGATCTTATGATTAAGTATCATCGACCTTTACTCTTCTTTAATTCATTCATCCCTTTCTCATCTTCTCACACTTGTTCCTTTATTCACCTTTCGAAATATTAGGAGCATTAATCAGAATCTTGGGCTTAAAATCAAAATCAAATCAATCCAGCTCTCACACCTTCATCAAGAAATATGGAGAGAGAATCATTTTGATAGTGTCTCATAGACCTTAAATCAAAGAAAACATTAATCCATTTCTACTTTGATAATTGAGTCTTTCTCTAGTAGTCTTAATCTAGTCCTATTTTGTTTGGGGATGATCAGTCTATCACCCAAATAAGAGAAGACTTTAAATCAAATCTAATCCTATGTTTTCATAATCACAAGGTCTTGATTCACCTAGGTTTGTTCCAAACCTTTAAATCAAATCAATCCTTGAGGATTTTTTCATCTTTAATCCAATCTCATCGATCAGTCTAATCCTCAATTAAATCAAATAATCCAATTCAATCAATCCAATCAAGACTTAATCATTGCAATTCAATCCAAACTTAGTCCAAGTTGCTCCTAGTTCACCAAACCCTTCCCTTTTCATACCTCATTAACCATTCATCCTTCTTCAATTCAACCATTCTAAGGTCACTCATGCATGGTACTTACCCAATTACAAGCAAAACTAAGATAAGAATCTCTCACCATGGATAATGATCAAGAAACTGTCTATCAAGAAGACTTTAATGATGAAGAAGAACCACACATGGAATCTGACATAGTCATACCTGAAAGTGTCAGTGCCAATCCATGAGCTAAAGAGTTCTTTAAGGATCCTAACAATTTAAGCTTAGTGGAAGACCTAATCCAAGCCAATAGTTCCAACATCTTCATGAATCTTATCCAAAGGGGTATTACACTCCCTCGTAATTTTGATGAGACTTTTCTTGAGAATAACTTGATTCGAACCAACAAAAGCAAAGTGCTACCCATAATGCCATCAAAACCTAACAATACAAATCAACGTTCCCCTGACGCACTTGAATTAATCTAAAAAAATTTAAACAATCCTAACTCAAACAATGGGGTGAGTAATGATGGTTTAAATGTAGGTCACAGACCTAAGCAACAACCAGGGTCCTCAAGATAACGTTCGGCTTCTATTTTCTCAAAGCCTAGTGGATTCTTAAACAATAAAAACTCTGCACAAATGAACAACACCAATTAAAGACATAACACTAATCCTCCCCCTCTTGGAGGACATAATGCAACATTAGGAAGAGGAACACATCAATTCCACATGATCACTACTAATAATCCTCCTGAACTAGTCCAACAAATCCACGAGCTCAAAGGCATGATGATGGCTATGTAGAAAGACAAGAAGAAGGAATTCTCTTTCACAGAGATATGTCCTTATCCCTTTAATAAATCAATCACTCTTTAATCGTTCAGGTCGCCGATTTCCAAATTCCAAAATTTGATAAATACAAAGGAGAATCATGCGCAACACCACATGTTAAATAATTTTATGTAGCAGCTCAAGAGGTCTCCCACAATGATCATTTTCTCCTAAGAATTCTTACTAGGAATCTTGGTGGACCTGCCTTAGAGTGGTTGTTGAGTCTTCCTCCCAGTTCCATATCTACCTTCCATGATCTTTCTAAGGAATTTGTTACACAATATTCTTATAACATCGAACATCAAGCATCACTCAGTGACTTGTGTAACATGATACAAAGAAATGGAGAAACCTTCACAAAATTTCTCCAAAGATGGTGACATCTCACCGATCGCATGCCTTGGAAAATCCCAGATTCACATCTAGTCAACATCTTTAGTAAGAATCTGGTTATAGAAATGTCATTCCAGAAGAAGATGGTTGCCCTGGATTCTTTTGAGGCACTCATTAAAAAGGGGAAGTCTATTGAAGATGGACTTTTGATGAAAGGGGCAATTAAGCATTATACCCCTAATTCATCTAACAACACTAATGATAAACCCAAGTTATGGTCCAAGAACAAAGGTGTTGTTAATGATGGAGCGATAGATGCTAAACACGTTCAAAATGTGCAAGCATCCAACAATAATAAACAAGGAAATCACAACAATAATGACCAGAACAATCGCAATTAGAACAACAATCAAAACAATTAGAATAATCAAAGCAATCAAGATAATTCGAATAACCAGAATCAGAATCAAGGATCTAGTTATCGTGGCTCTCTATTTTCACAATATAATGGAAACAAAAACAACAGCAACAACAAAAAAAATAACCGACAACCGACAACTGACAACAAAAATGACAATAATTTACACAACTGGCGGATTCCCTTGATGTGATCTTCTAATGTCTAGTCGATCAAGGGATGATGGTTTACCCTAACACCATGCCTTTCAATGATAATCAACCTAAACTCAACTGGTATAAGGATAATGAATACTGTAATTATCATCACATAAAAGGGCATGGGATTTAAAAATGTATGAAATTTTGTCATTTTCTGCAAGATTTGATCGATGAAGGTAAAATTAAAGTAGGAAAAAATGCCTCTACCTCTAATGCCCAACTAAAAATGTATTCTAAACCTTTTCTAGAACAAAATCAAAATAATGCATCCACATCCAAGGGGGTTTCTTACAATTATTCAATGAACAAAATCTTAGGAGATGAACGCACCTGTGGAAGATTAGTTGAAAATGATGTTTGTGGCTTTGACTCACTATGTGGCCATATTTAACAATCTAAAACTCATGTAAATACATTGAATTTAAAGATTACAAATTGCAATGTCACTACCTATCACCCTTGTGTAATAGTACAAGTTGCTACAAATCCACCTATTGTAGATCCACCAGTTGCACCATCTACTTCAACATGACTTGCATCACATTGTGACCTTCTTTCCCAGTTGAAGAAGGCCCCTACATAAATATCCATACTAGAGATTTTTCACACATCCCCCAATCATGAAGAGGTCCTTGAGAACGCCCTAGCTGAATCTTGCGTCCCAAAAAGTATCAATCCTTCTCAATTCCAAGTGATGATTAACAATTTGGCTGCCCAACAACACTTGGTATTCACCAAAAAATATTTTCAAGGTCCTGACCCCATCATAATAAACCCCTTCACATCCAAGTCACCATCCATAACACCTGGCTTAAAAGAGTCCTTATAGACAATGGATCCGATCTGAATTTGTGTACATTAAGCATGATCTGCAATATTGGTCTTTCATAAGACTTCATTGATGTAAATAAAAGAATAACAATAAAGGAATATGATGACAGAGAAAGGGTGAGTAAAGGTCTCATTGCACTCCCCTTACAAGTGGGCCCAACCCTTATTAAAATTGTATGTCAAGTGCTTGATTTAGATCTACCCTATAATATCCTTTTGGGTAGGCCATGGATATACACTATCTCAGGTGTCCCATCTACATTTCATTAGTGTTTGAAGTTCCTGCACCATGGAGCTTAAATAACCATTCCAGAAGATCGTGAACCCTTTAAATATTGCAAGAGGGTGGATGGAAAATAATCAAACTATTTCCCATTAAATGAATATGTTTATCCTGTTTCACAAGAGATTCCCATCCAGTAACTTCTTCTAAAGAAAAATTGTCTAGACAAGCCAAGAAAAAAAAAAGGTTATCCAAGAAAAGAATACTAAGCCTGAAAAGAAATTTAGGTTCACAGATCAAGGCCCAGGGGAATACAAGTTTGAAATTTCTATATGCATTGGTCAACTCCCTCTCTCTCTCAGGTCTTATGGAAAACCTTCACAAATCTTCCCTAAGGAAGGTAAAGAAACAATGAAGTGTAAAAGGACCACATTTGAACACTGGGGATCTCTTTTAGATGAACAGATGGAGCATAATGTTCTTTCCTGGTTGTTTGATGAAGAAGAAGAAAAACCTACAAACATTCCTAAAGGGATTTAAATTTGAATATTTACTCGTATGATAAAAAATAATTAAATAACCACAATATTTTGAAACATAGACTTTATTTTATAATTATCTAGTTCTTAAATAATTAATTTAATTATAATAATAATTATCTACTAAAAATGAAGTATATACAATTACATATTCATTTAAATTCAATCAACAATTATTAATTATAAATTTAAAAATAATACAAAAATAAAAACATCTTTTTGCATGCAAATCATTTCATATTATAAAATTAAACCAAAATATATTTTAAAAATAGAAAATCATTAAATATGAGTTATATTAATTGAAAATCAAAGTTAATTAATACTAACCAATCAACACTTCATAGCTTTATATACAAATTTTATTTCTTGATTTTTAAAAAAATCTAAAGAGTCAATTTTATAAAGTTCCAAATTGAATTCATAAATTCTTCATTAGTGAGATTAAATCTACATTCCATATATAAATTGGCTATAATTACTCAATTTCTAAGTTTGAAAAAGAATGAAATTAAAGTAGAAGAGATGTAAACAATTGAAAAACCACTTCTTTTTTTGAGCTAAATGTAATATTAGCATAAAAGGATTTGTTGTTTTTTGTAATTAAATTAAATTATCTTTTATTTACTCTTCTTACATTTTTCTTGCAGAAATGAAGTTGCTAAATAAATTTAGTTTTTTTCATTTATTTAATTTTACTTACATGCCTTTACAAAACATTTTTGCATGCAGAGATGAAGTTGTTAAATAAATTTAATTTTTCATTTTATTTAATTTTTTTTTTTGATTAGCAAAGGCCAAAGCCATAGTTTTTGTATTAAGTAGAAAATAAAATATATAGTAATTATCTACATCTAACACCATAATATTGTTCAGTCATAAAGTATGGACAAAGATGGAGCATTAGTGCTCTTTCCATGAAAACCAATATCAAACAACCAGAAAAAAATTGCAAACTACTTATCCCACCAAGAATTAAACAGATTCAAAAAACACAAAAAATGTTGGCCCTCATCAGCTTGCTCTGATTTTTCTTCATCTTCCTCGGTAACCTCTTCTTCATCGTCCTCCTCTGAACCTTGGGGATCATCAACATTTTCTTCCTCATTCTTGGAAGAGTTTGGGCTGCCTAATCCATCCATTCGTGCATCATACTTGAATTTGAAAATCCAATCAATGTTCTCATCTAAGTCACCACCAAATGGAGAGGGAAGATTATCCTGTTTCTATGCTTTGTTAGAAGAAAATTTGACTGTGAATAAGACCATCCTGTGATGCACGCTACACTGATGGAGTTGGGCAAGCAGATTGCTCGATTTGATAAGTTGGTTCAGGTGATATGACCCTTGTTGAAAGAAGTGTCCATCCTTTCACCTTGCTGGGTTCTAACTAAGATGCCATTCATTCAAAATGGATCTGACATGTACTCCACTTGTTGCCATATTATCCAACTCATCAGCTTTACCGCTACCTTCATGGTAGATATGGTTAACCGTTGTTGATTCAAATTTGGAGATAATATTCAAAATCACCTCTAAAAAAGATTAAAGTTTCTAGTTTGTAGTGGCTCCTAATCTGATTGCATTTATGATTATCATAGAATCCCCTTCAATTTCCACTTTATTAAATCCTAAATCCCTGACAAGGATTAGACCATGATAAAGGGCTTTAATCTCTGTAGCATTGTTAGTATCCAGTTCTAGAGGAATGGCTAATTGAGCAATAACTTGACCTTGTGAAGAATGAATGATGCACCCAGCACCCAAAGGCCCAGGATTACCTCTTGATGCGCCATCAAAATTTAATTTCACCCATCTCGGGGATGGAGATTTCCAAACACATGATTGTCTTAGAAGTCCACTATTCTTGCAACCTCTTCCTAAGGAGCTAGGAGCTTTCAACCCATGCCAGCTTTTCAACATCTTATCATCCCAAATTGTGTAAAATTTATGTATTGGTGAATGTGTTTGATTTCGAGAATTCATGATCTCCACTATTGCTGCTTTAATTCTGTTCAAAATTTTCCCGATATCCATTGATTTATCTTGAAAGATTCTCCTGTTTCTTTCTTTCCAAATTTCCCAAAGTACAATTGAAGGAGAGATCATCCATAGATTACCATGAAAGCTATCTTTAAAGAGAGTTGGGCAAGCAAGAAGATGTAATTGAAGGTTTTGATGAGGAGCAGATTGCCAATTAAATTTCGAGTATAGCCACTCCCAACATTCTGTGGCAAAGGGGCAGGAAAATAATAGGTGATTGTGAGATTCTTCATGTTTCAGACACATGTAACATCTTGATGGACCCAAGAATCCCATTCAAGAAAATCTCTTTGCAGTCAAAATTTGGCCGTGAGATGCTACCCATAGGAATACACCAGCTTTGGGAACACACATTTTATTCCAGCAAAGATGTAGAGGAATTGTAGATGACTTTTGAATGTGCTGAGTTAGGACATTGTATCCTTCCTTTACCTTATATACTCCCTCTTTTGAGCCCATCCAGATTAATTCATCATTACCACTTTTCAAAAGAAAAGATCTGTTACACACTACAAATTTTAGCAAATTTATTTCATGAATATCAGCTCCTAAACTAGAAAAATCCTTCCATTGCCATGATCCATCCTCTCCTGATGACTGAGAAGGGATGATGTAATGTCTAAGAAAACTACCCCATGCTGATTGACAAAGTTGCATAATCTGATTAAGGCTTGGTATCGACTAGAGAGTCCCTCTTCCTCCCCAAGAATCTTCCCAAAATCTAGCAGAGTTACCACTTCTAATGTTCCAAGAAAGATTGGAATCCACCACATATCTAGATTTCAATATAAAGTTCCATATCCTGGAACCTTTGGGAAGGTTCTTAATTTTGAATATTTCATGGCATCTCTCTGCACCCAAGTATTTTCCTTTGATGATTCTAACCCATTTGCAATCCTTGTTTTTGATCAATTTCCAATATAATTTGGCTCCCAATGCTGTATTTTGCCACAACTAGTTCTTGATCCCTGTTCCACCTGCACTAATTGGTTTACAAATATTTTCCTAGGATATAATTTTGAATTTTTTATTCTGGTCGCATCCATGCCAAAAGAAATTCCTTAACTTTTGCACTATATCCATGTAATTAGTCAAGGACAAAGCCAAACAAGACAAGAGATATATGAGAATTACTAAGAGGGTAGCTTTAATCATCACTATCCTTCCCACACATGATAGCCATTTGGATTTCCAGTTAGCCATTCTCTGATCCATCCTTTCGTTGATTGGTTTCCAAATCCCTGATGTTCTAAGTTTCTTATCAATGGGAATCACCAAGCATTAAAGGCTAATAGGGATTCTATTCTCATTTGGATTCTTTTTTTCATATAAAAGAAAAGGATGACTGATTTCTCTTTGTTGACTATTTATCCTGAGGCTAAAGCATACTTGTTTAGAGTACTTCTAAGTAGAGTAGCTTCTTTGATAGAACCATACCCAAATAGAAGAGTATCATCTACAAATTACCGGTGTGTAATAGGAGGAACTGAAGATGTGACTGATATGCCTCTGATGCTACCCTGAGATTGAAGCCAAGAAATGTTGTGACCTAATGCCTCTGCCATGATAATGTATAAGAAGGGGGATATAGGATCCCCTTGTCTTATGCCATTAGAGCTTCCAAAACAACCTTGAGGGGAACCATTAATCAAAATAGAGTATTTTGGAGTTGATATGCAATAAAAAATCAAGTTAATCTAGGCTTTAGAAAATCCAAAGCTTTCCATACATTTGGATAGGAATCTCCAGTTCACTTTATCATAAGCCTTCTTGATGTCTAACTTAATTAACATGCTGGGCTTTTTGGAATGTTGAATGGAGTGTATTGCTTCTTGAGCAATTATTATGCCATCAAAAATGGATTTGCCTGGGACAAACCCTGTTTGTTCTTCCCCAATGATTCTATCTAAGACTACTTTTAGTCTATTTGCAAGGGCTTTGGATAAAATCTTGTAAATCGTATTACACAATGCAATGGGTCTAAATTGATCAATAGAGTTTGCATTTTTTGATTTAGGAATAAGAGCAATAAAAGTATTATTGATTTCGGTCAAAAATCTACCTGAGAATCTTGCTGTCTCCAATGCCTCAGTAAGTTCTTGACCAACAATCTCCTAGCAATGAAGAAAGAAAGAGGGAGGGAATCCATCTAGACCAGGAGCTTTATCTGGAGCCATTGCTGATAATGTTTGTAAAATCTCCTCTGTTGAAAATGGCCTCATTAGATTTCGGTTATCCATCTCTGAGAGAACTTTGGGAATGTTGCAGAGAAGTTCTTGTTGACATGTAAGTGGAGAGCTATTTGAAGAATTGAGAAAATTGGAGTAGAAGGCTACTATTTCCTACTGAATCTCTTTTTTCCCATTAATAATAGATCCATCTTGGGTTGAAATTTGTAAAATTCTATTGGCATTCCTTTGGCGCTTAGTGCTAGAGTGAAATAATTTGGTGTTTTTGTCTCTAGCTACTAGCCATGACTCCCTTGACTTTTTCTTCCAAAATATTTCTTCTTTACTAAGCACATCCTCCAAATCCTTCTCTTTGAAGTATAGTTCTTGATTCATTCCTTGATTCATAATCGTGTTGTTTAGATCAACCAATTTTGATTCAATTTCCATTTTCGATGAAAAAATGTTCTTGAATTGAGTCCTGTTCTAGATCAACAAGTTCTGCTTGATGAATTTGAGTTTAGCAACAAAAAAAAACAATCTTGAACCTTTCACCTTAACTTCAGTCCACCAATCTTTGATTATTTTTGTGAAGTTTTCCTCCTTTAACCACATATTCTCAAATTTGAAGGAGCATTTATATGGTTTGTCCTCTTCCAACAAATCGAGACAAATTGGAAAATGATTTGAGCCTGATGAAGGATATATGGAAGCTTTCAACCCAAAAGAAAAGAAGTCAAGTCACCCTTAAAAAGGAATCTATCCAGTTTTTCTGAAATGTTGTCCATACCCATTCTTCTATTGGACCAAGTAAAGGCCCCATTATCAAATTCAATCTCCATCAAATTGTCCTTTAAAAGCCAATCATGAAAGTCTGATTGAGATTGAGATAACCTTTGAGATCCTCCTTTTTTCTCTGTTGCATGTATAATGGCATTAAAGTCTCCCCCTACAATGAAATTACAGTCAGGGAAGTTATGAAACCAGTTACTAATTTCCTCCCAAATCTCCACTTTCTTTTTCCTTGACATAGGACCATATATATTGATTACAAATGTGTTTAAGTCTGATTGTGTGCTGATGATTTTACCCCCCATTCAATTCTGGGAATATTTTTGATGAGAATAAAATGTGGTCCTGGGATTCCATATGATGGTTAGACCCCCTGAGGAACCAATTGCTTCAATCGCCATAGCTTTCCAATCCCCTAAAGACCTTATGAAATCATTTACCTGTTCTTTGTTCATCTTGGTTTCTTGTAAGAAAATGATGTCTACTTTAGAAGAACAAATGTAGCATTTGACCAAACGCTACTTATTAGGGGCATTGAGACCCCTAACATTCCAAGAAAGGAGTCTCATTGAGACTTGGGAAGGAACTTCCCCTGCCCTACATTCAGATAAGCGGTAATCTTTGCTTGGTCTTGATCTTCCCCCTTCTCTTCTCTCAAAGTGGCTGCTGACTTTCTACCTCTACCTTTCTTTTTCCCTGATCCATAGTCTATGGTTATTTTATGGTCTGCTTGTAGCAATCCTAAAGGGGAATTGGAACAGTTTGAAGCTATCTTGGAACCTGATTCCATTTTTTTTACCTCCTCCTAACCTTGTGAGTTGAATGTCATCTCTGATTCAAATGTTGGGTGGTCTATATCCATAAATCTCTCTTCATCTTCTACATAGTCATCTTCCAACATTTTTTCAATGATTGAATGAGACAAGGTGTTAGTTTTTGGTTGATCATCCAGACTGCAACCAAAAAGATCATACACTGCTTGAAGTCTAGAAGGAATAGGTTCCTCTATGCTACCGACACCTCCATTATCCCTTGAAGGATGGATCTGATGATTCTTTCTATTCCTTAGAGGTTTGAGAGATATTAAGCCCCCTTTCATTTTATTCTTTACTGGAGCCAGAGGTAATTCTGTCAGCAATTCAATATTGGGATCCTTCTTGCCTTTATTTCTGATTCTCAAGGATTTCCTACATCCTGAGTTTGGGGATCGATTGCTTTCCTCAGATCCAATATGTTTTGTCACATCCTTAAGGTCACAAAGTCTGATTTTCAAAATGTCATCCTCCTTTTCCGCATACACCTGAGACTGAGGTGTAGAATAAGGGGTAATATTCTGGGAAACTCGAAGATCCTTTCTCAAATCACAAATCTTAGTGTGCAGAATGTCATTCTCAGAAGTTTGAAGAATGGCATTCTGTGAAGTCTGAAATGCTATGTTCTGATTTTCTTTTTCTAAGGAGCCATTAAGATTCTCCTTTGTTTCAAGTGAGTTATCCTCATGAAGAACTTGGTCTACAATCTCCGCCAATAAATCTATCTGAACCTGAGAGACCCAATGTAGGATGAGGTGTTCCAACCACGGGACACACCAATTGGAGATTAACAATGGGATAGTATGGGAAGGAGTCAGAAGAGATTCCTTAGAAAATTTCCAAGATTTTCCAAATGTCTTTTTGAAAGTGTTGAGATCTAACCAATATTCTTCCTTGGATATGATCTCCTTCCCATGGCTATGTAATGTTAGGCTGACCTCATGAGATGGATAAGTTAAAGAAAGAATTTGAGAACCTCCCTTGTTCCAATTATAAGACCATAATCTCCTATATAAGAAATGTAAAAAAAGAAGCAAAACCTCCTTGTTGAGATCCACCTGAGGTTCCTTGCTATTAAGGTGTCTAGAATCAGTTTCATGGGAAATTGTAAGCTCAGATGAAGATGAATATATTATCTCTGGAATGATTAACTATTCGGAGGCATAGGAGATCATCTGAATCCAAACTCCATATTTTGAGATGAGCTTTATGGAATTAGGTAACTCCTTCTCAACATTCATTAGCAAACATAACCAAATTGAGGCTGAAGATTTATCTGAAATATGTGACAGGTATATCCCCACTTTGTTGCCTATAATTTGCAGAATTTCCATATTCCTATATTCGACCGGTAGATTTCATAAATTAATCCACATGGGGACAAATCTAATAATGTTTTTGACACTATTAAAGTTAGGGGACCATTACTGCATTTGTAGCCCTTTATTCTTGTGAAACTAGCCTTTTTGCTTGAATATGGAATCTCTCTTAGACTTGTTTTCAAATAGTACCACAAAATATTCTAGCTCATTATCCAAGATTTTGATCTTAGAGACCTCCCCCCAATTGTATAATACCCATTCTTTAAAATCCTTGAATGATATATCTATCTTCCAGAATTTACATATGATACCCTGACGAAGATAAATGAGATTTCTCTATTTTAGTGTTTCTTTTGAAAAGGTTATAGATAATACCTGGTTTTCTTTGGAGGGAACCCACACATGAGAAACTTCTGTGGAAGCATTGGGCCAGTCAGGGAGCTCTAGTTCTATTAGGCCAATTTTCTATCATAGAAAAATATTGTGAAATTGGCCTATTCCATGCAATGTGTTTGTCAAGTGTCCTTCCCTATGCTCTTTGTGATGTCACCTTGCTTTAGCCCAAGTTGCGTCTCTTAATGTGCAAAACCCAGAAAGTTATTCAAAAATTAAAGCCTGCTGAAAATTGTTTCAAAATTTTCCACAGTGTCGAAAACCCACAGTGTTTTCAAATGTTCATGTTGTTTTTGATCTTTTACCGTTAACCTGCATTATTTTCAACCCTGTGCTTCCTGCTTTTGTGCACTTATCCTTTGGTGTCGAAAACTTGGTGTGTTTTCGGTCTTCCACTATGTTGAAAACATTGTGTGTTTTCGACCTCGCACTAGTTCCCTGTTTGCTGATGTTCCCTCAAGTGTGCAAGTGCGATGGGTGGTGGGCCTAGGTTTTCAAATGCTCTTCCTGATTAGCTGTCGCATGGCCACATGTCAGACTTTTTTGACATGCGATCATGTGATTGCCTGCCACCTATCCACGTGGTCCCAACTTTTCATTGTGTTCGGCTGTCTGGCAGTTATGTCTTCATTTCATGACTTGGCGACTTGTGGTTATCTCCTGTTCGCTAGTTTCTAGCAGTTATTCCCTTAGCATTCAACGACTTGGTGAGCGGTCTTTTCTCTTCAGTCATGTGATCTCTGAAAGGTTGGCGGTTATCTACTATCATCTCACAACTTGGCGAATGGTTAATCACGTAGTTGCTGAATGCCTGGCGGTTAGTGGGCTTGATTGTTCAAGCGGTAGACGAGGGAGATCGATGGTCGGCATGTGATCGTAAGGAGTATTCCCAGCCCTTGCGATCATACACCATCCATTGATCTAGCATCTTCTTTGTGCGATGCAAGTGGGACCGTCTGCCATGTGGTGCTTAGTTGCTGTGTTCTAATTGGTGCTAGGTGGCCAGGGGTTTGCAGGTGGGTCCTGTGGCAAGTGTGACTAGGCAGCTACAGCGAGTAGTGGCATGACACATGGTGTATGGTGGGCCCGGTTGGAGTCTAGTGTTTGGTGGTCTAGATAAAAAGGTGGCGGTGCCGATAAGATGTGGTCTTGTCGCACATTCGCCAGAAGATTTGGCGGTTTGCTAGTTTGTCTAGCGACTTGGTGAACAACGGTCGTGGAGTCACTAGATTTTTAACAAAAGGTGAAAAACATTTCATGAACTGGCAGAAGTTCTTTGGTCGCCAGTTCGCTAGATAGGTGGGGCCGGTGTTTGGGGTGGCGGTTGTGGTGGCGGTGAATGTTTGTGGGCTGTCGCATGTTCGCATAGCCCATTTTTGGATTATGCGATCATACGAACAAGCATATTTTGTTGCCTGTTTCTTGTGGTGGTGAGGTTGTTGACCACGTGGTTGCGCCACTAAAGTTAAATGTTAAGTTTCCGTGCCCGGGAAACATAAAAGATCTGACGGCGGGGATATAAAGTTGGTAAAGGTTTGAATGTGGACCGTTGTGTGCTGCTGGCGCCATGAGGTGACTATTGTGATTTGAATTCAAATCTTCTGAGGGTTTCCAGCGACCAGAAAGGACTGGTTTTCAATGCAGAAGGGACCCTATTTGGTGAGATGTGATTGGTTGCCATTCGCAGTGTGGTCCAGAGGCCTGTGGCTTGATTTGCAGGAGTTGATTTGGTACCTGGTGATGGACTTTTTATGCTTGAGATGTGTTTGCAGTAAATTTTGTGACCATTTCTAGCAGGTTGAGTGGGTGAAACCCTGGCCCTAGCTGTCTGTAGCCTGTTGCATTCTCTCTGAGGATTCCAAGGCAGCTAGGGGTATATGTAGTCAAGTTTTTGACTTTGTAAGGGTTCCTTCTTCTACAAACTTTGGAGGAGATTTGGTTCCAGCAAAGGGTCTTTCTCCTATAGATTTTCTCCTTCTCTTTGCATATACGGTGTTCTTCTTTCTCTTGCTGGTTCAGAGAATATAATACTTTTTGTAACAGATTTATCTTATGTATGAGAATTTAATACATTCTTACTGTTACCAAGCTATCTCCATTTGAATTTTGAATCATTAATCATACATCAAGGGTGTTTGATTTGTCTGTTTGCATTGCCTTAGTGTTTGCAAGTGGAGTTGTCTTCACAGGGATAACTGGTTTAGAGTCAGTGTTCATGTATGTATGAGCTGAGGTGTCAAGGATATTTCATGCTTGTCTTCTAGTGGATGCTGGTTAATGTATTGTCTATTCATAGGTCTCTTCTAAGGGGAGGGTTAAAATCTTTTGATGGGTAATAACATATTTGAATACATAGGTGGGTGTTAAGTTGAGGTTTGGTCATGGTGTGTGATTGATGTCAGGCATCAACAGATTGAGTATATTGTGTTCTTGTTTCATAGCTATCTATTGGAGTAGGGTATTTGACTTTGTGGCCCATTGGACAAGGCACTAGTCTATCAGAGACTTAGGGTATCTCAAGGGTCCCTTCAAATCCATTTAAAATCTTTTCCATTCAGTCCCACCCTTTCCCTTTCTTGTTGTTAGGTTAGGTCTCTAGTTTTCATACTCACTCCATGCAAGTTGGGCTATTGCATGAGATATTGGCTTTATTGAGGTACAGGATACCTATAGGAGTCTGAGAACCATTCCACAGTCAGTTACCTATAGGCCTGTAGTGTGACACAAGTTTGTATGTGTGTGTAGATGAGGCATACCCACCTGAGTGAATGTGGAGCTCAAAGAAGAAGGAGGATTTCTCTTTATCCTCATCAATTAGTTTGTTTTTCTTGTCAAGTTTGAGTGCCTAACCAGTGTTTTAAGCCCAACTATTTGATTCAAGCTTGGTCCTGCAAGAAAAAGAGCCAACAAGATGGTGACTCTGCTGGGGAGAGTCTAGAAAAGAGTCAGATACCAAAATAAGCATTTACAAAATCTTCTCACTGAGTGTGAGTGGCGGCTCTGATTTGTCTCTATTTGATCAGTACATTTTCCTAATAGACAGTGTTACCTGGTGATTTTTGTGTTGGTTGGAAGAAGAAACAATGAAAATATTTCCTCTCTAAGGAGGTGGCAGCTCTACATGACAAAGTAATCTAATGGAGCTTCATGGTGACCCCTAGATCTGCCCTACCTTCTAGTCAACAAGAGTTTCAGCTATAGATTTCTAGGTATTCTCTTATTTAAATGTATCCCTATCAAGTGTCTAGCACTATTGTAAAGGGATGAGTTGTAGTGGGTAGTTCCTCATAGAGGAATATATGCCCTTTTGTTTTGATGGCATTGAGGGTGCCCCTACTAATGAGTTTGCTGCTGAGGATGGGGAGTGCTTGCCTAGATTCATTCCTGATGGATCTATTTCTGCAAGCTAGCATGTTGATGTTGTTAAGGGTCTTTTTAGAGATATAGATATTGAGCATGAAGATGTTACCATGAGGTTATTTGTGCATACATTTTCTAATGGTGCAAGGAAGTGGTTCTTGTCCTTGCCTTCATGTTCAATCCCTTCTTGGGATGTGTTGAGAGCTAAGTTTGTTGAGAATTTTGATAAAGTGGTTGCTCTCAAGAAGGAGTTAGCAAGGTTGAAAATGGTGAACTGGTAGTTAGAGGAGGATATAAGATTGCTAAGATGGGTGGCTCCTGATGATGTGCATGAGGAGGCCAGTGTTTCTGATGTTGATTCTCACTATGTAGAGAGTGTTGACTATGAAGCTGATTCTGAGATCAGTGCATATGAGGATGTTGAAGATGAAGCTGAGGATGGCAGTGTTTCCTTTTTGTCTACAGTTTTTTCTTCTTGTCAACATGAGAAGGCAATTTTCTTATCCCGGTGTGATGATGTTTTGTGTGAGAAGGAAGATATTGAGTATGATGTAGATGATGATTCTTGCATTGATTTATCCACACAAGATGATCTAAGGCCAGAGTTTTCCATTCTTGTCTTGGACAAGAATGATGTTTGCAATAACAGGGATGTAGCTGATGAAGAGGAAAATGATGCCCAAAGTCCATTGAGTAGTGAGAGGATTTTAGCACTCTTGGCTAAAGAATTTGTGAGGTATGAACCTTGTGTAGGCTTTGATTTACAGCTCCCCTGTGATATACACTTTGACACTGATAATGAGGTTAGTGTTCAAAGTGACCATGAAGATCCATGTACATTAGTTTTCCCCTCTTGTAGTGACTCTACAAAAAAAGAAGTAGAAGGACATGATAGTGTGTTTCCCTGTCATCAAGATTACAGTGATGAACAAATTTCTTGTTCAAACCCCTTCCCTATTTTTGCTAAATATGATACTGAGTGTGACAGTATTAAGGACCTAGTCTTCAATAGTTGGGACAGACTTTCTTTTGGTGAAAATAATGATGATGCAGTGTTCCCCTGTCATAAGAGCTTTGAAGATGACCTTCACTTGGTTCATGGTCCAGTTCATAAAGACATCATGGAGGAACCAAGTTGCTTAGTGGTTGAAGCAAGGTGTGAAGGTAAATCTGAGGATACAAGTCCTTTTCAGCCAGGTAATTCTGATGTAATGCATGATGCTCAGTATGTTTCATTTTCTGATGCATTATTAGATCACATTTTTGCTTCCAGTCAGTAGGAAGAAGTAGATGATGTTCCCTACTTCTTAGAATTTAAATATGAATATGGTGGTTGTGACTGGAAAAGCATGGGTAGTGATCAGCATAGTTTCATTCTTTAGCCCATGGTTAATCACATATGCTTGCAGCAAGGTGGTCATGAAATTTTTAGGTGGCTGGTTGCATATGTGGATGAAAACTAGATTTTTGATGCAGGAGGGTCACTGGTTTTCTTTTGAGGCCTTGAGCCTGGTTGTACATATCTGTAAATCTTTGTATAGCCTTTCCCTTTCTTGTTGTGTGTTTCCTTCCTGGCTTGTTCCCTGCATTTTTTGAAGTTCCCTATTTGTGTCCTGTTGGTGGTCTGCTCTCCTAGAAATCTTAAATTCTCGCATGGGCACAAGTTACCCATCGTCCCCAGACGGAGCCACTGTTAGGCTAATTTTCTATCATAGAAAAATCTTGTGAAATTGGCCTATTCCCTGCAATGTGTTTTTCAAGCATCCTACCCTGTGCTCTTTGTGATGTCACCTTTCTTCAGCCCAAGTTGCGTCTCTTAATGTGCAAAACCCAGAAAGTTATTCAAAAATTAAAGCTTGCTAAAAATTGTTTCAAAATTTGCCACAGTGTCGAAAACCCACAGTATTTTCAAATGTCCATATTGTTTTCGATCTTTTACTATTAACTTGCATTGTTTTCAACCCTGTGCTTCCTGCTTTTGTGCACTTATCCTTTGGCATCGAAAACTCGATGTGTTTTCGGTCTTCCGCTGTGTCAAAAACATTGTGTGTTTTCGACCTCGCACTAGTTCCCTATTTGTTGACATTCCCTCAAGTGTGTAGGTGCGATGGGTGGTGGGCCTGGGTTTTCAAATGCTCTTCTTGATTGGCTGTCGCATGGCCGCATGTTAGACTTTTCTGACATGTGATCATGCGACCGCCTGCCACCTGTCCACGTGGTCCCAGCTTTTCATTATGTTCGGCTGTCTGGCGGTTATGTCTTCATTCCGTGACTTGGCAACTTGTGGTTATCTCTTGTTCGCTGGTTTCTGGTGGTTATTCCCTTAGCATTCGGTGACTTGGTGAGCGGTCTTTTCTCTTTAGTCGTGTGGTCTTTGAAAGGTTGGTGGTTATCTACTAACATCTCATGACTTGGTGAACGATTAATCGTGTAGTTGCTGAATGCCTGGCGGTTAGTGGGCTCAATTCTTCAAGTGGTAGATGAGGGAGATCGATGGTCGGCGTGTGATCGTAAGGAGTATTCCCATCCCTTGTGATCATGCACCATCCGTTGATCTAGCATCTTCTCTATGTGATGCAAGTGGGACCGTCTGCCATGTGGTGCTTAGTTGTTGTGTTTCGATTAGTGCCAGGTGGCCAGGGGTTTGCAGGTGGGTCCTGTGGCAAGTGTGACTAGGCAGCTGTAGCGAGTAGTGGTGTGACATGTGGTGTATGGTGGGCCTAGTTGGAGTCTAGTGTTTGGCGGTCTGGATAAAAATGTGGCAGTGCCGATAAGATGTGGTCTTGTCATGCATTTGCCAAAAGATTTGGCGGTTCACTAGTTTGTCTAGCGACTTGGCGAACAGCGGTCGTGGAGTCGCTAAATTTTTAGTGAAAGGTGCAAAACATCTCATGAACTGGTGAAAGTCCTTTGGTCACCAGTTCGCCAGATAGGTGGGGTCGGTGTTTGCAGTGGCGGTTGCGGTGAATGTTCGTTGGCTATCACATGTTCGCATAACCCATTTTTGGGTTATGCGATCATGCGACCAAGCATATTTTGTTGCCCATTTCTTGTGGTGGTGAGGTTGTTGACCGCACGGTTGCGCCACTAAAGTTAAATGTTAAGTTGCCATGCCCGGGAAACATAAAAGATCTGACAGCGGGGATATAAAGTTGGTAAAGGTTTGAATGTGGACCGTTGTGTGTTGTTGGTGCCATGAGGTGACCATTGTGATTTGAATTCAAATCTTCTGAGGGTTTCTAGCGACCAGAAAGGACTGGTTTTCAATGCAGAAGGGACCCTATTTGGTGAGATGTGATTGGTTTCTATTTGTAGTGTGGTCTAGAGGCCTGTGGCTTGATTTGTAGGAGTTGATTTGGTACCTGGTGATGGACTTTTTATGCTTGAGATGTGTTTGCAGTAAATTTTATGACCGTTTCTAGCAGGTTGAGTGGGTGAAACCCTGGCCCTAGCTGTCTGTAGCCTGTTGCTTTCTCTCTGAGGATTCCAAGCCAGCTAGGGGTATATGTAGTCAAGTTTTTGACTTTGTAAGGGTTCCTTCTTCTGCAAATTTTGGAGGAGAATTGGTTCCAGCGAAGGGTCTTTTTCCTGTAGATTTTCTCCTTCTCTCTGCATATACGGTGTTCTTCTTTCTCTTGCTGGTTCAGAGAATATAATACTTTTTGTAACAGATTTATCTTATGTATGAGAATTTAATACATTCTTACTGTTACCAAGCTATCTCCATTTGAATTTTGAATCATTAATCATACATCAAGGGTGTTTGATTTTTCTGTTTGCATTGCCTTAGTGTTTGCAAGTGGAGTTGTCTTCATAGGGATAACTAGTTCAGAGTTAGTGTTCATGTATGTATGAGCTGAGGTGTCAAGGATATTTCATGCTTGTCTTTTAGTGGATGCTGGTTAATGTATTGTCTATTCATAGGTCTCTTCTAAGGGGAGGGTTAAAATCCTTTGATGGGTAATAACATATTTGAATACACAGGTGGGTGTTAAGTTGAGATTTGGTCATGGTGTGTGATTGATGTCAGGCATCAACACATTGAGTATATTGTGTTCTTGTTTCATGGTTGTCTCTTGCAGTAGGGTATTTGACTCTGTGGCCCATTGGACAAGGCACTGGTCCCTTCAAATCCATTTAAAATATTTTCCATTCAGTCCCACCCTTTCCCTTTCTTGTTGTTAGGTTAGGTCTCTGGTTTTCATACTCACTCCATGCAAGTTGGGCTATTGCATGAGATATTGGCTTTATTGAGGTACAGGATACCTATAGAAGTCTGAGAACCATTCCACAGTCAGTTACTTGCAGGCCTGTAGTGTGACACAGGTTTGTATGTGTGTGCAGATGAGGTATACCCGCTTGAGTGAATGTGGAGCTCAAAGAAGAAGGAGGATTTCTCTTTATCCTCATCAATTGGTTTGTTTTTCTTGTTAAGCTTGAGTGCCTAACCAGTGTTTTAAGCCCAACTATTTGATTCAAGCTTGGTCCTGCAAGAAAAAGAGCCAACAAGTTCAACTTCATTTGGTCATTGTAGCTACATTTTCCCATCTTTAACCTCATGATGCGACAATTTGAGAATTGGTCTCCATACTTTCTGCATTCCTTTCAACCATCCTTTAGCATGATGTTGAAACCCCTTTCTATGAATCACCTCATGGTCCAACAACTGTAGTCTTCTTCTATGAATCTCCTAGTAGGAGTCTGACCATGCTTTCTTAGGCAAAGGAGGATTAATTGGGACCCCTCTGGATGATGTGGGAAAGATGGGTATCAAATTTGAGTTTAGATCTTTGGTCCAGGATGTGGAATGGTTCATGTGCATTTTTGAAAATCTAAAATTTGACTTTAAAGAGGATGTAATGATTTTAGTTTAAAGTATTCCCATTACATGAAGATGTGAAGAGAAATCTCATAGAAATATAAAGATAAACATAGAATTGTAAGCAACAAGGAAAATGTTTAGAAAGGCATAAATTCTATTTGGATATAATAGTATGGAAAATATACATGTTGAGATGTCTAAATTTCTAAACTCTACCAAATTTTTTTTTGTCATGATTGTAATTAAAATATTTATTTATATATTAATGAGATATTAATATAATTTTAATACTTTTCTTAAGATTCATTCTTAAAACTTATGAAAATGACATTTGCTAGTTAATTAATTAAATTTTAAGATTGTTTTAGGATTGTGGAAAACTAATGAATATACTAAAAATGATAAAAACGTATGAACACATTGAAACCCTCTACAAGAAATTCCAAGAATTCATGAAAGTTTAATATTTGTTTAAAAGTACTTACAAGGTTCTATGTATTCTGTGATATTTGATTTATACAAGCTAAAAAATTGTATGACATTTAAATTTATTAATAAACTTTAAAAAAAAATTATAAGAACTTCAATATTTTATTCAATAATATATGTGATTTTATAGTATGTATGATATGTCTTTTGATAAATTATGTTATTATATATATATATATATATATATATATATATATATATATATATATATATATATATATATATATATATATATATATATATATATATATATATATATATATATATATATATATATATATATATATATATATATATGTTTCTATTTTGATTATTATATATCCATATTAATTTAGAAAGTTTTAAAAATAGAATATATGATTTTAAAATCTTGTTTGAGTTATTTAATTGAGATTTTTGTATTTATAATTATTTTTTAATTTCATATACTTGAATAGAGTTTCTATTTTTTATATCATTATTGATTTGAAATCTTTCTCAAATAAAACATATGAATTTATTTTCTAATTTTACATTCTGAATATTATATATTATGTCTAATATATATATTATAATTATATTGATAATATATTTAAATTTAAAATTATTTCTATAATAAAAAATTTGACCATCAATATTTTTCTTTAAATGTAAAATGGAGGATATTAAAATGATCAAACTGTCATAAAAAAATAAATCATAGGACAGGCAGGGGTGACCATCAAATTCCTAGACCTGATCACGACCATTTTGGAGAAACATTTCAAATAATAAAAGAACAAACAAAAAATATCTTGCAAACAAAGAGAAAAACAATTTAAATCACTTGTAAGACCCACTCTAATTTATATATGAAACTAATAAATAAATATCCGACCAAATTTTTAAAAATAGAAAATACAACAGATTTTCACCATCTATTCTTCATCATGATGCAGGAGCATCCTGGGTGTAAGAGCAATCTTGCATCACCCAAAAATATTTCTGTTTTTGAATTCAATAAGGGCTATCCTGTGCAGAGCCGCTATTTATGGAAAGTTACTATTTTTTGGTAATTTTCGTATGTGCTCAGAATGATCTGATTTCTTTCTTGGAGGTTCATTTTGGTCATATAAGTCTGCCAGTAAAATTTCATTGCCAGATCAAGGGTACATTGGAAGATATTGAAGATTTTCGGTATTGGCAGCAGGGTACAGAAACTTTGAACTCAGTTTTGAAGGCTTTAGAGGCCCCGGATGAGGTCAAAAATTTGGGTGATGGGCGCTTGCTCGGGTCAAGCCTGTAGAGCGCTTCGTGGCATTTCTGAAATGGGGTTATAATAGCCGAGCGGGTCAACGGGTGATGACTTATGGTCTTCGGAAGTTGGGCCACCTGAAATGGCAAAAAATAATTTTCTTCAAAATTTCTGTTCGGGTTTCAAAGGTTATCTTGAGCCGACTATGGTGTAATGAAATGTAAAATAAAATAATTCTAAGTTTGGTCGGCCTTATTGGCTAAAATTCTGGAACTTTCCTAGGCGGTGGAAAATTGCCTATATAGGGAAGGCTGTATTATTGTCTTAGGCAGTTCAGAATAGTTCTGGGTAGTAGATCTGGGTAATAGTTCGAGACTTTGTCCTACAGAATATTGTAATGGAATGCCCATGTGGCTTTGCATATTGTAATTCTGAAAGTTTATAATTCCACATTTGTGGACATAATAAGAAGCCAATTTTCTGTTCTTGCATATTGTTGTTGTTTCTCTATTTCTGTTATGTGTTTGTGGTATTAAGGGGAGCACCCTTCGTCAAGTGGTATCAGAGCAGGAGTTCTTGAGTGTGTAAATAGATCGCCGACTGTGAGGCAGTTTGCACCAGGACCGTGGGTAGGGTTTCAGCGCGCATCGCGAAAATGCCTCCACAAAGGGAACGTGGCGGAAGAGCTGGTGTTGTGACACCTGAGGTTAGAGAGCTGCAGAGACAAGTGCTAGCATTGCAAGAAGAGATTCACAGAGGAATGAATCTTAATGTCAGAGATGAAAGCGAGGATGAAGCTGAAGAAGAATATCAAGAAGGAGAAGTCAAAATTGTAAACCAGGAGGAAGAAAGACTTTTTCAGGCCATTTCTAAGATTGGGAAAAGACCTAAAATTGAGGTTCCTACATTTTCTGGAAATCTTAACCCAGAATAATTGATCGACTGGATCAATGAATGTGAGGAATATTTTGAGTATGAAGATGTTGAGGATCCTGATAGGGTCAAATTTGTGAAGGCCAGACTGAAAGGTCATGCGAAGATCTGGTGGCAAGAAATTCAATTGGAGCGAAATAGAAGAGGGAAAGATAAAATCACAAGATGGGATCGAATGGTGGATAAATTGAAGCGACAGTTCATTCCTATTGATTATGAGCTTGATCTACTAAAGAAAATGCAAAGTTTGAAGCAAGCAGGAAGATCTGTTTAGGAGTATACAGAGGAGTTCTATCGACTTCTCATTAGAACAGGCCATGCAGAAGCTGATAAAGAGAAAGTTGCCTGATACCTTAATGGGTTAAGGCCAAGCATTCAGGAGGAGCTGAATCTGGTTCGAATGAACAGTATTGAAGAGGCATACCAGTTAGCCTTAAAAGTGGAGGAAAAGATGAACAAGAAGTTTGAGAGCAGACAAAATGGAAGAGGTCGCGGTGGACGATCTGGTGGACGGTCATATGGTGGCCGAAATGAAGATCCGAAAAAGAAGGATGAGGCCAGTAGCAGTCAAAATCAGCGAGGAAATAATTCCAATCACTTCTAGGATCAGAATAATAGAGATCAGAGAGGAAGAGGAAGAGGACAAGGATCTGGAAGAGGTGGCTTCCGTGGAACATGTTTTCACTGTGGAGAAGAAGGTCATAGGGCATTTGAATGTCCTCAGTGCCAAGGCAGAACAGACAGGAGAAATGAAGGCCAGGCCAGAGTTGCACATGTCGATGAAGATGCTAGATCATCAAATTTTGAAGATGCTGAAAAAGGAGAAATGCTAATTAACAGAAGAGTCTTGCTGAGTGGTGAGAATGAACCTGAACAAAGGAGGAGCCTGTTTCGCACTAGATGCAAGTGCGAGGGTAAATGCTGTGATGTGATTATCGATAGTGGAAGCACTGACAATCTGGTGTCAGAAGAGATGGTGACAAAGTTGAAGCTCAAGAGACAGAAACACCCACATCCATATCGGATTGCCTGGGTGCAGGATGACCACAAGGTCATGGTCAGTGAACAGTGCTTGGTAAAGCTCAAGATCGGCAGGTACCAAGATGAGGTACTATGTGATATCATCTCTATGGATGCATGTCATATGTTATTGGGTAGACCATGACAGTTTGACAGATGTGCTGTACACGATGGTCGTGCGAATACCTATTCCCTGACAAAGGATGGAGTGCGACATAAGCTAAAGCCATTGAAGGAGACCGAAGAAAAGGTATGTGGTAATGCAAGAATAACATTTTTTGATGGAAGGAAATTCCTAGATGGTATGAGGCATGAGCATGTATGTTTTTCTTTAATTCCAAAAGTTGGTAAAGAGGAAGTAGAAGATGTTCCTGTAGAAGTTGTAGATTTGTTGAATGAGTTTCAGGATATTGTATCCGATAATGTTCCTGATGGATTACCACCAGTCAGGAAGATCAGTCATCAGATGGACTTTATCCCAGGAGCGAGTTTTCTGAATAAGGCAGCACATAGAATGACACCTGCAGAAAGTGAAGAGTTGAACAGACAAGTACATGAACTGTTGTAGAAAGGATTGATTCGTGAGAGTCTGAGTCCCTGTGCTGTACCAGCGGTATTAGCACCAAAGAAGAATGGAGAATGGAGGATGTGTACAGATTCTAGGGCAATAAACAAGATCACAATCAAGTACAGGTTTCCATTGCCACGAATGGATGATATTATGGACTGTTTGAGTGGAGCTGTGTATTTCTCAAAGATAGATCTGAAGAGTGGATATCATCAGATTTGGATCAGAGAAGGAGATGAATGGAAGACTGCCTTCAAGACAAAAGAAGGACTATATGAGTGGTTAGTCATGCCTTTTGGGCTAACCAATGCACCGAGCACTTTCATGCGTCTCATGAATGAGGTTCTGAAAGAATTTCTAGGTAAGTTTGTCATTGTTTACCTAGATGATATTTTGATCTTTAGTAAGACATTGGATGAGCATATGATGCATATTCGTATGGTATTTGAGAAGTTGAGGGAAGAGAAATTGTTGATTAATTTGAAGAAGTGCAGTTTTGTGAAGAAAGAGTTGGTGTATTTGGGGTTTGTAGTTTCAGGAGAAGGTCTAAAAATGGACCCAGAGAAGGTACAGGCTATCCTTGAATGGCCTACTCCAAGGAGTGCTACTGAGGTAAGATCTTTTCATGGTTTGGCTAGCTTTTACAGAAAGTTTATCATAAATTTTAGCAGTATTTGTGGACCCTTGACTGAAACAATGCGAGGGGATAGAAAAGGGTTTAAGTGGACTAATGGGGCAGAAAAGAGTTTTCAATTGTTGAAATAAAAAGTTACAGAACAACCTGTTTTAGCACTTCCAAATTTTAATAAGGTGTTTCAAGTAGATTGTGATGCTAGTGGTACTGCAATAGGAGCTGTTATGAGCCAAGAAGGTAAACCTGTTGCTTATTTCAGTGAGAAGTTAAATGATGCCAAGAGGAAATATTCTGTTTATGATCAAAAATTTTATGCTATAGTTCAGGCATTAAAGAAGTGGAGACATTATCTGCTTCCTAAGGAGTTTGTTTTGTATACTGATCATCAAGCTTTGCAATATTTGAATAGTCAAGAAAAATTGAACCAAAGGCATTTGAAATGAGATTCTCCGCTATGCTTCTCCTTGATGAGATTCTCCCTCATAGAACTTCGTGGAATGCACAACTGACTCCCTCTGAATAGCATATCATCTTGGATGATAAAATCCAGCCATTTCGTCCTGTCTAGAGTAACAGGTTCTGTACAAGCTTTCCAAGCTTCACCAAAATCAGGATCCTCTGGATACAAATTCTTGAGTTCCTTGAACCCAACCACTTCAATCTGCATTTCTGTCAGCAATAGTTGCCTTCTGCTAAGAGCAGCTGCAACCCTACTAGACTTTCCACTCCTGTGTTTCAAAACAAATGTATAACTCTGCAAAAACTCAACCCATTTCAAATGCCTTTGGTTCAATTTTTCTTGACTATTCATATATTGCAAAGCTTGATGATCATTATACAAAACAAACTCCTTAGGAAGCAGATAATGTCTCCACTTCTTTAATGCCTGAACTATAGCATAAAATTCTTGATCATAAACAGAATATTTCCTCTTGGCATCATTTAACTTCTCACTGAAATAAGCAACAGGTTTACCTTCTTGGCTCATAACAGCTCCTATTGCAGTACCACTAGCATCACAATCTACTTGAAACACCTTATTAAAATCTGGAAGTGCTAAAACAGGTTGTTCTGTAACTTTTTATTTCAACAATTGAAAACTCTTTTCTGCCCCATTAGTCCACTTAAACCCTTTTCTATCCCCTCGCATTGTTTTAGTCAAGGGTCCACAAATACTCCTAAAATTTTTGATAAACTTTCTGTAAAAGTTAGCCAAACCATGAAAAGATCTTACCTCAGTAGTACTCCTTGGAGTAGGCCATTCAAGGATAGCCTGTACCTTCTCTGGGTCCATTTTTAGACCTTCTCCTGAAACTACAAACTTCAAATACACCAACTCTTTCTTCACAAAACTGCACTTCTTCAAATTAATCAACAATTTCTCTTCCCTCAACTTCTCAAATACCATACGAATATGCATCATATGCTCATCCAATGTCTTACTAAAGATCAAAATATCATCTAGGTAAACAATGACAAACTTACCTAGAAATTCTTTCAGAACCTCATTCATGAGACGCATGAAAGTGCTCGGTGCATTGGTTAGCCCAAAAGGCATGACTAACCACTCATATAGTCCTTCCTTTGTCTTGAAGGCAGTCTTCCATTCATCTCCTTCTCTGATCCGAATCTGATGATATCCACTCTTCAGATCTATCTTTGAGAAATACACAGCTCCACTCAAACAGTCCATAATATCATCCATTCGTGGCAATGGAAACCTGTACTTGATTGTGATCTTGTTTATTGCCCTAGAATCTGTACACATCCTCCATTCTCCATTCTTCTTTGGTGCTAATACCGCTGGTACAGCACAGGGACTCAGACTCTCACGGATCAATCCTTTCTGCAACAGTTCATGTACTTGTCTGTTCAACTCCTCACTTTCTGCAGGTGTCATTCTATGTGCTGCCTTATTCGGAAAACTCACTCCTGGGATCAAGTCCATCTGATGACTGATCTTCCTGACTGGTGGTAATCCATCAGGCACATTATCGGATACAATATCCTGAAACTCATTCAACAAATCTGCAACTTCTACAGGAACATCTTCTACTTCCTCTTTACCAGCTTTTGGAATTAAAGCAAAACATACATGCTCATGCCTCATACCATCTAGGAATTTTCTTCCATCAACAAATGTTATTCTTGCATTACCACATACCTTTTCTTTGGTCTCCTTCAATGGCTTTAGCTTATGTCGCACTCCATCCTTTGTCAGGGAATAGGTATTCGCACGACCATCGTGTACAGCACATCTATCAAACTGCCATGGTCTACCCAATAACATATGACATGCATCCATAGAGATGATATCACATAGTACCTCATCTTGGTACCCGCCGATCTTGAACTTTACCAGGCACTGTTCACTGACCATGACCTTGTGGTCATCCTGCACCCAGGCAATCCGATATGGATGTGGGTGTTTCTGTCTCTTGAGCTTCAACTTTGTCACCATCTCTTCTGACACCAGATTGTCAGTGCTTCCACTATCGATAATCACATCACAGCATTTACCCTCGCACTTGCATCTAGTGCGAAATAGGCTCCTCCTTTGTTCAGGTTCATTCTCACCACTCAGCAAGACTCTTCTGTTAATTAGCGTTTCTCCTTTTTCAGCAATTTCAGAATTTGATGATCTAGCATCTTCATCGACATGTGCAACTCTGGCCTGGCCTTCATTTCTCCTGTCTGTTCTGCCTTGGCGCTGAGGACATTCAAATGCCCTATGACCTTCTTCTCCACAGTGAAAACATGTTCCACGGAAGCCACCTCTTCCAGATCCTTGTCCTCTTCCTCTTCCTCTCTGATCTCTATTATTCTGATCCTGGAAGTGATTGGAATTATTTCCTCACTGATTTTGACTGCTACTGGCCTCATCCTTCTTTTTCAGATCTTCATTTCGGCCACCATATGACCATCCACCAGATCGTCCACCACGACGTCTTCCGTTTTGTCTGCTCTCAAACTTCTTGTTCAGCTTTTCCTCCACTTTTAAGGCAAACTGGTATGCCTCTTCAATACTGTTCATTCGAACCAGATTCAACTCCTCCTGAATGCTTGGCCTTAACCCATTAAGGTATCGGGCAACTTTCTCTTTATCAGCTTCTGCATGGCCTGTTCTGATGAGAAGTCGATAGAACTCCTCTGTATACTCTTAAACAGATCTTCCTGCTTGCTTCAAACTTTGCATTTTCTTTAGTAGATCAAGCTCATAATCAACAGGAATGAACTGTCGCTTCAATTTATCCATCATTTGATCCCATCTTGTGATTTTATCTTTCCCTCTTCTATTTCGCTCCAATTGAATTTCTTGCCACCAGATCTTCGCATGACCTTTCAGTCTGGCCTTTGCAAATTTGACCCTATCAGGATCCTCAACATTTTCATACTCAAAATATTCCTCACATTCATTGATCCAGTCGATCAATTCTTCTGGGTTAAGATTTCCAGAAAATGTAGGAATCTCAATTTTAGATCTTTTCCCAATCTTAGAAATGGCTCGAAAAAGTCTTTCTTCCTCCTGGTTTACAATTTCGACTTCTCCTTCTTGATATTCTTCTTCAGCTTCATCCTCGCTTTCATCTCTGACATTAAGATTCATTCCTCTGCGAATCTCTTCTTGCAATGCTTGCACTTGTCTCTGCAGCTCTCTAACCTCAGGTGTCACAACACCAGCTCTTCCGCCACGTTCCCTTTGTGGAGGCATTTTCGTGATGCGCGCTGAAACCCTACCCACGGTCCTGGTGCAAACTGCCTCACAGTCGGCGATCTATTTACACACTCAAGAACTCCTGCTCTGATACCACTTGACGAAGGGTGCTCCCCTTAATACCACAAACACATAACAGAAATAGAGAAACAACAACAATATGCAAGAACAGAAAATTGGCTTCTTATTATCTCCACAAATGTGGAATTACAAACTTTCAGAATTACAATATGCAAAGCCACATGGGCATTCCATTACAATATTCTGTAGGACAAAGTCTCGAACTATTACCCAGATCTACTATCCAGAACTATTCTGAACTGCCTAAGACAATAATACAGCCTTCCCTATATAGGCAATTTTCCACCGCCTAGGAAAGTTCCAGAATTTTAGCCAATAAGGCCGACCAAACTTAGAATTATTTTATTTTACATTTCATTACACCATAGTCGGCTCAAGATAACCTTTGAAACTCGAACATAAATTTTGAAGAAAATTATTTTTCGCCATTTCAGGTGGCCCAACTTCCGAAGACCATAAGTCATCACCCGTTGACCCGCTCGGCTATTATAACCCCATTTCGGAAATGCCACGAAGCACTCTACAGACTTGACCCGCGCAAGCGCCTGTCACCCAAATTTTTGACCTCATCCGGGGCCTCTAGAGCCTTCAAAACTGAGTTCAAAGTTTCTGTACCCTGCTGCCAATACCGAAAATCTTCAATATCTTCCAATGTACACTTGATCTGGCAATGAAATTTTACTGGCAGACTTATATGACCAAAATGAACCTCCAAGAAAGAAATCAGATCATTCTGAGCACATACGAAAATTACCAAAAAATAGTAACTTTCCATAAATAGCGGCTCTGCACAGGATAGCCCTTATTGAATTCAAAAACAGAAATATTTTTGGGTGATGCAAGATTGCTCTTACACCCAGGATGCTCCTACATCATGATGAAGAATAGATGGTGAAAATCTGTTGTATTTTCTATTTTTAAAAATTTGGTCGGATATTTATTTATTAGTTTCATATATAAATTAGAGTGGGTCTTACAAGTGATTTAAATTGTTTTTCTCTTTGTTTGCAAGATATTTTTTGTTTGTTCTTTTATTATTTGAAATGTTTCTCCAAAATGGTCATGATCAGGTCTAGGAATTTGATGGTCACCCCTGCCTGTCCTATGATTTATTTTTTTATGACAGTTTGATCATTTTAATATCCTCCATTTTACATTTAAAGAAAAATATTGATGGTCAAATTTTTTATTATAGAAATAATTTTAAATTTAAATATATTATCAATATAATTATAATATATATATTAGACATAATATATAATATTCAGAATGTAAAATTAGAAAATAAATTCATATGTTTTATTTGAGAAAGATTTCAAATCAATAATGATATAAAAAATAGAAACTCTATTCAAGTATATGAAATTAAAAAATAATTATAAATACAAAAATCTCAATTAAATAACTCAAACAAGATTTTAAAATCATATATTCTATTTTTAAAACTTTCTAAATTAATATGGATATATAATAATCAAAATAGAAACATATATATATATATATATATATATATATATATATATATATATATATATATATATATATATATATATATATATATATATATATAATAACATAATTTATCAAAAGACATATCATACATACTATAAAATCACATATATTATTGAATAAAATATTGAAGTTCTTATAATTTTTTTTTAAAGTTTATTAATAAATTTAAATGTCATACAATTTTTTAGCTTGTATAAATCAAATATCACAGAATACATAGAACCTTGTAAGTACTTTTAAACAAATATTAAACTTTCATGAATTCTTGGAATTTCTTGTAGAGGGTTTCAATGTGTTCATACGTTTTTATCATTTTTAGTATATTCATTAGTTTTCCACAATCCTAAAACAATCTTAAAATTTAATTAATTAACTAGCAAATGTCATTTTCATAAGTTTTAAGAATGAATCTTAAGAAAAGTATTAAAATTATATTAATATCTCATTAATATATAAATAAATATTTTAATTACAATCATGACAAAAAAAAATTTGGTAGAGTTTAGAAATTTAGACATCTCAACATGTATATTTTCCATACTATTATATCCAAATAGAATTTATGCCTTTCTAAACATTTTCCTTCTTGCTTACAATTCTATGTTTATCTTTATATTTCTATGAGATTTCTCTTCACATCTTCATGTAATGGGAATACTTTAAACTAAAATCATTACATCCTCTTTATAATCAAGAGGTTACTAATGATCTTGGTGAGCATATGGACAGCCTTGAAGAAGTAAAAACTCAAATTAGCACTAATGTACCTTCTCCTCCTCCTCATATTCAAGTTGTAACAACTAGAAAAAGTGGTGAAAATGACTTGAAGGTAAAACTCAATCTTCTCATGAAGATAAAGTCTCTTCTTAAAATGATGTTGAAAACTCACATGTTCATTCTGGGTATGATTCTCAAGGTGATCATGATACTTCTACTTTCAAAAATCCTTCAAAATTTGTTCAAAAGAATCATCGGATTAATCAAGTTATAGCTGAAAGAAGAACTAGGCATGCTAAGAAAAACATTAATTATTTTGAGGATGATGATTCCTCACTCATTTCTATGATTGAGCCTAAATGTTTTGAGGAAGCAGCAGTAGATGAGCACTGGGTTGCTACTATGAAAGAAGAGTTATAAAAAATTAAGAAAAGCAACACTTGGGAGATTGTGCCTAGACCCATTAACAAAAATGTGATTGGTACTAAATGGATGTTCAAAAATAAGGTAAGTGAAGAAGGAAATCTTATTAGGAACAAGGCCCGTTTAGTTTGCAAGGGATATTCTCAAGTTGAAGGTGTTGATTTTGGTGAGACCTTTGCACCAGTTGCAAGGTTAGAGGCAATCAGATTTTTTCTAGCTTTTGCTTCCTTTAAAGGTTTTAAAGTGTTTCAAATGGATGTCAAATATACCTTTTTAAATGGATATTTGATTGAATAAATTTATGTTGAACAACCGAAAGGCCTTATTACTAATAATTTGGATTATTTTTGCAAGCTAAAAAAGGCTCTTTATGGACTCAAACAAGCTCCTAGAGCTTTCTATGACGGACTAGATAATTACTTGCAGCAGCAAGGATTCAAAAAGGGATATGTTGACAATAATTTATATGTCAAGGAGGAAGGTAACATCATTCTCAGTGTTGTGGTTTATGTTGATGATCTAATTTTTGGTAGTGGCAATGTCAAAATGACTAGAAGATTTTCTGATTGTATGAAAGATGAATTCAAAATGTCTATGATAGGTGAATTGACTTACTTTCTTGGGCTGTAAATTAATCAATCTTCTGAAGGTGTTTTCATTTCCCAAGCTAAGTATGTTAGAGAGCTACTTAAAAGATTCAAAATGGAAGATTACAATTTGGTTAGCACTCCTATAGAAACCAGATGTAAACTAAGTAAGGATGATGTATCTCCTTCGGTTGATCAAACTTTTTATAGATCTATGGTAGGAAGTTTTTTTGTTTTTTTTTTACAGCTACTAGACCAGATATTATGCAGGCTATTGGTTATGTTGCTAGGTTTCAAGCTTCACCCAAGAAAACACATGTTCATTTTGTTAAGATACTTTTTAAGTATCTAAAAGGCACTGTTGATTTTGGTCTTTGGTTTCCAAAGAGTTCTAATTTCTCTCTTACAACCTATACAGATGCAGATTGGGGTGGCTCTGTGGATGATAAGAAAAGAACTAGTGGGTGTGCGTTATTTTTAGGTGGCTTTTTGGTCTCATGGCTTAGCAAGAAATAGTCTTGCACATCACTATCTACTACTGAAGCTGAATATATTGTAGCAATTTCATGTTGCACTCAAGTAATTTGGATGAAGAACACTTTATGTGATTACAAGCTTGAGTTTACTGATCCAATATGTATTTTTTGTGACAACACTAGTGCCATTGATATCTCTTGAAATCCAGTAATGTATTCTCACACCAAACACATTCCAATTAAATTTCATTATCTAAAGGAGTAAGTTACTAACAATATGGTCAAGCCGAACTATGTTTATTCTAAGGAATAAGTAGTTGATTTTTTTACTAAATCGTTACCTCATGAATGCTTTGAGTACCTTCAAAGCAAGCTTGGTGTTCTACTACCTCACTGAAAAGTGTGTTTTTAGTAGGTGGGCTTCATTGTTATATCTTTTGGATTGCAATTATATTCCTAGTCATTGATGTCAAAGGGGGAGTAGATCTTTAGGGGGAGCTGTTGGAATTGTTTCAGTTGGTTCAAATTTTTTAGTTGTTTCCATTGGCTCTTTTGGTTCAAATTTCTGGGGGAGTTGGTTTATTCTTCTTCGTGCTTGCTAGATATTGCCATCAATGACAAAAAAAAGGGGGAGATTTTTATATTTTATGTCATTGATGTCGCAATGGATATAACTTGAGTCACATGGATATTCATTTTCCTGCAAAATTATTGAAGTATATCCATCTCCATCTTTGATACATAGTGTATGCTGCAAGTGTCACTAGTTTATTAAGATGTTCTCTGTTGAATGTGTGATGGTGTATGCTGCAAGTGTCACCGGTTTATGAAGATGTTCTTTGTTGGATGTGTGTTGTTATTTGTTGCAAGTGTCACTATTCTTTGTTGGATGTGTGATGTTGTTTGCTATAAGTATCACCATTTTTTTTTGGATGTGTGTTGTGCTTGCTCATTTGACACATGTCCTTACGTAACTATAGCTCCCTCATCATAATAAAGTTTCACTCTAGTATCCTTCTGCATACAGTAAGAAGAATGCAAAACATGGTAGGTAACATCCAAGTAGTAGTATTGCAGTCTCTAGTCACTTAAGTGTTTTGGAGTGACACATCTTTTGAATTCAGAGGAAGATAGGAATTCTTTTGTATTTTTTAATATAGCTTTTTGATTGGTAAGTGAAAACAATTTAATCCAAAAAACATGGTAGTTGACATGATCTAAAAGGTGTGTGTGGATAAAAGAACAAGAAACTCATGCTTTTTATTGAGCGTTACAGTCTTTTTACATAGGCGCATGTATTTTTTTTGCAACTATCCTCTTTTATGCATGTGTAGGGCATGGTTGTAACTGGAAAAAGAAGGCTAAATGGATGCACTCAGTGTGCAAATATCATGGAAAAAATGTCTACTTGACATCACGCAAGGTAGACATTGACATGTTTTTCATGTAGTGAATGCATAAAGAAAAATTGTGTGTGCAGTGATCAAAAAGTCTCTGGTCTTTGAAAATGCGGGGAGCAGTGATGTTTTAGACTATTGTGAGTGTGTTTTTGACAGAGATACAAACATAGAAGTAACAGTTCTCTGTGTGGGTAGAAGACATAAAATGAGCATTCTTGTGAACTGGCTTTGTCATGATTAAAAACCTTTTTTAAATGAGGGTACAATTTTTATTTAAAACTGAAAGTAAGTGCTAAAAGTAAGTGTTAAATGTCTTTTCAAAAAAACTGTGACTACAGTTTTGATAGACACACATAAAAATCGTTCATATATTTTTGTTGTAGTCAGTGTGACTTTCAGGTAGGATGACTTTTTAGTAGCAACATGAACTAGGAGCTTGAATGAGATCATTTCTAGAATCTTGCATACCAAGGAAGAGATGAAGTTTTTGAAGGTAGTTTCTCGATAAGTGTCTGATTTAAGGGAGTCTACAAATCTTTGAGTGTCTTTATGTTTTTATAAAGACAAAGAAATTTCTATTGTTCTATTTTCATCTTTTCCCTATGAGTGTGCTTCTTTGATTCGTTTATCTACTTAAGTTTGTTAAAATAATAATTCACCCCCTCCCCCTCAACATTTTTTGGTCTTTCAATATGAACATGAAAGCACATAAACATCATACACCATGAACACCAGAATTAATGTGGAAACCCAAGATGAGAAAAACTATGAAGAAACTAATTCTTATGAATATAAACATTGTTTAAGGTGATTTTTACATAGGATCACTACCAGTTTTCTCACTATAGGTGGGGCTAACTACCCTAATACAAAAATAATTGATTACAAGAAGTCTTATAGATAAAATGTGAACTGATAAAATCACATCTACATATGCATGAAATAGTTCTGGTTAAGAGCACCATAACATCTATTTGCAGCAGATTCAATTAGGAATCTTCTATCAACCTTTTCTACAACATTGACTACTTATTTATGTCACTTACTTTTCTAATCCTTGTCGTATTGCTTCAAAACCCTCCACATCACCCTCTTTGTTTACACATTTCACTACACATACCAACCTCTATTGCCAAAAAGATAATGTTTTTATGCTGTTGCACGTTTCAACGCAAAAATGTGCATTTTAGTAGGTGAAAACTTTATTTCTCTTCGTTGCCTAAATTTTGAATTTCATGCTAGGTATTTCTCTAGGGATTTGATGCTGGGGATTTTTCCACGGATTCCACCTCAAGCTAGGGCTTTCAGGTTGGGTCAAACTGCTTGTATTCTGTGATAAACCTGAACTAAAATGATTTGACTACCCAAATATCTAATGCATTAAAAAAATTCTATGACATCTAATACATTAAATTTTTTAATTTAAAGACTAAAAAAATTATTTAAAGACCATGGTTAAAAAGAACAGACTAGAGTTATTCCGTACCATTTTTGTAAAAATAAACTTTGCAATTTTAATTTGATCTATTGTTAGAATAAGTTTTGTATTTTTTATTATTTTAACATTTTGAATTTAAGTAAATAATTTAAAAATATTAATATTTTTTTATTATATTTAATTTTAAATGGTATTTTTTTATTTTTTATTTCTTATTATTTCTATATTTAATTCTGAATTAGTATTTTTTTTTGTTATCAACCACTTTAAAATTAGTTTATGATTTATAAAATATTAAATTATTTAAATATATATATTTTTAATAAATTTTTCATGTTTTAAAATTTTTTAATAATTAAATGATTAATGATATATATTCTATTTAAAAAATAATTTTGTGGTTTTTAATATGACATTATAATACTATCACAATTATCAAAATGCCACCAACTTATTAGTTTGTTGTTTAGATGTTTCCAGACATAATTGCTTCAGGCTCTCTTACCCTAGAAGAAATTGTTGCCCAGATTTTAGTCTCCACTAAAAGCCCACCTTGCATAAAATATTTGTTTTGTCTTGTGAGGTTTCTAGCAGTGCAACAAGTCTTTACTGATATCCCACACTAGAAGGACTTTAAGCAATGTAAGTATGGCCTCACATGCCTTTCTAAATTGCTTCTTAAAGGAGATTTGAGTTCTGGTCGGTCAATGGAAAATTGTGTTTCATTGTTATTGGGATCCATCAACCATATTACCATTCCAGAATGGCTCCATCTACACAAGTCTATGTTACAAGGCCGCTGTGCCTTCAGTAAGGCTTTTCATGGTATGAGTGTTTGGGAGTACACTGAAAACATTCTTGAGGTGAACACCATATTTTGGCATCCTTTAATATTTTTAGACTTACAATGTTGGAGAAGGTGCATACCATGAGGTCTCAGTCACTAGTTTACGGGGGTGGTTCAAAATCCAGATCAAAACATTAAATGGTTTATACAGGTGACAATCAAATTCTGATTGATGAGGATTTCAAGGAAAAGATTTAGGCAATGTTGCATTAGAGACCCTAAAAATAAGATCTTGCCCCAGTTTCTTTAAATAGAAGAGCGACAATTGATTGATGAAAAAGAGAGATTGAGCGGTGAAGATGGGCTTTCTTTATACAAAATGTGTCTGTGATTTGATTCTTGTGAGCCCTTTTCTTCCAATCCCTCAACGAGAGCTAACATAGAAGCCAATTTTTTTTGGAGAGCTAAAACTCTTATTGCTCAGCTAAAAACCAACTCTCATCAACTCTATTATGAGACCAGGTGTTGGAAGAGGTCAAAGGAGGCTTGGGAAGAGAGAATTTGCATGTTTTACAACTCTAGGAAAGTGGAAACAGAACATCACTTTATATTAGAATGTGAAGCCTACAAGGACAATAGGGATAAATTTGCAGATACTATATATCTGATAGTTCTTGGCATAACCTATTCAACGAGTAGTACATTGAGAAGTTAGGTGCACTCATCATCAACTTGCACAAGAAATGAATTGAGTTATTGAAGTTAGCTTAAGTTTCCTTGCTATCCCATAGACTATGTTTAGCTTCATTGACGTTAAAATTTTATCTATCTATCTATCTATCTATAGACATGGAAAGGTGATAATCCCATTCACTTTGCATTCCCTCTGCTCATGCTACAAATCTGTATCGTGCTTCTTTTCTACTAAAATAGTGAGAATGCCAGAGCCTTGAGATTTTTTTTATCAAGGATGGCGGATGGCAAGGCCAGGTTACAGTGAGAAAGGAGATGCTTATGACTTAACAGGATTTTTTCAAGGAAGTAGTTTGTAAATATTTTTCAGTTCCCAATTTATATTTTCCCTTTTTTTGTAAAGAACCTTGTCATGGTTATTGTTCTCAGATCCATCAAGTATCTGAATATTGCATTCTGTTCTCAATTGCAGGTTTTGCCCCTATGTATGTTTCAAGCGCTCGAAGCATGCTATTAACTTCTCATCCAAGTGCTTCTTCTTTTTTATTTTTTTGAGTTTTTCATAAGATGGATTCATCACGCTTGTTGCATTTTTTACTTTGAATTTGATGGCGATAAGTTGATGATATTAGAGGATTCCACATGTATTACTTCAATTTTGCAATGGAAATGAGATGATGATTTTTAAAATATTAAAATATATATTGTTTCAAATTGCAAAAATATTGCAATTTGTATAAAGTACATAAAAGTAGTGGTAAGCTGTGCATTTTGGAAATTTATTTTTAAAGCAAGCATGAAGTGTGATGAACTACAACTGATTTAAAACCTGATTGAAGAATCTGTGATTTAAGATCACCAAGCTGATTGATTAGATATGTAATATGATTGAATTAGTATTATGTTGTCATTGATGTCAACTAGTTTGACAATATTTATCTTGTAAGTTACTATACCGAAACATCTGTAGAGAAGGAGTAAAAGAGATGAAGAACATAAATATCTACATGAGGAAGATATATATGATAAATGAGGATAAAGAATACATTGAGTAACTTGCTAATGAGTCTATGACCTTATGATATTGACTTGATTATGTTTCATTCATCTATGATGAGGAAAAGAGCTGAAAGACATAAAGTAGTGTTGTCGGTTGATGAAGCATTTTAGTATACACTAACGGAGTGTAGTTTACACGGAGCACAATATAAACTGAGCTTGTGTTTACTGATGCATTTCTTTGTTAATCAAGAAGAACAGAATAAACTAAATGATTAGTTTAGCTAATAAGATTGATGAGCTAGAAAGTGTATGATTTTGAGGTAATAGATAAAGTTTTTTATGATGATCAATGGCTAACAAAACTTAGGAAAGATCTAAAGGATGATAATCAAACGTGTTATTGACACAAGTGCCGAGATATGTTTAAGAGGCAAAATCAATGAAGAAGATTAAGCGGAAAAATCTAATGGAGTAGAAGAAAATGGTTTACATGTATATATAAGAGATTGGAGATTTCACAAGTGAGTGTGATGCTGGAGGAAAAGGAAACTACAAAATTATCGCGTGAACAAGTTTTCATGCATTCTAATCATACTAGTTAAGGAGAACCCTACTATAGAGCATTACCAAGCAATAGAGAGTGATTACTGATGGACAGTAAGTTGATATATTGTTGAATCAGGAATGTTACATTGATCAGAAAGATATGTATGAGCTGAATATTGATCTGTAATCTGCAATTGAAGTTGTAATATATCAGATCACCTACTGTTACATATTTAACCATTGTACATAGTCAAATCTCTTAACCAAGTGGACTAAGAAAGTCTTATTATGTATCATTCATAGAATGAACATTGTTATCCTGTCAACCCCAAAGTGACTACTGGTTGGACGATTACGGTTGGTCTAAAATCCTCTAACAAGGTCACACCTAACAGTGTGTTTGTAACCTTTAACAGGGTTGGGTATTCACCAACCTCACTTTAGAAGAGTGAATATTTTTGGGTTGCCGGTCCCAGGTGGTTTTTCCCTTTACAGGGTTTCCATATTAAATCTCTTGTGTTATGTGTTGATTGTGATATTTGTTTGATGTCATATTTGCATGTTGCATATTTGATTTGATTGGTAATTGCTCTAAGTTTTAGACTGGTAATTGGTAAATGCACAGATAGTAAAAGTATTTTAAGTTACCGAGCAATAGAAGTTTTAAGTATTTATTTTTGGATTATACATTTTGAATTGGGACAATGATTGACTGATTCACCCCCCTCTCAGTTATTCTAACAATTGGTATTAGAGCATTGGTTGCTTGGAGCAATGTTTTAAGGACTTCAGTACAAAGATCTCAAAATGTATAAGAGGGAAGTGCCAAAGCTAAACAAAGAGAACTTTGTAGTATGGTAGAGCTGGATGAAGTTGCACATATCTGGAATTAGGAATGCCGCACTAGAATTGATGGAGAATGGCTATATAGAACTGACACCTAGTTCCTTGACACTTGATCAACTGAAAGATAGGCATGAACACAATGTTACTATGATGGAAATTTCTGCTACCTATACCAATGCTGAATTTGAAGATATTAAAAGCTGCACTACTACAAAAGTCATGTGGGATAAACTTTCTTAAGTTTACAGTGGAGATGCGAATGTCAAAAGAGCTAGAGCAAAGAGCTTAAGGGGCAGATTCAATGATATGAAGATGAAGGAAGGTGAGAGTATTGTGCAATATACAAATAGATTGAAAGAGGTAGTACATGCTATTAGAGCATTTGATGGAGTCATTAGTGAAGAAACAGTGGTAAGAAAAATACTCAGAACCTTATTGCCGATTTATGCAATCAGAATATCTGCTATTCATGAAACAAGGTCTGCATCTGGTAATGTACTTACACTTGACAATTTGATTGGTAAACTTACAACCTTTGAATTAAATAACTTTGATAATAGTGTTGTTCCATCTGTGGAATCCACTTTCATGTCTTCTCTGAAGATCCATATGTCTAGCAGGAATAATAAGAATAATGATAGTGATAGCAACACCGATGATGAGCTTGATGAACTTGAAGCTCTTATGGTCAGAAGATTACCCAAAGGTAAATGAAGGTATAGAGGTAAGCTACCTTTGGCATGCTTTAACTGTAAAGAGGTTGGCCACATCGCTGCTAGATGTCCATATAAGAAAGATGAAAAAAGAACCAAAGGCCGATCTAAATTAAGGAAGCTATGGGAGAAGATTCAACAAAGGCTACCAACACAATAGAGACAACTAAGACATCAATGACAAAGGAAAAAAGCTATGTTACATAGCCGAGGATAATGAATCTGAATCTGATTCTGATGATGATGTAGAAGTTGTATTTGTTGCTATGAAAGATGACTCAGAGGAAGAATAAAAACATGTAGAATCAACACTGATCTCTAAAGTCAACAAGAATAATACATGGATCATAGACAGTGGTTGTACACATCACATGACTGGTGATGAGGAGAAATTTTATCTACTTGAAGAATACAATGGAGGATCAATTAAGATGGGTAGTGACACACCTTATATGGTAAGAGGTAAAGGATCCTTGATGATAAATGATATGATAAAATGTGATAATGCTTATTCAGTAGATGGACTAAACTATAATTGTTAAGTGTGGCACAACTGAATAATTCAAGTCACCATGTTGCTTTTGAGAGCAAGAAAGTGAAAATCTTTGATGATGGAGGAACACTAGTTAGAACTGGAGCACTATCAAGAGGTAATCTATTTTATCTTGATACTAATGAGTCTTCTTGCTTGATGATGAAAAATGAAGATGCTTGGTTGTGGCATAAAAGGTCATGCCATGTGAACTTTGATAACATGATTAAGATTAGTAAAAGGAAAAGAGTTAGAGGTCTGCCTAACATGTCAAAACCAGATCATGTTATGTGTCATGAATGTTGAAAAGGGAAGATGACTAAATCTAGTTTCAAAAGTAAGTATTATTCAACAAATAAGATACTTGAGTTGGTTCATACCAACCTATGTGGTCCTATGAGAACTCAGAGTTATTATGGTGATATATACTTTATTATTTTTATTTATGACTATACTAGATTGATGACTGTTATGTTCTTAAAAGAAAAATATGAAGCATTTAAGATGTTCAAGTGGTACAAAGATAAGGTAGAAAAAGAGACTAGTAAGGAATTGAAATGCCTAAGATCTGATAGAGGAGGTGAATTTATCTCTGATGAATTTACTAATTTCTATAATGAGCATGGTATTACTAGATAGGTCTTTGCACTGAGGACACCTCAGTAGAATGGGATTGTTGAAAGAAGGAATAGGTCAATGGTTGACTGTGCTAGAACATTAATGTTGCAAAAGAATGTTGCTCAGACATATTGGAGGGAAGCTATCAGTACAACTGTTTATGTTTTGAACCGAGTGCAATTGAAGAAGGACACCAACAAGACACCCTATGAGTTGTGGTTTGGACACAAACCTACTGTAAGTTATTTCAGGATTTTTGGAAACAAATGTTTTATTCTGAAAGATGAGAGAAATGGTAAATTTGACTCAAAAGGTGATGAAGGGATATTTCTTGGATATTCCAATAAAAGAAAAGCATATAAGTGTCTGAATAAAGCTACTAATAAAATGATTAAAAGCACTAATGTCCAAGTTGATGAGTTTGATGAAAAGAACATAGAGGAAAGTACAAAGGAACTGGAAGACTATGATAGAATCACTTACATTGAACACCCAAAGTATCTATTGAAGGCGCAGCCTGTGATAACCGGTCAATAGGAAAACAATACCAAACAATAGGAAAGAGAAACCGATGAGTAGGATGGCCCTACCGAGAAAGCAAATGAACTTGCATAGGATGAAAAAGAAAGAAGAAATAGGATATTGTCAATTTTTGTCAGAAGACATCATCCTAAAACACAAATAATTGGAGACAAACAAGCTGGCATGCAAACAAGGAGTAAAGCAAGACAAGGTACATGTCTAGTTTGTGATTATGAACTAAAAAATGTAAAAGTTGCATTAGAGAATGATGAATGGGTTAATGCAATGAAAAAAGAAATAGAACATATAGATAATAAAAAAACCTAGACCTTAGTACCCTGACCTAAAGATAAGAATGTTATCGGTACTAAGTGAATATTCAGGAACAAGTAGAATGAGAATGGTGAAGTGACAAGAAATAAAGGTAGATTGGTATGCAAAGGACATGCACAAGAGGAAGGCATAGACTATGGTGAAACCTTTGCACATGTTGCTAGATTGGAAGGAGTCAGAATGCTACTTGCATAAGCTGCACACAAGAAATTCAAAGTATATCAAATGGATGTCAAGTCAACGTTTCTAAATGGAATACTTGAAGAAGAATTCTACATAGAACAACCTAAAGGGTTCGTTGATCCAGAAAAGAAAGACATGGTATGTAGAATACATAGAGCTTTATATGGTTTGAAGTAAGCACCAAGAGCCTGGTATGAGAGGTTGCATACTTATTTGTTAAGTATAGGATTTGTAAGAACAAGTGAGAACAACAATTTGTGTATGAAAGGAGATACTGATGATACAATTCTTATTGTTGAGATATTTGTGGATGATATCATATTTGGAAGTCAAGATCAAATATGTAAAGCCTTTGTTGATGAAATGAGGAATGAATTTGAGATGTCTATGTTCAGAGAGATTAAGTTATTTCTTGGACTACAAGTGATTCAGTAGAGTGATGGGATATTCATCACACAATCTAAATACATAAAGGAAGTATTGAAAATATTTGGCATGGAAGATGTTAAACCTATGGGAACACCAATGGATATTGGATGTAAACTAACTAAGGAAGATGAAACTACAGAAGTGAACTAGACATTGTACCGATCAATGATTGGTAAGTTAATGTATGTAGTTCACAGTAGACCAGATAGAGCACATGTTGTGGGAATAGTTGCTAGATTTTTTGCTAATCCTAGAGAATCACACATGATTGCTACTAAAAGAATCTTAAGATACTTGAAGAAAATAGAGGATTATGGACTATGGTATCCTAAGGAAGGCAAGTTTGAAATCAGAGTCTATACCGACACTGATTGGGCTAGAAATATGGATGAAAGAAAAAGCACCATTGGAGGAGAATTTTTCTTTGGTGAAAGACTTGTTACATGGACAAGTAAGAAGCAATCTTGCATTTCTCAGTCTATAACCAAAGCAGAGTATGTTTCTGCTGCTACAAACTATTCAAACATTGCATATATTAAGCAAGTTCTAGAAGGTATGAATGAGATAATCACTGAGCCAGTGATTATATATTGTGATAACACCAGTGCAATAAACATTTCAAAGAATCTAGTGATGCACTCTAAAACAAAGCATATATCAATTAAGTATCACTACTTGAGAGTAAAAGTACAAGAGAAGCAAGTTAAGCTAGAGTTTGTTACATCAAAAGAACAACTTGCAGATATATTTACAAAAGCTCTACCGAAGGATACATTTGAGTACTTAAGGACTAGACTTGGGGTCCATCCCCTATCTACTGGTCACTAAGGTAATCCAGATGTTGCATCAGCCTAATCTTATCAAAAGATCATACATGTTGATGCAGCATAGTTCACACTTTGGATCATGTCTAAAGTTGTGAAAAGTATTGGAATAGATTGGCATATCAGTATACAGAGATACAAAGTATGCACCAGACAAAAAAGAGTTACTTGGCTATTGAAGAGCCATTTGTTTATTTGTTTCTTGGGAATTTTTGTCAAAGGGAGAGATAAGCAATATGAAATATATGAAACAATATGCACTGATGAGAAATATCTAAGGGAGAGACAAATTGAAAGAAAGGGAGAGCACTGAAGATCAGTTACTGAGAATAGAAGAAGGAACAGGAGAGCTGAAAAGATCATATTTGTAGATTGACAAAGTTGTATTTTGTAAATTTTGTTGAGTAACATAGTGATTAAACATATTAAGCTAGGGAGAGCTTGTACAACATTTGTTCACATAGTTGTAGAATACATGTTTGGTATGTGTAAGGTACATTTCATATTACTTGAGTTGCCATCAATGCCAAAGGGAGAGATTGATGAACTATAACTGATTTAGAACCTGATTGAAGAATCTATGATTTAAGATCATCTAGATGATTGATTAGATATGTAATATGTTTGAATCAATATTATGTTGTCATTGATGTCAACTAGTTTGACAGTACTTATCTTGTAAGTTACTATACCGAAACATCTGTAGAGAAGGAGTGAAAGAGATGAAGAATATAAATATCTACATGAGGAAGATGGATATGACAAATGAGGATAAAGACTATGACCTTATTATATTGACTTGATTATGTTTCATTCATATATGATGAGGAAAATAGATGAAAGACACAAAACAGTGTTGTCGATTGATGACACATTTCAGTATACACCAACAAAGTGTAGTGTATACCGAGCACAGTATAAATTGAGCTTGTGTTTGCTAACGCATTTCTTTGTTAACTGAGAAGAATAGAATGAACTAAATGATTAGTTTAGCTGATAAGATTGATGAGATGGAAAGTGTATGATTTCAAGGTAACAGATAAAGCTTGTTATGATGATCAATGACTAACAAAATTTAGGAAAGATCTAAATGATGAGAATCAAACATGTTATTGACACAAGTGCTGAGGTATGTTTAAGAGGCAAAATCAATGAAGATGATTAAGCTAAAAAATATGATGGAGCAGAAGAAAATGGTTTACATGTCTATATAAGAGACTGGAGATTTCACAAGTGAGTGTGATGCCAGAAGAAAAGGAAACTATAGAATTATCATGTGAAAAAGTTTTCATGCATTCTGACCATACTGGTTAAGGAGAACCCTACTGCAGAGCATTACCGAGTGGAAGAGAGTGATTACCAATGGACAATAGGTTGATATATGGTTGAATCATGAATGTTACATTGATCAGAAAGATTTGTATGAGATGAATATTGATCTGTAATCAGAAATTGAAGTTGTAATAGATCAGATCATCTACTATTACATATTTAACCATTGTACATAATCGAATCTCTTAACTGAGTTGACTAAGAAAGTCTTATTGTGTATCATTCATAGAATGAACATTGTTATCCTATCAACCCTAGAGTGACTACTGGTTGGATGATAACGGTTAGTCTAAAATCCTCTAACAAGGTCACACCTAATAGTGTGTTTGTAACTTTTAACAGGGTTGGGTCTTCACCGACCTCACTTTAGAAGAGTGAATATTTTTGGGTTGCTGGTCCCAGGTGGTTTTTCCCTTCACAAGGTTTCCACATTAAATCTCTTGTGTTATGTGTTGATTGTGATATTTTTTTGATATCATATTTACATGTTGCATATTTGATTTGATCAGTAACTTCTATACATTTTAGACTGGTAATCGGTAAATGCATAGATAGTAAAAGTATTTTAAGTTACTAAGCAGAAAAAGTTTTAAGTATTTATTTTTGGATTATACATTTTGAATTAGGATAGTGATTAACTGATTCACCCCCCTCTTAGTTATTCTAACAGTGCAATCTAAGCTTTCTTAGCTTGGAAAACCATCTCATACATAGGCTGTGAGTACTAAGAATACAACTGTGAAATGAAGAAAGATTAATTTAGTAATTATAGGTTTAAATCTTAAATCATATGGTTATATGAGGGAGAATAAAGTACATATTATTTCCATCAATCTTTAATTCATAAAAGACCCCAAATAATATATATTATATGAATCTTTCACCATACCTTATCAATTTAGAGGCCAAGATCGACACCTTTATTTCTAGGATGGATCTCAAAAGTCACAATAGAGGCACATATTTAAAAAATTATGAAAGAAATCACAAAAGAATAATGTACTACCTCTTTACTATTTCCCCAAATAAAGAAACCATGCCTAATGGTTCCTGTTGTGACATTTTTCATGCATCACCCATTAACATGGGACCCGTCTCTCTCCTTTCCGGCTGGGCCCTTTTTTTTTTTTCTTTTCTTTTGTCTCAATTGCTCTATTGGTAAGGGTCCATTTCATTTCCCTTGTGAGAAGAAGTCTAAGAATTGCACGGGGATAATGAAGATTGTTCCAGAGGAAGCTTGAAATACATAAAAGTAGATGAAATGATAGTTCTACATCCACGGTGGAAGCCTAAGATTTCTAGGCATGGGTTAATGGAAATGGAGGATAGTCAACAAAAATAGTAATCCTTGACTTCCTTCCAAGTGTGCTCAAAGCGCAATTTCTTATAAGTCATGGAATATTGAAAAGTAGAAAGTTCACATATGAAACCAAAGTGCACTCCAAGTGTAAAAGACACCTGGTGAAGGAATGATCCAAAATGAAGAATCCTCGACCCATGGTAATATGCTCATTGAGCACAAAACACAACTAGTTAGGGAGTAGTGAAAGGGAAAGAATCCCTTGCTTTTCCCAAAGTGCGCTTGAAGCACAAAATGAAAGCAATTAAGGAAAACTTAAAAATTGAAAATCCTTGACCCTTTCCCATATGTGCTCAAGGCGCAAATCTCACATAGCTATGGAGTATCCAATGAATTAAAATCTTGGACCCATATAAAAGTGCACTCAAAGCGCAAAGTGAAGCATGTCCGAGAATTTTCCCAAACCAAGATTTGTCACCCCCTCTAGTTTGCACTCAAACACTTTTTAAACTAAGATTAAGGAAAATGGGAATTGATTAAATATTAAATATTGTATTTAATATTTAATTATTAATAGTAGGATAGAGAGGGAGAGATGGAGGTTCCCTAGCTTGGTTGAAGGTCTGCATGCATGGGATTTTTGGAAGTGTTTTAGTAGTGGGGTAGTTTTTTTTTCTTTTGCAGTGGATTTTTTTTCTGATTGGTGTCTATGGGAATTTTTTCTGTTTGTTGGCAGTTGTTTTGGTTTTTGTTTTTTTCCTGGCTTCAATCTTTGCATGGAAGATATTTCTATGGCATCAGCTGTGGAGCTTTCTCACATGGACAAGGCCCATAATGGGTCCTCTTCAAGCATGCATGCACAACAAGCAGATACGTTTTATATGAGTGTTGATCCTAAAATGAAGAAGGTTAATGGGTGTCTTCCTAGAAACTAAGATCGCCCAGTTTTGGTCATTTCTCCTAATTTGGTGGAAGAAGATGTCTCATATTGGAGTAGACATGCTCTGATCTATAAGTTTCTTGGCATTCACATTCCTTTGTCCACTCTGGAAGCTTGGATCCAATGTTCTTGGCAGATTGAAGGAGATATGGAAATTATGCTTGCAACAAATAGCTATTTTATGGTTATTTTCTTGAATATGGCAGATCAAAATAGAGTTTTTGAAGGTGGCCCATATTTTTATGATCAGGCTAGATTATTTATTAAACCATGGCATGCAGGTTTTAATTCAGCTGAAGAGATGCCTTCTCAAGTTCCTATTTGGGTTCATCTTCCTCGCCTCCCCCTGGAGTTTTGGCAAGAAGATATCTTACATAAAATGCTAGTCTCTTGGGAAAGCCTATGGTGGTTGCTACACAAACCCTTGATAAAAAGGTGATTTCTGTTTCCTGAATTTGTGTTGAGATAGATCTGAATAATCTCCTATCAGATTCCATGGAAATTTTTTTGGGATCTTCATCATGGATTTAGCAGTTAGATTATGAATCTCTACCTTTTCGATGTCGGTTTTGTCATGAGTATGGCCATCTCCTGCAACAATGCCCTAAAGTTTGTAAGGATGCTCATTCCCCCTCTTCAGAACCTCCTCCTCTAGGTAAAGAGGACAAAGGGAAAGCTCCCATGATGGTTGAACCTTAGGGAAAGGACAAGGAAGGATTTGTACCAATTAAAACTAAGGCTAAAGGATGAGGTTAGAAGAGGACATTCAAGGATAGACATACAGATGGAGGCTTTAATAGGTTTGAGGTGTTGGAGAATTTAGCTTTGGAAGAAGGAGTCCCACATGTGGTCACTTATAATAGTGTTGGGGTTGGTATGGAGGTTGTACCAGTTCTTGAACAAGAACCAGTTCAGGCTATTCAGGGAAAACAAGTGGCTCAAGTGACTTTAAATAATTCCATAGAGGATGACATTACTTTGGTGGATTTAGCTAAAGAAGTTTTAGTTTCATCTCAAAATAAGGGTTCATCTCACAGATTGGGAGTGCAACAATGACCCCTTAAGAAAGGTCCAGTTGATAGCTCCTCAAAAGGGCAGAAGATGGACCTTGAGAAGATAAAAATGACTGGAGATATGTTGGTGGAATCTAGGTTTGTTAAACCTATTGATGCTCACTTTTCTCAAACCCCTCAATGATCATTCTCTCTTGGAATGTGAGGGGTTTGAATAGCACTTGTCATCAAAAATCTATTCATGATTTGATTGCAATTCATTCTCCGGATGTCTTTTGTGTTCAAGAGACTAAGGTTTTTGTTGAGGCTATGCATCAGCATGCTCCATGCATTTGGTACGTTGGTCATTGTCAAAGTATTGGTTCACAAGGGAATTCTAGAGGTTTGGCTTTGTTCTGGGACCCTCGAAATATTTCTCCCCATTGGTGGATTTCTAGTCATTACTCAATCTCTATGGTGGCTACTGCCTTGGACTCTGGTGAGACTCTTCTTGTGACAAATGTTTATGCCCCTATTGACATTTGTGGGAAGATTCATATCTGGGATCACATTAGGTATGTGCGTTCTTGTGCTCCTTATTTTCATTTGATTTTAGGAGGTGATTTTAATTCTATTTTAAGTCTTGAGGAGAAAAGAGGAGGTTGGCCTAGGCTTGGCCCTACTTCTGATCTTTTTCAAGCCTAGGTGGATGTTCTTTCTATTATTGATGTTAAGCCTTCAAATGGGGTTTTCACTTGGAACAATAGACAGAGTAGTCAGGACGCTATCTCAAAATGTTTGGATAGGTTTCTTGTTTCTTGTTATTGGGTTGGAGGTGGCTTGATTACAAGTTCTGAAATTCTTGATTGGAGAGGTTTTGATCATTGGCCAATTAAGTTCTCTTCTTCTCCTATTGCACTCCCTAAGAACCCTTCTTTTAGATTCCAGCTTATGTGTTTCTGAGACTCATCCCTTTATGATTTGGTGGCTAAGTGGTGGAGAGAGGGTGGCCTAGCTTATGGCATGGCTATGTTTGTCTTTGAGAAGAAACTTTAATATGTCAAATATCATCTTAAGAGATGGAATACATCTTTCTTTGGAAACCTTCAGTCTAGAAAGAGGAATGCTCTAGATCATCTTGCAATGATTACTCACCAAAGCAGGGACTCTGGACTTATAGAGGCTCTTGGCAGGGCAGAATCCTAGGCTATGTGGGATGTGGAAGAATGGGAACTTCGAGAAGAGATTTACTGGAAACAAAAGGCTTGCATTGATTGGCTACAGGAAGGAGATAGAAATACTACTTTTTTTCATCATTCTGTTCAGGCTCGTCATAACAAAGGGTATATTTCTTCTCTTGTTACAACAGAAGGACTACATATTTCCTCTTATTTTTCTATGACCAAAGAAGCCCTTCAATTTTATTCTACCCTTTTTTCTGAAGATTCTTGGCCTGCAGCTAAGGAGGAGAACTTGATACTTTCTTGAATTCCCTCTCTTATCACCAACGCAATGAATGATTCTCTTATTCATCCAATTTTGATGTCAGAAATTGAAGAGGTTGTGTTTCAAATGAATAAAGGTAAAGCTCCAGGCCCAGATGGCTTCCCTATGGAATTCTTTGAGGAATTTTGGGAAATTATTAATATGGATCTCTTGGAGGTGGTTAAGGAATCCCTTCAGAATAAGAAAATGCTTCGTGCATTGAACTCCACTTTATTGAATCTTATCCCCAAGAAAGAAGGTGCTAACAATCTTGAATCCTTTCATCCCATTGCTCTTTGTAATGTTGTGTACAAAATTATCACCAATTTGATTGTTGAAAGACTCAAGATATGCCTTCTAGTTGTCATTTCAGAGGAACAAGGTGGTTTTGTGGCTAGTAAGAAAATTCTTGATGGGATTGTTATTGCGTATGAAGTTATTCACTCTATGCATACATCAAAAGAGAGAGCTATGTTCATTAAGTTGGATATGGCTAAGGCTTATGACATAGTCAAATGGAGTTTTCTCCAAAAGATCCTCTTGGCCTTTGGTTTCTGCCAATAGTGGGTGAATTGGATTATGAGTTGTGTTTCTTCAACTTCTTTTTCTATTCTTGTGAATGGTGTTCCTTCAGAGCCCTTTAGTGCCTCTAGAGGAATTCACCAAGGGGATCCTATTTTTCCTTACCTCTTTATCATTCGGGCTGAGGGTTTGGGCCACTTTCTTAAGCTTCGTGCTCACCAAGGTTTGATTCATGGGTGGAAATGGGGTGCTGGCTTGCCTCCTCTTTCACATCTTCAGTTTGTGGATGATACTTCATTTATGGGACATGCCCGACTTCAGGAAGCTACTTCTTTTAGGAATGCTTTGGATGTGTATCTTGCAGCTTTAGGCCAGAAAGTTAATGAGAATAAATCCTCCCTTTTTTTCTTCAATACTCCTGAGGCTATTTAGAGGCTTATTGCTGCTATTTTGAGGTTTTAGATTGGGTCTCTTCCCTTTGTTTATTTGGGTATTCCTCTTACTATTGGTAGACATCCTAGATTTTCGTGGAAATTTTTTCTTGATAAGCTACGACAAAAGGTTAACCATTGGACTCATTCAATGGCTATCAACTACTGCTCGCCTGACTTTGTTAAAGTCAATTATTCAAGCCCTTCCTATTTATAGGTGTTTTGTTCAAGCTGCTCCTATGTATTTTCTTCAGGAATTTGATGCTCTGTCCTATCAATTCCTTTGGAGTGGGAACCTTTCAACTTCCAAATGGAGTCTGGTTAAATGGGAAATAGTGTGTAGACCTCAAAAGGAGGGTGGCCTTAGCCTATGATCAGCTATTTCAAATGGATAGGTTTTCGCTGCAAAGCTTTATTGGCATTGGTGTACTAACCAGCATCAACTTTGGGCTTGTATTCTCACCCACAAGTATTTTCTAGATATTGATGTGGTTGAAGTTCACCACTTTCCTTTGGAAGGGAGAGGATCCATGATTTGGAATATGATAAAGTTTGGAGCTCAGTTGGTTAAAGATGGTCTCTTTTGAATTTTTCATTTAGGATCACAACCTTTATTTTGGCTTGACTCTTGGGATGGGCACCCTCCTATCCTTTCCACTCATCCATAGCTCCATGCCCTCTATCAAAATTTTAGTGCTTCTGGTTGGGACACAGTTGATTTTTATAAGATAGGGTCTGTTAGAGGTTTGGTTCCTTCCTTTCGTTGGAAACACCCTTCTGAATGGCCTCCAGGAGGATTTGAGGAGAATAGGAATGCGTTGTTTCATATTTTGTGATCTCGTGAGTGTACTACTTTGGTTGGTAATGATGTTCTTGCTTGGGACAGTGAGGATATGTCTGGGAAATTTTCAGTGTCTACAGGATATGCTGAGCTTCTCTGACAGACATTGGGGGACATCTAGGTGCCTTGGTGGAAGCAAGTCTGGTACAAGTTTTCCTGGCCCAAATGCAATTTTTTTATGTGGTTGGTGGTCCATAGCTAGTGCCTTACATGGGATAGTTTATGCAAGCATGGCTTTCAAGGACCCTAAATGTGTGTTCTATGTTGGACTAGTGAAGAAAATGTCTCTAATTTCTTTTTCGAATGCTCTTTCACTAGACATATTTGGCAGTCTTGGTGGAATGTGTGGAACCAATCCTGTTGGCATGTTTCATCACTGGTAGAATTCTTTGCTCACTAGGATAAGGCTCCTGTAAAGACTTCTTTTCTTCAAATTTCTTGGACTCTTGGATGCTCTTTTATTATTTGGCATATCTAGTTGGAGAGTAACTGTCGTATCTTTAAGGATGAGTTTTTGGAGGTTCCTCACTTATGGTGGAAAATTCTCCATTCTTTGGGGGAAACTATTTCTATAAAATGTGACACTTTTGAGGCCATGGAACTAGGGGAGGATGTTTTCAATAATCACCTGAATATTCCCCCCTCACATGGAAAACTACTAAGAAAGATGTGTAGACATCCCTTGCGAAAGATAAATAGGGTGGGGAAGTGGAGTGTCCCTCCGCAGGGTGTTCTTAAAATCAACATGGATGGGTCTTCCAAGGGCAATCTAGATCCTGCTGGTATTGGTGGTGTTGGCAGAGATAGTACGGGGGATGTTCAATTTCTATTTTCAATTTATAAACATCATCACACAAACAACTTGATGGAGGCCATAGCTATTTTGTATGCTGTGAAGAATGCTTGTGACCTTGGTTGGAGAAGGCTTATCTGTGAATCCGACTCTTAAGTGGTGATACATCTTTTGAATCAGCAACATTATGAAGTTGTTAGTTGGAAGTTAGCTTTGATTGTAGACTAGATTCATAATTTGTGTACATCTTTGGAGTTTGTTACTTTTACTCATATTCCCAGGGAATGGAATAGTGTTGCTGATTTTCTGGTGAAGTGGGCTTCTGACCATATGTGTAATTAGAACATTGTTGATAAGACTCAACTTTCGATGGGCTTGTCCCATTAATTTGATCACTTGGTTGATCTTGATAGGGCTGTTTGATGCCCTTTCTTTATTTGTTCTTGTTTCTCTTTTAGTTTGAATAAATTTTCACCCCTCCTTTATTTCAAAAAAAAATATTAATAGTAAAAAGCTTAAAACTTGGAGAAAATTCAAAACTTGGAAAATTCTTTAGCTTTAGAATTTTTTCTTTGGGAAGTCATCAGAGGAATTTGAAGAAAGTCAATTGCTGAGCCAAGTTTGGAAATCAATCGACCAAAAAAATTCCAAAATCTTAAAAATTGAAAACTTGAAAATTCAAATCGTCAAAATTTTGGAGAATTGGGGAAAAATCCAAAAATCTTAAATTTTCCAAAAAAATAAAAATTTTGAAACTTGGAAAGTAAAGCAAGCGATAAATCTATTTTGGATTCAAAAATTAAAATTTCAATTGAATATTGATTTTCTATTAATATTTAATTAAAACACAAAAAATTGATAAAAGCAATAAACAAATGAAAATTCATGAAAATGGAAATTGCTTTAAATATTTTTTGATTTTATGTTTTAAAATTTGAAATTAATTAAATATTGATTTCATTGATATTTAATTAATTAACTCAAAAAATTAAAAAATGGAAAATAGCTTTCGGATTTAAAATCTCAAATTAATTAAATATTGATTTAATGTTTAATTAATTAAAATTTTGAAGCAATAAAAAAAATGAAAAAAGGAAATTGGATAAAACTTCTCCATGAAGTCAAGCACTCGAATTAGAAATTGCCCAATAAGTTGAGAGAAAAATAGTGACAAATGGCAAGGAATCTCTTTGAAAGTGGAATATGCTAAATTTAGTGCTTCGTTTTAAAGCAGGTTTCTAGGGTTCCCAAGTCTATAAAAGAGACCCTCTCCCAATTCATTTTTCACAAATGAGTTGCAAGAAGCAAGCTAAGAGATAGAATAATCAGAGATGCTGATGGAAACTTACTTATAGACCTTTCTCCACCAGCTATTTTAGAGGACTTCAAAATTCCTTCCTCTGGGATATTGGTGACGAAATTGAAAGAGCAAGCAGAAAGAGTCTTCACGGATGGAGTCCATCACTTTGAGGAGATCATCAATAACAAGTGGTTGAGAAATAACATATCTCATTTTTCCAAGCTTCCCAAAGAGCTAGTGTGGCTAGATTTCCACCGAGAATATAGTGACATGATAATGATGTTGAGAAAGATATTTGGCCTACCTCAATCTTATCTCTTCAAAAGATGGATGTGGTACTTCATTGATCAGGTAGTGGAAGAACATAATCATGTAGACTGGGCATGCTTGATCAGTGACAACTTGAGAAAGTAGTTAGAGAGCTTGGAGTAGACAAAGAAATTCTACATGAGTTTGTACGTCATCTATATGCTAGCACATGAAATAAGATATGAAGGATTGAGATGCAAAGGAGCAATCAGGAGTGGAACTCAGCGGTTGAAATTCTATGATTTCTATCCTCAGTTGCATCTGCATGCAATTGATGATTATGTCCGGGTTAATGACTCATTTGCAATGCGTATCGTGCAAACTTTGCAAAAGAATCTACATGTGAGACTGTCAGTAGAAGCCATAAAATTAGTTGAAGAATATGGGGTATGGTTTATTGAGTTTCCTACTTTTTCTTACATCAAGATTCAAGGATTCTCAACACAACCATACAAGCTTCCTAGGTATCTGACAGATAAAATGGTCCTACTAGAGATCACTCGACAGCTGATTGTCTACGACAAGATTCATAAAGAAAAGAAGAAATTGGAACTTAATTTTCCAATTTCCATAGGCAAAGATGAAGTTGAAATGTGCACCTCCCTAAAGGCAGCTAAGAATTTCCATGACGAATTATCATTCTTCCATCTTCCACTATATACAGAAAGGCTAAAATTTGATCCTTACAACAAGATATGGTCAGTGGTAGGGATTAGGTATCAGCATATGGCACACCTTGAGGATTTTTGGGAAAATGCTACAGATGAGCACGGGGTGAAGAAATGGATGCACTCCACATTGCCACTAAACCTAATTAGAGGATGAAATAATTTTCATTATCCTGACTAGATGGAGGTAGAATTAAATGTGGTCCAAAAAGGATATTGCCCTGAGAAGAGAGAAATTAGTACCTATGATTGGTTAAGGAAATAATTTGTAGACCTAGACATGTTGTCTAGACCGGTCTTGGATTTTACTAGGTATTAGATTGGGAGGAAATTAAGCTAGGTGCTCATACCAAAGGAAAAATGGGTGTACCAACTGATGGGTCATTAGGAACTGAGAGATGAAAGACTAAGGTGGCCACAAGGAATAGTGATGGAAGAGGGAGAAATTCTATTAGGTAGTGCAGAGTGCAAAAATGATAAGGGTGTTTCTCAAGAAGTACACACAAAGGGGAAGTTGGACCTCCACATTAAAGAACCACAATAGAAAAGGAAGAGATCTATAGATGTTCCATCCTCACCTAGCCAGACTCCTAGTGTGCAAGAGATAGGAAATTTCACTAGGGAGGAAACATATATCACTAGGAGAATGATGGAGCAAGAGCACATAAATAGGTCAGTTCAGGACAGACAGAGTATCGATGCTAATGAAAGATTTCCACAAAGAAGGAGAAGAGAGAAGGATATCACAACTGAGGAGAGTCTTGGTACACTTCTAGAAAGAGAAATGATGGAAGAGGAAGTTCCATAAATAGTGATAGAAGTTTCTACAATAGAAAAAGGATTTCCTACAGTGAAGGTTGTAGCTCCTATGGAAATACTAGAAAGTCCAAGGGATGAGGAAGAAATTGATAGTAGAATAGTCCAAGGACAAGAACAATTGGTAGTACAAAAAGATCAAGAACTAGATGTTCCAGAATAGCTAAGATAGAGGATTCAAAGAAGCCAAGAAAAGGAGGTTGACCTAGCGGTTGAATTGCAGGAAATCCTAGACCGAGTCAACCGATCAGATGAAAGACTGATGCAACCACAAGGAAGAGTGATGGAAGAGGGAGAAATTCCATCAGGTAGTGTAGAGTGCAGAAATGATAAGGGTGTTTCTCAAGAAGTACACGCAGAGAGAAAGTTGGACATCCACATTAAAGAACCACAATAGAAAAGGAAGAGATCTATAGATGTGCCATCCTTGCCTAGCCTGACTCCTAGTGTGCAAGAGATATGAACTTTCACCATGGAGGAAACATATATCACTAGGAGAATGATGGAGCAAGACCACATAAATAGGTCAGTTAATGACAGACTAAGTATCAATGCTAATGAAAGATTTCCACAAAGAAGGAGAAGAGATCAGGATATCAAAACTGAGGAGAGTCTTGGTACACTTCTAGAAAGAGAAATGATGGAAGAGGAAGTTCCAGAAATACTGACAGAAGTTCCTACAACATAAGAAGGATTTCCTATAGTGGAGGCTGTAGCCCCTATGGAAATAATAGAAAGTCCAAGGGATGAGGAAGAAATTGATATTAGAACAATCCAAGGACAAGAACAGTTGGTAGTGTAGAAAGATCAGGACATAGATGTTCCAGAATGGATGAGATAGAGGATTCAAAGAAGCCAAGAAAAGGAGGTTGACCTAGTGGCTGAATTGTAGGAAATCCTAGGCTGAGTCAATCGATCAGATGAAAAGGGAAAGGAAAATAAGTTCATAAAGATTATCCGATGACAATCTAGATCCAGGATCCTTTAGGTTCAAACACCAATGGTAGATAAAGCAAAAGATCAAATAGCTCTTGAAGAATATAATATAATTGAGGTTGAGTTAGGTCATGGATCAGGGCATAGGTAATGGAGGATTTTGATGACTCCACGTAGGTAGTGAAATAAAAAGTGAAGAAGCTTGAGGAGAAGTATCAGAAGAAAAAAATTTAAATTAAAGCCCTATGTGACTACATAAGAAGCCTGCCTCATCCAGTTAGTGAGAAGGATCCATCATTCATTCCTCCAGTTGTCCCTATGGAGTTCATTGAAGGAATAAATAGAATTAGGTAGATTACACAAGGAGAAAAGTTTTGGATGGAGGGCACCTAGAATGAGGCCTACAAACAAACTGAGGATTTGGTAAAGATACATAACAGAGTATTTTCCATCCTTTCCCAAACCCAGTGTATGGAGGGATCTTGGGAGGATGAGTGCATTTATAGGGATGAGATAATTGTAGAATTGTATGAGCTAATGGAGACACCTAGTGAGAAACTGATTGATGGGGGGGTTGTCAGAGAGGGTAAAGCATATGAATTTTCTAGATTCTATGGAGCAATGTTGTTGGCCAAGGAAATCTTTGATCATTTCATTAAGGAATCCACTTGAGTGAAGGAAGTAGCTGATAATATCCAACAGGAAGTTTCTAACAATGCCACCTTGCTTTTATCACATAGGCTCATTAAAGAAGAGATAACTCTAGGAAACTTGAAAAGAAAGTAGGAGGAGTCCTTTTAGATGATCTTTTTTACAAAGGATGATTATGAGAACCTTTCTATATTCTTGAATGATATGAATTCCACTCAGGACTTGGTACCAAATTAGGATGATAGTTTGAAGAAGTCTGAGCGAGAAATGGTCACCTTGGAATTAAGAAAGAGTTGGCACCCCGTGTGAGTGTGGAATAATTGGAAATAGTGCTAGATAGATTCCAAGCATTCAAGAAGAGAGGTCAAAGATAGGACAACAAATACATTTAATTCATAGTGGGAGCACATAATGCTCATTTATTACACCCCACCTTCCTTCTGAGTGTGCATGCATAGTGGGCATTTATTACCCATTATGATAGTGGATGCCTTTTTGCATTAATGTAGATTCCTTTTGTGCCCTAACCCTAATTAGGGCTAAGGTAAAAAAATCTAGGCCATCGATTATTGTTTTGATCTAGGCCTTTCATTGTTTATGAGGACCTAAGGCCTCTTCTTCTCATTTGTAAGGGAGTGAATTTTGAGATTATTTCTTATGAGCTATTGAGACAATAGAATTTTCATTGAAGTGTGGTGAGCATATGATGTGTCTTAATGCTTGCTTGGTTTCATAATTCTCTCAATTAGATTAAGTTTAGTACATAAAGTGTTATGATTTTTTTGGGGAATATAATGATGTTTTGATGAGTTCTTGTGGTTCATACTTTTGATATTTTAGTGATTCTAAATCATCATGCAAAGTTAGCCTGAACCCCCTATCCATGTGCCTAAATTCAATCATTCATAAAAACCTTTGAAGATTGCACTAGTCTACGTGTAGTTGTATCTTGACTTGATGAAGTGGGTCTCGATAATTGAGGAACTCATCCATCAACATACTTTCCTTGGCTATCATTAACCTTAGGAGTAAATTATGATTTTTGAACCCTAAACCCCTTTCATTTCTACATATCTGGTGATAACCCAAAAAGAAATAGTACTTCATTGAAAATATTTTGATAGTACCCATATTCATCATGACTTAAAGGATTGAAAATGTAAGGCCCCTTTGATCATCAGAAAATCACATCAACACCAAGCTTATCCATGAGTCAAGGAACCTTGGAAGTTACCATATGATCTTCTTTCAATCTTAGCATACGTGGTACTTTGTTCAAGAGAGGATATGATATCTCGATATTTTGTTCTACTATTTGGTGACTCATAAAACACACATCAATAGAAACTGGTTGTAGGAGGGCCTATACTGTAAGACATAATTTTTCATATCATGAATCAATATGGTGCTTCCACATAGAGATGTTGTACTAATCTTATAGGCTGATCTCAGATTTGGAGATGACCAAGAAGACATCATCGCAGGATTGAACTCACTTGCTTGGAAAGTCAAGAGAAGTACAACTAAATATATGCAAGTGAGCTTTGTGTTAGAAGAAGAAGAAGAAGAAGAGAAAGCTCAAAGGATTGAAGCATCTCTTCAAAGAGCATTGGTCATTCAAAGGAATCAATAGCCTCTAGCACCTATAAGAAGGAATTAAAGTAGATTTCACATACTGGAGCGCATTAATTCATTCTCATCTAAGGTACACCGAAGAATCTTGAGATCCACTATGGGAGAAAAATAACAAGAAAAACTAAATTTGATCCAAAGCCTAGGCGAGACAAGAAAGAAGCATCTACAAGTTAGAACTCACCAAGTGTAGCTGATCTTACAAGACAATTTTAAACTCCACCACAACAATGCCAGACACAGGGGACCACTCAAGGAGTTCAACACAGAGCTACACAAATTCAACAGTTGATAGTACAAATACCTATACAAGCTATTGTACTTATAGTAATTCCAAAATAACTTCCAGCAATGGAACAACAATAGAACCCACAAAATGCATCACCTCTTGCAAAATTTGCTACTTACAATCATATGCCGAAGAATCCTAAGCATTTTTTCTATAAATTCTTTGTGAATGACATCAACCGTACTGATGATGAACACATGAAGATTTTTGAAGATTCTCTATAGTAAAGAAATGTTCAAGATAAAGATGTGGCATGCCAATTGTTCCCATATTTGTTGGGTGAAGAATCATTTTATTGGTATATTAATTTACTCGCGAATTTAATCTGAACATGGCAAGAGATGAAGGATGTATTCTTGGAGAAGTTCAGCTTGCCTATCACCCCTATTGAATTATATATGAAATTAATTGAGATAAGGAGACAAGAGAGTGAACCAATTGGTGCCTTCAACAATAGATTTTAGAGGGCCTATTCATGGATGCGTGATCCTTTCCGCATAAATGATGATGCTACGAGGCCTATTTTCTATGTAGCATTGGATTGTTTAATGCCCATGTTCATCCAAAAGACACATCTGACCCTTGCCAATTTAACCAAACATACACTAAGGCCAAGAAGATCAGTTTATAGTCACTAGCAACTAGTGTTCAAGCACCGAGTTATTTTGGGAATGCTCATACATTGAATCAAGGGATGTTGAACTATGCTCCTTTTTTCAATCCCATTCCTGCTCCTTCTACCAGCTAGTGCTATATTTGGGAGCTCTGATATCTCATGCAATGTCCACACAACCTATCTACCTTCAAAATATGACCACTTCCACAAGGACTAAGGAAGAATGAGATGAAATGAAAGACTTAACAGAACAAGTCAAGAAGTTTTCTATTGAGGTTAATTACCTCATAAATCAAAATAATCAATTACAAAACTCACAAAGGAATTATTAGTTGCATCAAGGATATAACTGGGGGTATTAAGGAAATCCTCTTACTCACCATGAGAATCATCAAGATAATAGTAAAGGATACCAAAATAACAATTAAGTTATGATATTGCTATCAGGATTGAACTGTGTATTTTTTTGAGTCAAACTCATTGACCCATGTTTCACGAGTAGTGGTTCACATGAACCCATCTCTCATGAGAATAAATGGAAAAATTAGCACTCATTAGATCTAGGTGATGCTCATAGAGGTGAAGCACTAGGACTTCCCGGGAGGTCAGCCATCCTAGTACTACTCTAGTTGGAGCATGCTTAACTATAGAGTTTCCTCGATGGTTAAACCCACTCTGCTTGCAACCCCATTTGAAAAACCTTCACCAAGTGATGTGCCTTATGAACCATTCAGTAGAAAGCCCCTTAAGCTAATAAATTGATAAGTAGGAGATATTGACTTGCTGTGGAAAATATCTCCTACTTATCAATAATCAAGTTTATCAAGAAAATAGATCTGGGTATCAAAATAACAATCAAGGGTACCATAAAAGATCATGGAATACAAATCCAAACAATGATGAAATTCCTTCACCATTGGACAATCCACCAGCTTCTAAAAACTGACCTGATAACAAAGTTTTCCTAGCAGAAGTAACATTATTCAAATGGTGTAGGCTACATAAAACTAATCAACATTCTGAGTTACAATGCCAAGAGTTCCAAAGAGAAGTTGATATCTTCAAAGGAGAAGTGAGAAACACTACTACACCTAAAAATACTCCACCTACAGGCTATGAGTTATTGCCTTCTCCCAGATATGACCAAGTGCTGGTCTTTGATGATTTCAAGTTTCCTCCTCCTAATTCTCAAGATTACATGCCTATACAGACTAATCATAAATTCCCACCTGCATCAGCAAATGGTCCCATGGAGGCACCACAATATTAGGTTCCACTAGAGAATCAACCTCCACCTATTTCTCCAAATGAGCCACTATAGAGGGATGAATTTATTTTCCATCCACTTTATAATAGTGTCCTAGTGGAAGGAGTAAGTGAAGCTCAAGCTTTTCAACAAACATCTAGAAATGCTCCACTAAAGACATCGAAGAAATTACAGAAATCATGAGCCATTGACAATGTCAACTCCTCCAAATAATTTTACAACTCCCATGCTTCCTAATGCAAGTAATACTCTAAGTCCTCTTAGAGATTCATCTGAGTATCGACACCCTGGTAGTGCACAAGGAGAAAGAGGATAGTATGTTGTGACCAATGCCTCACAAAATCAAAAAGGGAAACTTGTGGTGCAGTCTACTATAAAAAATGGAGGACAAAAAAAAAATCCAGAACAAGGACATAAAGAAAATCCTCCTAGGGAGGAATTCAAGAGGTTGAGCTCTTGCGTACTGGAGGAATTTAAGAAGATAAAAGTAAGTCTACCATTGTATGAATTGATGAAAATTCTTGAGATAAGGGACACATTTTTGGGGAGTCTAAATGATGCACCTCCAAAGATCATCTTGCAGAATACCTCATACCCACCTAGAGGTCCCCCTAACAATCATCAATCTAGTTTTGCACAAAACAAAAATGTTGTTGAAAATGTACAGACAAGTGCACCTGATGTCTCACAAAGTTCAAGCTTCATTGGGATGGTGCAAAATTTTTCTGAGGAAGAAATCTTTCAAAATGATCATTCACTTCAAGGAGAAGAAACAATTAGAGATCCCACCACTCTTGTAGAAAAAATAAGTACTATCCAAAATGGGAGAAACACACTATAGAATATGAACAATGGGGAATTTAATCCTAGAGCACAAAAGCCTATGGTTTTCTACCAAGGAAAAGAAGAGTCTACCCCTTTCCTTGTGTTAGTCCAGATTTTTGGAAAAATGTTGCATAACTATCTAATTGACTCTAGAGTATCAAGTAATGTAATGCCCCTTGACATATGTAGAAAATTGGGATTAGTCCCATTACAAATAGATAAGAAGGTGACTCAACTGGTTAAAACAAAAGTTCTAGTTGTAGGAGAACTAAATAATATTCATATGCAATTGGCTTTAGATCCATGAGTTCAGAGTTGTATTGACATATTAGTTGTGGAAAATCCAGAAGGATATGGAATTCTTTTAAGTAGAGAATAGGCAAGGAAATTGAATGGATAAATAGAAACTGAATACATAGAAACTGACTTTTCACACATGTGGCTCCCATGGAGAGGAATCCAAAATTAGATAAGGATAGAGAGCATGCCAAGGCTCTAATTGTTGATAAATAAATACAGAGAGGATAATGAAATCCTATTCATGGAAACAAGTCTAGGATCTTATGCACCTAAAACTGGGGAAATCTTGATGTTGCAAGGTTGTAATCAGGGAGGATGTCTAGATATAATGCCTAAGTTTGTAGAGGCACCAACTGATGATAATTTAGAATCATCAATAACTGAAGGAATGTTTGAAAATTTTAGGAATTTTGTCTTGAAAAGTGTTAAGCAAGAAGTTGAGCTGGGAAAGACACTCGCATTCAAAATCTATTTCTGCCTAATTGATGTAGAATTCATAATGCTTTTCATTCTAAAATATCATGCACAATGCGTAGAGTTGCAGTTGCACAAGTTTCAAAGATGGTCCCACAAGTATCAGTGGCACACAATTTTGAAGAAGTTGTCGATGCAAAATATCCAAGTCAAGTAGTGACCTTAGAACCACAGTATAAAGGAGTTAGAAAAGACAAGAAGAATTTTTTTTTGAAGAACATGGGAAACAAGTCAAGAAATCAAAAGGTGAACCTTCCGGTACTCAAGCCGATGATCAAGTCTGGAATTTATCATTTGATGGATTGAAATCAGAGAAAGGAAGTGGATACAACATTGAACTTGTTAGTCCAATGGGGGAAGCCTATCTCGTAGCACATAGATTGCAACTTCCTTGCAGGAATAATGTGGCTAAGTATGAATCACTAGTTATTGGATTGCTTCTAGCTATCCACAAAGGTGCCAAGATCCTGCACATGCATGGAGATTTAGACATAGTGGTAGGACAAGTTCAAAAATAGTACACATGTCATGATAAAATATTGGGTCATTATCGCAATAGAGTTTGGGATTTTATTGAAAGCTTTGATGCCTTCAAGATCAAAAGAATAAATAGGATGTACAATCCAGTAGAAAATTCATTGGCACAGTCTGCAAGTGCTTTGGAACCATTAGCCATAGATTGTGTGAAGAGGCTCATAGTTTAATTAACTTTGGTACCATCTATTTTGGACAACATAACAAACTTCCAAGTTTTTGAAGATGATAAGGATATCCTTGATTTCTTGACAAGTTCAAGAGTCTTTGAAGTGCAAGTCATCGATGAGGGCAAACAAAAAGAAGCTCAGCTTGAAATAGATGAGATTATGAATTTGAGGAAAAATACTATTCCTAAGGGGATGATTGATCTAGAAAGAATTTTTGATTCAGATAGATTGAGTGCCCTCAAGTATCAGACAACTGAAGGAGAGGAATGTGAAAATGTAAAATTGGGAACTGAAGATAATGCGAAGAATGTTTTTATTGGTAAAGTTTGTACTCCAAGAAAATGAAGATATTCTAAATCTCATGAGGGAATTCCCATATGTGATTACATGGGGATATGAAGATTTGAATACTTATGATACCTCCCTCACAAACACGCAATTCTACTAAGGCCAGATAGTCAACCATTCTGAAAAAGGCAAAGACCGATAAATCCCTTGTTAGAGCCACTGATCCATCAAGAAGTGATAAAATTGCTTTATGCTAGGATAATTTTTCTAGTCAGACACTCGATGTGGGTGGCCAAATTGGTTCCTTTTAGAAAAAAGAGTGGAGAAATAAGGTTGTGTGGATTTACACAATCTTAACAGAGCTTCAAAAAAGGACAATTATCCAACACTGTCACTAGATGAAGTGATACAAGATGTAAATGGGTGCCAAATGATGTCATTTTTAGATGGTTATTCTGGGTATAACCAGGTGATGGTAGAAGAAGAAGATAGATTGAAAATTGTATTCACCACTAAGTGGGGCATATTTTCATATAAAAGAATGCCCTTTGGTTTGATTAATGCTGAAGCCACTTTTCAGAGAGCCATAGACTATGCTTTCAAGGATTTGGTCGGTAAATGCATTATTATATACATGGATGATCTCACTATTTTTTCTTTGCACATAGAAGATCATATGATTGATTTAAAGAGAATCTTTCAGAGATGCTGGAGATATGGAGTTTCATTGAACCCAAAGCAATGCATGTTCGTAGTCACCGAAGGAAAATTGCCAGGACATGTAATTTAAGAACGTGGAATCTCAATTCATCTTGAGCACATCGAAGCAATTTCAAAGTTGGGGCTACTAGCTAGTCAGAAAGAGTTAAAGTAATTATTTGGAAAAATTAAATTTGTAAGGAAGTTCATATTAGGATTTGTAGAAATAGTCAACCCACTAAATGACTTGTTGAAAAAAGGTGCAAAGATAGACTGGACACCTGCCTCAAAGAAGACCTTCAAAGAGATAAAGAAATCAATTATGGATGCTCCTATTTTGATCAGTCTAGATTGTTGGGCCATTTTCTTGTCATAGCCAAAATCCAATAAGAATGGTCTATTACTACAAAACCCTAAGGAAGTTGTCATATCCTACTACTCAAAATTGTTTGAGTCTGTGAAGAAGATCTATTAGGTTTCATGGCTTGCACCCTTAGCCAGAGGTAGTTTAGAGTATCATCAAGCTCCAGTTCAAATTGCATGTCCTCAAGTGCAAAAACTAGTGAGATTTGCAAGCTTCAAGGTATGAGAAATAAGCTTAATTTGATCATGTTCTAGGGTTTCCATAAATTTGTCTAAGTCAAATAAACCCTAGCCTTTTCTATTTCTCCATTACCTTTTTGGATCACTTAAAATACTTTTAAGACATGTTCCTTTATCATTTCATTCATTTGCTTAGTCTCCTAAGAAATTCCACATATTCCCTTTTATCAAGCGACATCCCGAAACCCTTAGTCACCCAATCTCTCTAAGGCATAAGAATATTCTCTCTTACTAAGTGACTCAGAGACTTACCCTTAGTCAGGAAGTCTCCAGATAAAATGATGAAATGATAAATCTTTCAGTGACTCAGAGGATGACTATGGTCACTAAGTCTCCAAATGTGATAAAAAACTAAGTATTTCCTTCAATCGCCAAATCTCTTGAGAAAGTCAAAGTCAAGGATGAGATTCAAAGATTGTGTGACCATCATTGATTCTCTCTCAAAATAAAAGATCTTACTATTGGTGCTGAATCTCCAGATGTAACCTAGAGTAAAGAAAAGTTTCAGTGACTTGGAGATTGCCTCAGTCACATGTTCTCGTGACTAAACCAGGAGTTGAGATTTTATCCAGTGATTTAGAGACATGCTTTGTCACCCGTTCTCATGATTTAACTCATGGTTAATAAAATATTATGAGACCTGGTGAATGCTTTTGTCACTCGATCTCTAGATCAGACCGTGGTTAGGCCAAATCTTCCAGCGACTTGGAGAATGCTATGCAGTCACGTAATCTCCAAATGATATAAAGTTAAGTGATTTCTAAGAATTTGATATTTCTAGTTGTTAGATTTGATGATGTGTCCACCCTTGATTGGTTGCAGAGGAGAGTGACTTATAAATTATTAGCGGGGCCCAACATTCAGTCTTCTTTTAATCTGGCAGTTATCATATGACCACAGGGAAAGATTTTCCCCTTTGCGATCATGCGACGACCGTCTAATCTTTTAGCGTGTTAAGGTAAACTGATAGGTGGGTCCTGTGCTAGATAGATCCAAGGTGCCTATTTTTCATTGGTCATCAAGGGTTGGTTACATGGATGATGTTAGGTGGGGCCAGGATACTGCATGGTTTTAATACACCATAGATCTTCCATGATCTGATGGTGGTCATATTGTCACAAAGGAAACATGCATGAGGTTTTATTGTTCACGATGTTGCGATAACCGTTGATTCTTTTCTTTAGTGAAGATCGACAGACTTTTTTTAATGAATGATTGAAGGCTTGGTTGACTGTTGAAAATTAATGAGAGCTACCTGAAGTTCTAGGAAAAGATGAATTCGACGGCCGCATTTTAAACTTGATCAATTAACTATTGCGGCTGAGATTTAAATTGCTTAAAGGGTTTTTGCTAGGGTTTTTTGAGTTAGTGAACCAGAAGCGACAAGATGGATTCAATTTTATTGGCCAAAGGATAGTTTTAGAGAAAGATTGATGGACAAGAATATTAATGTGCCACCTAGATTAGAGTTGTTACTTAAAAAAGCCATATCAGTTGAATGCAAAGGACTGATACTTTGAGAAAGGTGGCTGAGGGTTTGGTTTTTTCAAATAGGAAAGGCTGATTGAGACCTTTTAACAATGCCTGGCAGAGTTAAGAGATATTTTAGGAAACTATTATAGAAGGCTTGGTGCTCAGACTAACCTACAAATTTGATGCCTGCAACTGATTGCAATTTTGGTGCATTTTATCTCCTTTGTCATGTCTCTAGTATTAGGGTTTGTTCCAAAACCATCTGAAGCTTGTTGCATCCTTTTCTTAAGGATTCCAAGAGTGTTTGTCTATATATAGTGAGTTCTATGAATTTTTGAGAGGTGGTGATTTTTTCAGTTTAATAGGAGTTTCTAGTTTTAGTCTTTTAATTCTAAGGAGTCTCAGTTTTCTGAATGTATTGACAAAGAAGTTTATCAATAAAGATATATTGAAGTTTGATGTATATTGTTTTTTGTCTTCATATGTGAACTTGATTTCTTCATGTATTTAATCTACAAGGCATTTTAGGTACATCTTTCTACAAGGTAGATAGTGGGGTTGAATCTTGAGTTCCTTTCAAGGGAAGGGTAAAATCTTGAGTGAGGTCTATGAGATTTTAGTGTTTATGCATGAATCTAATGATATAACGTATGCATAAAAGGATAATCTGTAAGGCATTTTATCTGGGGGTTTGGTATTATTTGAGTTGAGAAGTTTTCTGTAGATGTATGTTTGTTGACTCTGATGCCCTAGGATTTGGCATTGATCATTGCCGAGTTTGCACTATTTTCACCATCAATCAAAATATAAATGATGATTTACTTTAAAGTTTTGTGAGAATTATATGTTTAGATTTGTATCAAGCATACAAATAACATTTGTGATATTTGAAGAATTCAATCTGATAGGCAATACTCGCATGTAGTGTAGAGCTCAAAGTGAAGAAGGATTTAAATCCTTAATACCTTAGTGTTTATTATTATTTGATACATCTATTGGGACTACTAGAGTTAAGAATCAGAGGTTTTCTGATTAGTTTTGATCATCTGCAATTTTGAACACTAAGAAAATTGGTGACTCTACTGGGGATTTTAAAATATTTCTATAATAAAGCTTGTTACATTTTTTTGCTAACTGTTTATTGTTGTATTTGAAGACCAATTTATAAATCTATCCCCACAAGTGTGTGGGTGGTGACTCTGAAGTCTATGTTTTCTAGTTGCTTGTTAAAGCATATAGAGATTAGTGAGAAAACTTGTCAAAGTTACTATGAGTAAACAAAGAAATACTAGGTCATACTATAGGGATCACCCATAAAGCAATATGGGTGATGAGATCCATACACCTAGTAGAAAGAAATGGTCCAAAAGAGGAGTATTCAACCATGAATCTCCTAGGCTAGGTAAAGAGCATGTTCCAACACCTATCCCAAGAAAGAACCCCTCTTTTTAAAAAAAACCCTGAACTCCTTAGAAGAATGAACCCTAGGTTAGTTAGTCCTCTTGAAGAAGATGAATTCATAGACATAGGTTTCTTTCCTGCAAGTGAAAATTTAGACTAGAATGAAGAGACCTCTATTGCTGAGACTGTTTCTCATGATTCTGAGGAGTTGAGGGATGAAATCATAGCTTTGAGAAAAAAGGACTAGGACCAATTGATAGAAAATTCTAAATGGAGAGAAGAGTGAGAACAATAAAAATATGAGTTGCTCATGAAAAGACAAGAGCTCATAAGAAAGACAAAGAAAAATGAACTTGAGACTGAAAGTTTGAATCAAAGATCTAGGGGTTTAGACTTTGAGTTATTTGGTGATATGGATGCTTTGAGAAAAAAGGTTAATACAAAAGGGTTTAATCCTAATAAGGATGAATTTGAGGGTGAAGGCCCTATCTTGAGGCAGTTGCATCCATTTGAGGTCAAAAGAAATGAGGATCTTAGAAATAATGTAATGGATGTATCTAATAAAAGAAAATAAAAAATGGTTGGGATCAACATAAATGAATCCAAAAGGAGTGATGAAAATCCTAATGTAGTATCTCAGGCTAGCTTAGAAGTAGAAAAGGATAGAAAATCCAAAGAGGATCTAGCTTTCCAATTAGAGAAGTTGGAATTAGAAGCTGTTGTAGATGAGATGAAAAAGAAAAATTACATTCCTGCATGCCAATATGAATACAAGTGTGGACATTACCACAAAATCAATTAGTTGGTCCTATGCCTAATCTCCAAGTATCAGGCTCTAAGAAAATGGTCCAGGGACCAGTCCATAGTGTCATTCCCACAATCCCTTGAGCTGGTGGTCTTGCTGGGAATACTTTATGTCAAAATACTGGAGGATTTGGAGCCCAAGCTTCACAAAATTTTCAAAGAAGGCTAGTTCATTTGGACAGATACCGACCATTGTTCTTTGATGGCATTCCTGGTTAGTCGAATGCCATCCCAAATGAGGTAAGAGAAAAAATCCCTAAGTTCACTAGTAACAATGTCATTACATGTGAAGAACATCTTAAGTTTTTTACAGATAAGATGAATAACTATGAAATAGAGAATGAAGATGTTGTTATGAAAATTTTTATTTAGTCATTAATAGAGGATGCTAGGGATTGGTACAGAGGTTTGCCTAAAAATAGCATTACTTCATGGGATGAGTTTGTCAAAAGCTTTAAAGAACAATATGCTAAACATGTCAATTCTATTTATATGCTTAATGAATTCAATAATATTAAGTAGCATGTAAATGAGAGCATGTCAGAATTCAATAGTAGATTTCAAAAGGCTATGTACAAATTATTTCAAGTTTTGAGATTGGATGATGAAGTTTGTCTGACTACATACTTCAATGCTATAGAAGGAAAAATGTCTTACCTTTTAAGAGACAAAATACCATGTTCTTTGAGAGATGCTTTCAAATTAGCCATAAATATTGAAAGTAATAGGAAAGCATTTGGTTAAATGTATAAAAGGGATGAAGGTAAATTATGGAAAGAAACTAGACCACATGCTGTAAAACCTACCAAAGAAGATGACAAGGTTGAAAAATTGGAAAATATTGTCAAAGATATTTCTACATAATAGAACACCTTATCAAAGGTAGGAGAGATTTCCTAGGTTACATGACCAACCATATAAAACAAATTGGAAAGATGGGAAGCTTGTTTTTGACACCCATGAGCCACAAAAGGGCAGGGATACTCTTGTTCCTTTGAAGAAGAATACAACACATAATGTTGGAAATTTGGCTGAGTTGATTGCATAGATGTTGTCATTATGGAAACATATGATCCACATGAATATCACACAAGTCAGAGAGCAAGTATGACAAAGCGCATTGCATATTTATCTAAGTGTGAGACATTATTTTTACCAGTGTACCTAGACATAGTTTTTGTTTGTGACATTGACTGGAGTGAGTTCAATGCTTGCACACTTGAAGATAGACTCTATGGTGACTAATGATGACCCATCTTAGAGAGAAAGTCAGTACAACATGTACAAAAGAAGCTATGATAGTTTTACCGAAGATAGTGTGAAGCCGACAGGACAGTATATGAAGGCAGAATTGGTAAAGAGTTAAGGGATTATTTTTTTTATCAAAATAATGTCTTAACAATATAAAGGGATGACATCTTAGATGTTTACTCTTGGTTAAAGATATTGGTATATAAAAAAAAATTGTAATTGTAATAAGCAACAAGTATTTTTAGAAGTATGATGCGAAGTATATGAAGCATATGTAACAACGATAGTGAAAGATCAGTGAAGAGATATTGATGCAAGTAGTATAAGGTTATGTACCTTGACCTATTTTGTAATTAGTGTATATTGTATATTACTTGTTTGGGTAGTGGGCTCAGCTGGCAATCACATTTTGTACTACCAACTCCTAACAGGGTTGAGGCTTCTAACAAGGCCTATAGTCCCTTAATCAGGACTGATACACTATATGTTTGTAATAGACTCCTAACAGGGTCAACATCCTTAACATGATACTTTTGATTAGTGGATCTTTGTAGGCACCATCCCCACTAGGGTTTTCCCTTGGCCAGGGTTTCCTTGAGAACAAATCATGTGTTATGAGTTCTTCAGTTTTATTGCTATGCATGTTGTTTAGCTTCTTCTGTTATGCATGTGTAAAGATAATCTGTTATATCCATAATTGGGAAAAAGATAAAGTTTTTAGAATATTGATTCACCCCCCCTCTCAGTATTCCCTATTTCTAACAATTGGTATCAGAGCTTAGTTACTCGGAAAAGAATCATTCAAGGAAAGCCTAGCAGCTTGAGTAAGATCTCTATGAATATGGATCAACTACAAAAGAATCTTGAAGAAGCTCTTGAATAGATTGATATGCTTATTGATGAAAGAGACACTTTGAAAGGAAAATATGATGATGCAAAGAATGTTATTGAGAAATTGAAAAACAAATTAGAAGATCTGAGATTTGAAAAGAAATCCAAAGTTCTTATTGAAGATTGTGATGACAATTTGGAAAAAGAAAATGAGATTCTTAAGATTGAATTGAAGATAGAAATTTTGAAGCTTAGTTTGAAAGATGGAAATGGAAAGAATGAAGAAAATCTGAAATCTGAGAATGAAAGTCTAAAAACTAAAAATGAAGGACTGGAATCTAAACTTGGAAATGTAACATGTGAACTTGAGAAAGTCAATTTATAGTATGCTAAACTTGAGAAATATAACAAGATTGTGAAAGGAAAACTAACTCAAACCAAGCAACAACTTGACAAGCTATATTCAACTAGTGAGAAGATTGATAGACAAGCATCTTTTCAGAAACCATTCTATGATAAGACTGGTCTTGGATTCAACACTCTTAAAGAAAATGATGAAAGCAAGGAACCAGATCTAAAAGTATCTGAAAGCTTAGATGAGAAGAAGTCTAATGAGATCAACAAATCTGAAGATACACCTGAAGAAGAAGAATCACCGAAGAAAGATGAATCATCCAAAGGTATGCAAAGAGAATTCAAATGTAGATGTTTTTCTTGTAATACTATTGGTCATATGAAGAAAGATTGCACAAGTAAGAAATTTAAACCTCTTAATGGTTATTGTTATAACTATCATGGATTTGGACATAGAGCTATTGAATGTAGGAAACCTAAATTTATCGAGAATAATAATAATATAGAAGGTTTAAGAATACTAACAATGCAGATAAGAAACCTACTGAAGACATGAACAGAAGAAATGGAGTAATATGTTATAGATGCAACAAGGTTGGACACATTGCTAGAAATTGCAGATCATAGATTAATCCACCTGGACCAAGATATGGAAGCAATGGAATTGTTTGTCAGATATGAAACAAGATTGGACATACAACAAGGTTTTGTAGAATGAACAATGGAGTTTTTTCATCCTAACGCTAACCCTAGAAATCATGAAAGAAGAAATGAAGATGTAGGTAACAAATAGAAAGGTTGTTGTAGCAATACAGATGAAGTGAAATTTGTTAAAGGCATAGATCAAGGAGACATATTCAACATTGAAGGTAATTAGAAAGATGAAGTATCAAGGGGTAAGAATGAATCTTTACCTGACCTATCTCAAAGCACTTAATTTATGAAAATTATGGTAGATTAGGAACTTAGATTAGTGTAGAAGTAGATTTATGATGAATTAAGTCTTGCACAATTAATGGAAGGTAGTTTATGATATTACTATGCTATGGTTAAGAGCACAAAAAAAAAAATTATGTTTTGCGAGATTGCAAGAAGTTTTAAGTTTTGTAGGATAGCAAAAACAACTTTTTGGAAAGAAGCGGCAAAACAATTGAATGTGATGTCAAAAATAAGTGAGATTGAAGTAATAAAAGGTTATGATTGGTGTTATTTGATCATCAAAGTGAACACAAGTGTTAAGGATATTAGAGAGCAGTGATTGGAAGCTTTTTGAAATGATTTGGTGAAGGATTTGAGCACTGAGTCTACTCAAGCCTTAAAATCACAAAATTGAGGTATTTTACTTGACAAATCTGTGAATCGGTAAAAGGAATTTGAAGTAATCATGGATGTATCTTTAATTCACAATGTCAAAGATAAAAATAGACCTAGAATGAAGAGGGAACTAGTTGAACCTTTGGAAGAAGACCCTAAGTTAGCTTTATCATCCATACCAGATGGAGTTTTACATTTAGAGAATGTAAGAAGTTATCTTGGATGCAAGTTAGAAACCATCAGTGATAGTGATTTTACAAGTGAGTATGAGAAGATTTACAACTAGGACATGTCATTGAAACAAGGATATGATCATTTGGAAGACAATGAGATTGTTAAGTATGCATTGGAGTATGAGTTTGATAATGAAGAATGCACTAAGATAATCCTTAGCAGAATTCATAATGGGAAGTTTTGGCTAGAAGATAGAGTAATAGACATTATAGCTGATTTGATTCATGAAGTCACTAGATTGTCTAAATCTAGAGCTATTCCTTTAAATGAGAAGAACATGAGAAAGATATTCATTGATAACACTAAATCATCCTATAATGGTAGAGGAATTGTAATTAGTAAGATCCAACAACCTGATGTTAGATACCTATGCAAGATCCTAACAACCAATTTTTGTGCAAATTCAAGAGAGGATGACATGGCAGCTAGAATGGTACACATAGCTTATTTGATGTGTGTTGACAAAGTCCCAGTTGATATGTGTGAAATTATGAGAATTCAACTGTTTGAGAACTTGGAGAAGATTAAGAAGACAAAGTATGCATAATTTAGATTTTCATCTTTGATCACTTACATGTTTTTTCATCTTTTGAGGAGATTTCCTTACACCATAGGAAATGATTGGAATGATGGACAAAATAAAATGGAAAGGATTCATGTAATATATAGAAAGCATGTTATTGACAATATTAATGAGAGTGCAGTACTTGTTATTAAGACATTTCATAATATTGTGTCTAGCAGATCAAGGATTCCACAATCTCTTGTGGAGAAATACAAGAATGAAATATGTTCTATGGTTGACACTAACTTTACATACATTGAAGCAGTTGAACCAAGAATTGAGTTCATAGACCCTTTTGGCTATGAAATATCTAAAACTGAGATAGAAGAATATGTGAACAAGCTACTTAAATGCAAGGTTGACACCCACAGTAATAGATTTGGAACTTTTGAAGAAAATTTCAACTCTGCAAAGGCTATACTTGAGGAGAAACAGTCTAAGAAAAGAGTTGAAAGAACTATTAAGAAAATATTGAAGGATACAGGATTGACAGAGAGAGAATTCTTAGTGGTAAAGTAGACATCAGCAGCAATCAGATATATTGGACAGAAAGATATTTTATCTGTACCTCCCTTATCATCTAGTGCAACATCAGTCAAGGTGAAAGTAGAGGAACCTGAGAAGGAACAAGTAGCAAGAAAACCTACTAGATCTACTTCCTCCACACCAAGAAAGAGAGTGAAAGAAATTTCTAAGAGACCTGGTAAGAGGAAAAAAACTTTGTGCCTCTAGTACCTAGGAAAATTGCAAAAATTAAAGATGATGACACTTCTGTGAAGAAGAAAGCATGGAAACCTAGAGTTGAGAGAGTGAATGAAGAAATTATAAAAGATGGAGACTTCACTAAAATGAATAATTACTATGACCTTTATGACTATTCTGATAAATTGAATGCAGTGGTCAAGCATTTGATTCTGGCTAATAAGAGTTTTGACTCTATTCAGGGAAAGATACCTGATGACTTATTGAAGAAACTTGCTAACAGGAAGATGAGAGCACAAGAAGAAGACAAATCTATCAGAGAGAATCTTGTGAAGAAACTATGTGATGTAAGGGATGATGAGCATCTTAAAAAAATTCTAAAGCCCCTTAGCACCCATTTAAGGACAAAAATGAGAACCATTCAGATTATGGCAGGACAATATGAACAAGTGAATGCAGAGACTAAACAAGCAATAATCAAAGTTATGGCAGAAATTATTGGAGAGAAATCAGTTGCAGCAGAGCAAGCAAAATAAGTAGAACAAGAGGATATTCCCTCTCCACTAGCTATTAACATTGAAGAAACATTGAAGAAGAATCTATGGATATTGAAGGCACAAGGATCACCTTGGATACTGATGATAGTGTATTCAAGAATCTAGAGAACATTGTTGATAGTTTGGCTCTTGATGACCCAAATAGAACTACAGAAGTAGAGAAGACCCAATTTACTATTGAAGAACCCAAAGTATCAGAAGTACAAGCATTTGTACACTCTATAGAAGAAATTAGTCTTACTCCTGAGACTGGAAAGAAGAAACAAATTGGATCTTTGTTTGAGGATTTGGGAAAAGAAGTGGATGATGATGATCAAATGGAATTGATCACATCTTTGAACAAAATCATTGGGAAGAATAAGAAAGTTAAAAGTCTAGAAGGATGTCTGAAGGACCTAACTAAAAAACTACAAAGTATTGTGACCACACAGATTGTAGAAGCAAACCCTATGGACAAGGTAAAGAAAGTGATGAGCACTTTTGATGATGAGTTCACTAACCTAGCTGATATTGCAAAAGTGAAAGCACATGCAAACTATGAGGCTAGAATGTTATTGAACATCAGTCAATACATCAGCAATGATATCAACACTCTTGATATTTGTATCAAAGATTTGAGGAAACATTTGGAGACAGGAAAATCTTTGTAGATACAATGTACAAAATTAGAAACTTTGATAGCTAAGGAAGATCATAAGATAAAATTGAAGGAAGCTAAGATTCTGAATGAAACAAACCTTCTATCTAACCCTAATGTGAAGGTCAATAATGTTGAAAAGAAAGTTAGGAAACTTTTTGATGAAACCAGAATTTTACAAGATGAGAAAGATAGGAAGTTAAGAAGATATACTCCTTTGAGAGAGCATATTTCTATGAAGTTGGGTGTTATTGAAGAGCAGTTAGAAGATTGTCTTACAACTAAGACATCTTTTTAGAAATTCAACTTTGAAAACCTCCAAGCTTGTCAAATATGATCTTATGGACTGAGCGCACTACTCAATGTGGCAGATTCCATTAAGAAGTCATGGGAAAAGGAGATAGAAAACATGAAGATAGATTTTGCAGATTGTGTTGCAAGCCTACCGGCTTTGCAATAAATAAATTGAGGTATAAATTTTTTTGTGATACAATTTTGTAGCCCTCCCTACTGTTATTTTGTCATTGTTGTCAAAGGGGGAGAGATATTTAGCAGAAAATTGATAGTATATGATAAGAGTTGATACTTTTAGGGGGAGTATTGCATTATAGATAAGATTTTTTGAGGAGTTATAAAGATAGTATATATGTTATACTATGGCCACAATTTTGTCAATTTTGAGATTTTGGAGTTGCACACTTAGCCAATTTTCTCATATGTTGCCACCAATGACAAAGGGGGAGATTGTTGGCAATTTGGCTAAGTTGATTGCATAGATGTTGTCATTATGAAAACATATGATCCACATGAAGATTGCACAAGTCAGAGAGCAAGTATGACAAAGTGCCTTGCATATTTGTCTAAGTGTGAGACAATATGTTTACCAGTGTACCCAGAGACAATTTTTTGTTTTTGACATTGACTAGAGTGAGTTCAGTGCTTTTGCACTTGAACATAGATTCTATGGTGACTAATGATGACCCATCTCAGAGTGCAAGTCAATACAACATGTACAAAAGAAGTTATGATAGTTTTACCGAAGACAGTGTGAAGCCGACATGACAGTATATGAAGGTAGAATTGGTAAAGAGTTAAGGGATTATTTTGTTTATCAAAATAATGTCTTAACAATATAAAGGGATGAAATCTTAGATGTTTAATCTTGGTTAAAGATATTGGTATATATAAAATAATTGTAATTATAATAAGCATCAAGTATTTTTAGAAGTATGATGCGAAGTATATGAATCATATGTAACAGCGAAAGTGAAAGATCAACAAAGAGATATTGATGCAAGCAGTATAAGGTTATGTACCTTGACCTATTTTTTAATCAGTGTATATTGTATATTACTTGTTTGGGTAGTGGGCTCACCTAGTAATCACATTTTGTACTACCAACTCCTAACAGGGTTGAGGCTTCTAACAAGGCCTATAGTCCCTTAATCAGGACTGATACACTATATGTTTGTAATAGACTCCTAACAGGGTCAACATCCTTAACAGGATACTTTTGATTAGTGGATCTTTGTGGGTAACATCCCCACCAGGGTTTTCCATTGGCCAGGGTTTCCTCGAGAACAAATCATGTGTTATGAGTTCTTCAGTTTTATTGCTATGCATGTTGTTTAGCTTCTTATGTTATGCATGTGTAAAAATAATATGCTATATCCATAATTGGACAAAAGATAAAGTTTGTAGAATATTGATTCAGCCCCCCCTCTTAGTATTCCCTATTTCTAACAGATAATGTAGAAAATATCCCATGGTGTGTGGCCTGTGACACGCCTCACTCACCTTACCAATGTGATGTTGCCCAAGCTCTAGGAGATGAGCCAGAAGATCCACCTATAGGAAACCCTGAAGGATCTAAAAATCCTGCGGTAAATATGTTCACCACTCAAAAGGTGGAAGAATTTTCCTCTTCAGATGATGAAGAGATATTGGAAGATGTTGACCATAAAAGGAGAACTCTCCCTATTTATGAGAAACAAATATTTTCCCATTCTGATCATGAAGAATCTGATGATGAAACTTTTCAAACAAATATGATCAGACTAGAAATAGAAGGTACTCATTGGAGAAAGCCCAACAAAGAAGAAATCAAGAATCTGACTATGGTTGCAATTTCTCAAGCTAGATCCTCATATAACCTGAGAAATAGAAAAGTTGATGCTGATCAAGGAATCCCAAGGTCAATCTTTGTTAAGGATGATTCTCAGAATAAGGTTTCTCCTAAGCCAAACACTTTCCCAAACAGAGGTAATAACAAGTAGGAACTTGTTGTGGTCCAAAGTGGTAAGAAGAATGAGGAGAATATCATAGAAAAGAAAAACAAAAATGTTGGTGGAAGAAAAGATTTATCTGATCTTTCTAATGAGGCCCCAACTTTTGACATGAGACATGCTTTGTCTCAAATGAAGGTGTCAATCCCTTTATTAAAAAAGTTAAAAATAAAAGAGCATAAGGCATCGGCTTTGACTCTGATAAATGAGCAAGATGACATCTCTATTGTGTTAGAAAAGGTAAAGCCAGTGGTAGGACTTGAGATAACCAAAGGGATTTCTAACTTTTTTCTTGGAAATATTGTGACCCAAGTGCCATCCTTGATTGATTCTTTTTATGTCACTCTGATTGTAAATAGCTTATTGTTGAAGAATTTCATGATAGACTCTGGTGTTGTAGCTACAGTTATGCCTTACCATGTTATGAAGGAACTAGGGCTACAAGTTGATACATCCAATGGAAGATGTTATGTCATGGATAATATAATAGTTCCTGTGGTAGGGACTTTGGTTGGAATAGAGGTGAAAATTGCTACATTCCCTAAGGCCACTTACAAAATGGATGTGGTAGTAGTTGATACCAAGCCTCATTATGGTATGCTACTATCAAGACAATGGGTAGCAATAGTGGGAGGAAAGTTGCAACTAGACCTATCATATGCAACTATACCTATAAATGGTACATAGGTAAAGTTGCACAGAGAGCCACATTCCTAGGTTTTGATTGAAATGATAGCCCCTAAGGATTTGAACTGTATTGAAATTGATATGAACAACTTCATAGTTGAGGAAATTGTGCCACAACTTCAAAATATAGATCTAATTATTGATGAGTTGCTCGTACAATAAGATGGACTATGGTAGCTATACTTTGATGGAGGATGCTCTAAAGAAGGCTAAGGAGCTAGTGTTTTACTTATATCCCCATCAAGTACTACTTCTAAGTACTCATTTCTGTTAACTTTCCAATGCACAAATAACACTGCTAAATATGAGGCTTTGATACTAGGATTAGATATTGCAATAAAGCATGGTATTAAATGTTTGAAAGTTTATGGAGATTCCTAGTTAATTATTGCTCAGATTAGGTCACAATATGCTGCAAAGGATGACAAACTTAAGTTGTATAAATATGTTTTCTAGGATAGAATTGAATTCTTTGATGCTTTCAATATTCTGTGGGTGGAAAGATAAAAAAATATCATGGCAGACTTCCTTGCAAATGTTGCATTGAAAAATAATGATGCTACCTTGTCTGGTGTGTCAAAATTGGAAATAAAGAGTAGACCTACTATTCCTAATAATGTTTGCAATTGGAAAGTTTTTGAAGATGACACTGACATCTTAAGGTTCATCCAAGGGTTAGATCAATATGATGGTCAACAAATTGATTTTGATGCTTATCAAGAGGTTGTTGATGGAAAAAATTGTGTCATGGGAAATGAGGCTTATAGTTACCTTCTAACCATATCCCCAAGGGTTTGTTTGAGTTGGAAAGCATGTTCAAAATAAATGACAGTCTCATATTCCAGAAGTCCAATGCTAAGGTGGATAACCTAGAAGAAATAAACCTAGGGTCAAAAACATCCCCACAACTAGTATACATTGGAAAAATACTCAGTAGGGAGGTGAGAATAAATTTAATAAGATTGCTGAAAAGATACAAACATGTCTTTTCTTGGTCATATGATGATCTCAAAGCCTATAGGGAAAACTTGTTTCAGCATGAAATCCCTCTGAAGGAAGATGCCAAGCCTTTTAGACAAAAATAAAGACCTATTAATCCCTTGTTAGCTACCAAAATGCAAACTGAGATGACCAAATTAAGGGATGCAAGTATTATTGAGCCCATAAGACATTCATCTTGGGTCTCAAACTTGGTACTAGTAAAAAAAAAGAATGGTGACATAAGATTGTGTGTAGACTTCAAAAACTTAAATGTTGCTTCACTGAAGGACAACTATGGGTTGCCAAATATGGAGGCTATGCTCCATAAAGTGACTGGTTGTGATTTATTGTCCATGATGGGTGGATTCTCAGGGTATAACTAGGTGCTGGTCAAAGAAGTTCAAGACAAAATTCACTACTCCTTGGGGAACATATGTGTATGTTTGGATGCCTTTCGGTTTAAAAAATGCTAGAGAAATTTTTCAAAGGGCAATAGATGTAGCATTTAAAGACCTTATTGATGTTGATGCAAGATGCTTGAAACATTAAATACTGGTGAAATATTCAGCTCAGCAGGCAACTCGACCTCATATGCATTTCTTGAATCATGCTTCTTCAGTATCTTACATGCCCCCCAAAAAAAAAAAAGAAAAAAAAAGAAAAAAGAAAAGAAAAAAAAAGAGAAGAAGAAAAAGAAAAAGAAAAAGAAAAAGTTATTTCGTTTACCAAGGTGCATAGGTGGAAAATAAAATAAAATAAAATAAATATTTCATTTATCGAGGTGTGTAGGTGGCATTTTAGAAATTTGTAGAAAGTTTTTGCATTTAATATTTGTAGCTAGGTAGTTACACCTTTCTATTTTCTTATTGGCCCACAAAGGCAATGTAATTTTGTAATTGGCCCACATGGTGGTGCTTAATATTAATTGGGTGGATGTTTAATATTTGTATCAAGGTAGTTGTATATATATTTTATCCCACATTGGTGGTGTTGTAATATCTTGGGTTGTAAATGCCTATATAAAGAAGGCATAGAAGCATTTATAAGCAAGCTATCAAGTTGTAGGATCTTGTATTCGGGAAGAAGCTCTCAAGTTGAAGCTCTTGGATTATAAGCTTTGGGGATGTAAGATATCTCAAGTTATAATTATTTTCAAGTATTAATGTATGCTTTGTAAAGCATTTTTTCTTCTCTTTGTCTCTATGTTGTTATGTTTTTGGTTATGAGTTGGTAAGGGTGGTGTGGCCCTTCATCAGATGTTCTCATGGTTGTATATCAAGATGACCTAACTGCATATTCTAAAATGATAGAGGATCATTACAATCACCTAGAAAAAGGTATTGATTAAAGCTTTGGAGTATGACATATCTCTAAACCCTAAGAAATGTCATTTTGCTATCACTAAGGGTAATTTTCTAGGGCATATAGTGTCTAAAGAAGGGGTGAGGAATGATCTTGAGAGAGTTGAAGCCATTAAGAAGGTCCCTACTCCTAAAAACCTCAAAGGTGTCTAGTCTTTCCTTGGAAAAAATAACTTTGTCAGAAGATTCATTTCCAACGTTGCTGAGCTAGTCAAACCTATTGTCAAGCTACCGAAAAAGGATGTAAAGTTTTTTTGGAGTCAAGAAGCACAAGAAGACTTTGAAAAAATAAAATAGACAATCCAAGAGGCACTAGTCTTATTTTCCCCTAATTATTCTAAACCCTTTTATCTATTCTCTTTTGTATCATTTCACACCATTGCAACAGTTTTGTTACAAAAAGATAAGGAAGGATTTGAGCATCCCATTTCTTTCTTCAGAAAATCATTATAGTCAGCTAAGCTAAACTATGAGATAATAGAAATACAAGACTATGCATTGGTAAAGGTAGTCAAAGCATTCAGACCCTATTTGGTTTGTGCAAAGGTGAATGCATATGTTCCTCATGCTGTAGTCAAGGATATTCTAGTACAAAGTGAGGTCATAGGCAAAAGATACAAGTGGACTAACAAAATCCAAGAATTTGATTTGGAGCTTCACATCACTAAGCTTGTTAGAGGTCTAGGACTTGTAAAATTGGTGACAGAAGAAAATATGGACCTCATACAAGTCAATAATGTTGACATGAATGAAGGAATTGTCACTAGCATTGAGATGCAACCCTGGTATACCAATATTGTATTTTTTCTCAAGAATGCTATTTTCCCAAAGGGTCTAAATGAAAATCAGAGGAGAAGCCTTAAGTTGCAAACCCAAATATACATATTGTTACAAGGTGACTTGTATTGGAAAGATAATGATGGGATATTTCTCGTATGTCTAGATAAAGGATAGTCTGAGAGGATTTTAAGAGAAATACATTTTGGAATGTGTGGAGGACACCATTTAGCTAGGGAAACTGCTCACAAAATTTTAAGAGCTTGATATTATTGGCCTGTACTATTCAAACATACTCATGCATTTGTCATGAAGTGTGAACCATGCCAGAGGTTCTCAAAAAAGCTAAAGTTTTCAGGAGCATTAATGTTAAACCCTGTGGTTGTAGAGGCCCCTTTTGCTATATGTGGTATTAATTTTATTAGGGAGTTTACTGAGAAGTCCAGTGGAGGACATAGTTGGATACTTGTGGAAACTGATTACTTCACTAAGTGGATTGAAGCAATCCCAACAAAAAGGCTACAAGTGTAGTAGTTGCTAAATTTTTGTTGGACAACATAATCACAAAGTTTGGTGTTCCTGTCAAACTAGTAATGGATAATGCCATGAGTTTTAGATCACAAGAATTCAAGGATTTCTATTTAGAAATGGGCATAATAATGTCATACTCATCCCCATATCACCCACATGCTAATGGACAAGAAAAATCAAGTAGTAAAAGCATTTTGCAAATTTTGAAGAAGACTTTAGAAAAGAACAAAAGAACTTGGCATGTAAAGTTGAAATTAGCTTAGTGGGAAAATAGAATCATAGAAAAAAGAGCTACATGCAAGTCTCCTTTTTAAATGGTTTATGGTATTAAATCAAGGCTTCATGTGAACAATTTACTGCCTATTTACAAGTTTATACAAGAGGAAGATTTAGAAATGAGTGATCCTTTGAAAAATAGGATGATCCAGCTTGTTGAACTAGATGAAACAAGAACAGAAGGTCAAAAGGAGAATATTAGACTACAACAAAAGATGAAGTATCTTTTTGACAAGAGAGCTACTGTCAGAAAATTTTAGCTTGAAGATCTAGTTCTTCAATGGAATGTAAAGAGTGAAGATAAGGGCAAGCATAAAAAATTTGAATCATTATGGTTGGGTCCTTATATTATCCATCAGGCTCATGGAAAGGATTCATATTATCTAAGAAATATGGATGGTGAAGAGAAGGAATTGCCAATGCATGGACAATTATTAAAATTTTTCTTCAATTAAAATAAAATCTATTCCATGCACAATAGTTTTGTGGTGTATAGGTGTGTTTGGTTTCAAGTTGCGTGTTTATGTCCTACAGTAGGTTAGTGCTTTGTTTGGTCTACCTCCTAGGGATTCTAGTTTCTTGCTATGAACTAAATTTCAAGAATCCTCAGATAGAGCCACTGTTGGGCCATTTTCTTGTCATAGCCAAAATCCAATAAGAATGGTCTATTACTGCAAAACCCTAAGGAAGTTGTCATATCCTGCTACTCAAAATTATTTGAGTCTATGAAGAAGATCTATTAGGTTTCATGGTTTGTGTCCTTAGCCAAAGGTAGTTTAGGGTATCATCAAGCTCAAGTTTAGATCGCATGTCCTCAAGTGTAAAAACTAGTGAGATTTTCAAGCTTTAAGGTCTGAGAAATAAGCTTTTTTTCATGTCCTAGGGTTTCCATAAATTTTTCTAAGTCAAATAAACCATAGCATTTTCTATTTCTCCATTACCATTTTGGTTCACTTAAAATACTTTTAAGACATGTGCCTTTATCATTTCATTCCATAACTTAGTCTCCTAATAAATCCTGCATATTCCCTTTTATCAAGCAACATCCCAGAACCCTTAGTCACCCAATCTCTCTAAGGCATAAGAATATTCTCTCTTATTAAGTGACTCAGAGACTTACCCTCAGTCACGAAGTCTCTAGATAAAATGATGAAATGATAATCTTTCAGCGACTCAGTAGATGACTATGGTCGCTAAGTCTCCATATGTGATAAATAAGCAAGTAAATCCTTTAGTTGCTAGATCTCTTGAGAAAGTAAAAGTCAAGGATGAGATTCAAAGATTGTGTGACCACCATTGATTCTCTCTCAAAAAGAAAGCTCTTATGGTTGGTGCTAAATCTCCAGATGTAACCTAGAGTAAAGAAAAGTTTTAGTGACTTGGAGATTGCCTCAGTCATGTGTTCTCGTGACTAAACCATGGGTTGAGATTTTATCCAGCAATTTAGAGACTTTCTTTGTCATGTGTTCTCATGATTTAACTCATGGTTAAGAAAAGATTATGAGACCTAGTGAATGCTTTTGTCACCTGATCTCTAGATCAGACCGTGGTTAGGCTAAATCTTCCAGCAACTTGGAGAATGCTATGCAGTCACGTAATCTCCAAATGATATAAAGTTAAGTGATTTTTGAGGATTTGATATTTCTCATTGCTAGATTTGATGATGTATCCACCCCTAATTGGTCGCAGAGGAGAGTGAGTTATAAATTGTCAGCGGGGCCCAACATTCAGTCTTCTTTTAATCTGACGGTTGTTGTATGACTATAGGGCAATTTTTTCCCCTTTGTGATCATGCGACGACTGTCTGATCTTCTAGTGTGTTAAGGTAAACTGACAGGTGGGTCCTATGCCAGATAGATCCAAGGTGCCTTTTTTTCATTGGTCATCAGGGGCTAGTTACATGGATGATGTTAGGTGGGGCTGGGATACTGCAGGGTTTTAATACACCGTAGATCTTCCTTGATCTGACAGTGTTCATATTGTCGCAAAGGAAAGATGCACGAGGTTTTATTGTTCATGATGTTGTGATGGCCGTTGATTCTTTTCTTTAGTGAAGATCGACAGTCCTATTTTAAAGACCGATTGAAGGCTTGGTCTACTTTTGCAAATTAACGAGAGCCGCCCGATGTGCTTAGAAAAGATAAAATCGATGGCTGCATTTTAAACTTGATCAATTAACCATTGCAGCCGAGATTTAAAATGCTTAAAGGGTTTTTGCTAGGGGTTTTTGAGTCAATGAACTAGAAGTGACAAGATAGATTTAGTTTTATTGGCCAAAGGATAGTTTCAGAGAAAGATTGATGAACAAGAATATTAATGTGTCGCCTAGATTAGAGTTGTTACTTAAAAAGCCATATTAGTTGAATGCAAAGGATTGATACTTTGAGAAAGTTGGCTGAGGGTTTGGTTTGTTCAAATAGGATAGGCTGATTGAGACCTTTTAACAATGCCTGACAGAGTTAAGAGCTATTTCAAGAAAATGTTACAGAAGGCTTGGCACTCAAACTAACCTACAAATTTGATGCCTACAATTGATTACAATTTTGGTGCATTTTATGTTCTTTGTCATGTCTCTGGTATTAGGGTTTCTTCAAAAACCATCCGAAGCTTGTTGCATGCTTTTCTTAAGGATTCCAAGAGGGTTTGTCTATATATAGTGAGTTCTATGAATTTTTGAGAGGTGGTGATTTTTTTAGTTTAGAGTTTCTAGTTTTAGTCTTTTAATTCTAAGGAGTCTTAGTTTTTTTAATGTATTGACAAAGAAGTTTATCAATAAAGATATACTGAAGTTCCATGTATATTGTTTGTTGTCTTCATATGTGAACTTGATTTCTTCATGTATTTAATCTGCAAGGCATTTTAGGTACATCTTTCTACAAGGTAGATAGTGGGATTGAATCTTGAGTTTCTTTCAAGGGAAGGGTAAAATTTTGATTGAGGTCTTTGAGATTTCAGTGTTTATGCATGAATTTGATGATATAATGTATGCATAAAAGGATAATCTATAAGGCATTTTATCTGGGGGTTTGGGATTATTTGAGTTGAGAAGTTTTCTGTAGATGTATGTTTGTTGACTTTGATGCCCTAGGATTTGGCACTGATCATTGCTTAGTTTGCATTGTTTTCACTAGCAATCAAAATATAAATGATGATTTACTTTAAAGTTTTGTGAGAATTATATGTTTAGATCTGTATCAAGCATACAAATAACATTTGTGATATTTGAACAATTCAATCTAATAGGCAATACCTTAGGATTTAAAAGCTCAAAGTGAAGAAGGATTTAAATCTTTCTTACCTTAGTGTTTATTATTGTTTGATGCATCCTTTGGGACTAATAGATATAAGAATTAGAGGTTTTCTGATTAGTTTTGATCATCTACAATTTTGAACACTAACAAAGATTACACCTAGGCATTCTACATATATTAATTTGCATCAGAGCATACTTGTGCAACTATCCTGCCATAGAGAATAGAGAAGAAACATGAGAATCCTATTGCGTTTATGAGCTCACCATTGAAGGATGAATAATTGAAATATCCAAACATAGAGAAGAAAGCCTATGCTTTGGTAAAGGAAATCAAGAAATTTTGACATTATATTTTGAGAAGCAAGGTTTATGCAATTGCCCCCAAATGCGACAGTGAAGAAATTATTGATGCAAAATGAATTGGGAGAGAGGAGAGGAAAATGGATGTCTATCATTCAAGAGTATGAAATGGATATACAACCTATGAAGCTAGTTCAAGGACAATCTCTAACACAAATAATCACAACAACTAGTTTAGAATTGGTTCAATAAGTATATGTGATGGAAGAAGTATCCCCAGATGAATGGTATGATGAAATTGTTTACTACCTCTTGAATCATAGTTTCCTACGCACCTAAATTCTATCCAAAAGCGTGCCTTGAGAATGAAAAGTCAACAATTTATGCTTCAAGGAGCAATTCTATATAGAAAGAATCATGACAGAGTGTATTTGAGATGTGCCAGAAAAGAAGAAGTGAAGTTGATTCTTGAACATTTTCATAGCAAGTATGGGACCAGTCATAGAAGTAGTCTCTCTATGGCCCACCAAATTTCAAGGGTAGGATATTGCTGGCCAAATTATTTAAAGATGCCTACGAACATGTAAAAACATGTCACACTTGTCAAGTAGCCACAAAATGCAAGAGAAATCCTTCAATGCCTTTGCAACTTGTTATTGAAGTAAGACCTTTTGCAAAATGGGGGTTATAATTTATTGGTCCAAATAACCCACCTTCTTCGGGACAACACATGTACATCTTGGCTGCTACTGATTATTACACTCACTAGTCAGAATCTCAAGCACCAAATAATTGCATGACATAAGTTGTCATCAAGTTCCTTGAAGAAAATATTGTCACAAGATTCAGATGTCCACATTCTCTTGTATGCGACAATGGAACTACATTTAAATCTATGAAGTTTTCAAATTGGGCATTTGATTATGGATCACCCTGAAGTTTTCATCAAATTACTATCCACAAGGAAATGGGTTAGCTGAGTCAACAAACAAGAATCTGTTAAGTGCTATCAAGAAGTTGTTGGACAAAAATCCTAGGGACTGGCATACACAATTGAGATTTGCACTCTAGGCAGACAGAATAAGAATCAAGAGCTCTATAGGGATGTCTCCCTATCATTTGGTTCATGCAAAAGATCCAATTTTCCCATTCAGTTGTGGATCCAAACATTGCTATTTATGAAGGATTACATAGAAGGTGAAGACATAGAAAGTACACATTCGACACAATTTCTGCTCTTGGAAGAGAAAAGATATCAAGAAATGGAAAAGTTTGCAAAACCTCAAGCTGTGGTAAAATGATGGTTCAACAAAATGGCCAAAGTTAAGGATTTTTGAATTTTAGTTCTAGTACTTTGCTGGGATAAGGCCCGTGAAAAGAAAGGAGATCATGAAAAGTTTGATAATCTATGGATGGGGCCTTTTCAAATTTTTGAGATACTGGGAGATAATGCATTCAAGCTGAGAACTCTGACATGAAAGGAAGTCTCGTTTCCCATCAATGGGAAATTCTTCAAGCATAATTTTTTCCCTTAGGTTTCCCTCTCAGCCTACCCCTATATATAGTTAGTCTAATTCCTTCATTTTGGTTCCCCTTTTGTTTTGTGCTTTTGTTGGTTTTCTTCTAGTGTAGAGGGGATTTTGGTTTTCTTCCCCTGTTTCCTTTCCTATCATTTCTTTCATGTTGGTGGGATTTTGGCTTTCTGTAGTTTAGGTTGTTTTCATTTTTCTCTTAGTTTGGTGGTTAGCTTAGGGTTTTGTTTTCTTTGAGCTGGTTTGTTCAGGTGGTATTGGTTTCCTTTTGTTTTGTTTTGGTTGGTTTTGGTTTTCGCCAAGTGGCCTGAGGTTTTGGGTGTTCCCATTTGCAAGTGGGCATTGTGTGATTTCAAACTTTATTTGAAGATTCTACTAAGTCTTGTTTATCTCATTTCCTAGATAACTATTTATGAAGCTCCTTAGAAGCTGAGGTTGTCATCCTTATGTTCATCATTAGGTGGAAAATGGACTTGACTGCGGAAGTTAATGATGCACTATGTCTTGACACTCAAACTCTAGGTTTCTATTTTTCACACCTATTCTATTTTTCACACCTAACTATTTCTTCGAGTCCATCTTAGTTTCTTTAGGAGAGGTCACCACTTGTGAAAATTTTAAAATATTTCTTTAGTGCCACTATAATTCCTAAACCCATAGTGAGCTTCACTACTCACAAGCCAAAAGAAAAGAAAGAAATGCAATATTGATTGAAAAGGATAAAACATAAAATAAAAGACAAAATGAAGTAATTGGATTTTGGGGGTACTCCAAAATATCCATAGGTGTTCGAAAGAATAATTCACCAGAAGTGGAGAAATCTTCGTTGGTTTTAAAATGACAACTCCGTCAGGGCTATAGATGC
>BSBK01008320.1:1285000-1387073 GCA_027943335.1 Chamaecyparis obtusa | reverse complement strand
TATGGTGGTGGTGGTTGTGGAGGAGGATCTTTTGGTTGTGGTGGAGGATTTTGTGGTTGTGGAGGAGGATTTTTGTGGTTGTGGTTGTTGCTCAATGTGTTTCAATATTTTCTTTTGTTGCTTGTGCATGAGGTTTCTGTTTTCTTTTTAGTTTTGGGGAAGTCTTTGTAGAATTTGACATCAAAATTTAAAAAAAAAACATAAATAAATTAAAAAACCCTAATTTAAATAAAATACAAACAAAAATATTTGAAACGCTAAAATCTTACCTTTTCGACAAGGTGTCATTATTGTGAATCGATGAAAAATCCAAATAGAACCAAAACACTCTTGCATTTTGCAGAGAAATGGCTTCCTCAATTTACTATTCCTTCATTTATGGCATTGGAAATGGTCCAAGCCACAGTTTTTGAGGAATATAATGTTCATCAAAACCCATACGCATTTTGAGGTGCTATTAGAATTTTTTAATATTTTTGGCTAGGCTTGGTAAAACCAAGGCTAGCACAATTTTGAATTTTGTATAACCCACACGGGCTATGAAAATTTTGATTTTTTTTAATGTGGCCATTAAACTGTCCACCATCTTGGTGCACTTACCCACACACACACACACACACACACACATATACATATACATACATGTATGTATATATACACATATACATACATGTATATATATATATATATATATATATATATACATGTATATACATATATACATACATGTATGTATATGTATATATACATGTATATATATATATATACATAGATATATATAATATATGTATGTATATGTATATGTGTATATATACATATATATATATATAATATATGTATGTATATATATATATATGTGTGTATATATATATATATATGTATTCTATACACATATATATATATATATATGTATGTATATATATATATGTGTGTGTGTATATATATATATATAGAATACATATATATATATATATACATATATATATATATATATGTATATACATATATATATATATATACATATATATATATATATATATATACACATATATATATATAGATATACATATATATATATCTATATATATATATATATATATGTATTCTATATATATATATATGTGTGTGTATATATATATATGTATATATATATGTATTCTATATACATATATATATATATATATGTATATATATATGTATTCTATATACATACATATATATATATATATATATATATATATATATATATATAATATATATATATATATATATATATATATATATATATATATGTATATATATATGTATTCTATATACATACATACATATATATATATATTATATATATAGAATAAGTATATATATAGATAGATGAATATATAAAATAAAATATCTCTTAAGTGATCAAATATAATATATATTTATATATCACTTAGGTGATTATATTTTATATATGCCTATTGTTACATGTATATATGTATTTTTATATACATATAAATAAATATTGAAATCATAAGTCTATCCAAAGTGAAATGAAGAGGAATTTACATATTATTTTGATAGGGTGTATGCCAAATGTCTTATTAAACCAATAGATTTTGAGACTAAGTAAAATTTATTTATTAAGTTTAAAATTAATTTAAATTATTCTCTAAAGTGAGCATAATAAGGGTAAGAAATGTTTAGAAATTACTTTACCAAACATCATTTTTGGATTGGATACAATGATTTGATTCTAAACCCGCTATTTTACAGTGTTTGAATATACCATAGCTTCAAACTAAAATGGAAAATTATATGGACTTTTGCAAAGAGAGTATGCTTTTAAAACGTATTAGAAAACCATGAAATTGACAAGCTTAATGTGACATAATATCTATATCAATATAATCTACTGCATAATAGATACCAAATCTAAAATTTTTTGTATCTTGTAGTGTCTTCCTATTGTCTAACGACAAAAGCCAAAATTATAATACTGATTATATAGTATCTAGTTACTAAATAGTGACAATATTATAGTATCAGCTATACAAGTTGCCTTTATCTATCAGGTGGAGCATGCATTAGGTTATGACTTAACCTAGTTTGATTCCCTTTCCTTTATCCTTTGTATTACCACCCAGAGATGATGGGCCTGTATTTGAGGATGGCCTCCTTTCTTGGAGCACCCCTTCCTCCTCGATGTCGCTATCAGAGTCAATGACCAATGGAGCTGAACTAGCCCAGTTCGTGGCATCTTTGAAGTCGGCAATATTTTCTTCCTTCATGTATGTCACGAACCAATTTGGGTTGTCTAAATGCTTGACATGAAAAAGTCCAGTTAGAAAATTCAGATTGCAGCTTCTGCTCGAGTGACCCCACAATAGTGGGTTACACTTTTTTAGACATGGTGATTTTTGTTGAAATAATACATTTTTAATAAAATATGATGACTTAAGCCTTGAGAGGTTCCATTTGAATGAATTAATTACAAATAGTTAGCTCAAAGCCTCTTAGATTAAAAAAAAAATATTAATATAACATTTATAATCCTCATTCATACCTACAATGGAGTCTCCTTTGCACCTATTAAAATGCTAACAAAAAATCACTTTGACTTTATCTTTTGGAAGATCAAATGAATCTATTTGAAAAACCTATCTATGCAATAAGCTACTATTATAAAAATCCTTCCAATGATTATAATGTTAATATATATTAAGTTTATTATGACTTTGTATTTTTAGTTTTACTAAAATGTGTATATGTGTATACGTGTCAACTTTTAGGCTAACTTATCAGCAAAACTAAATTTTAGTATTTCTAACTAAAAATTAATTTTGGTCAAACATATGGTCTAGCTAGATTCATTCTAGCTAAGTTAGATAAGTGCTTTAACTTTTCCAATTGGAAATGTCTATTAAATGCATGTTTTATACCACTTTGGATCCAATTACCATAAAAATAAAATTATTTCAGAAAAGTGGCATTTCAATAACTCTTAATCTTTTTAATGATATTTTTTTTTAAATAAAAAAATACCCTTTTGTAGAGATCAGAGTCAAGAATATCCTCATATAAATTTTATAGTGTTTTAATTAGACATAGTTTATTGTAATTAAAAAATATTGCAAGTAGGTATTTTAATAGTCAAGGAGATGTTGATCGGAGAAAGAAAAAATAGTAAATCATATTAAATAAATTTGGAAAACATATGGTGTTCTACAGGAGAGAGTCCTATTCAAGAATATATATTTCTTTTTTTTATTGGAATAGATTTGTTATGAAAAATATGGTGTGAGATGAAAAATGTTGATTTCAGTGAGTTGGAATTTGAATTGTTATAAAAGAGAAAATATAGGTCACAAACCAATTTTTATTTCTTCATGCACTAGCTATATATGTCATCTATGACATATTTTGAAATTAGGGGAGAAAATATTTATTTACATATAATTTTTTTGGTGGGAACTAGACCCCTAATTTTCAGCAACTAAAAAAGTATCTTTAAAAATTAAAAAAAACATATCAATTAATATTTAAAAAAATTATTAAAAATATTAATCATAAACTTCATCCATTTTGTCACATTTAATTAGTTTACATCATCTTTAAATTCCAAACATAAATGTCATTTCTATACTATTGAAGTTGAATAGATTTGATTTTGTTAGCCTTTTTCCTTAGTAAAAGGGTGACAACTTATTGTGCTTTTACCCTAAACATAGATATTTCATCATATGTCTACCTCTATGTTTGGCTCTTATAGAAAAATAGTAAATGAGAGAAAAAAAATTAAAAATATCTATGCCCTAGGAAGTGAAGTTCTCTTTCTATCAAAAAAATGAAATTGGACAAATAAACGACAAGTTAGTCAACTTCAAATGTTAATAAAATATGCAATAATCATGATAATATCATCAAACCAGTTGCATGCCCTTTGTATATATGTTGCAAAAATAAATTTGAAAAAATCACATTGATATCTATTTTAGGAAAAAAAATTTATGCTCTATGCAAACAATGTAACTCTTTGAAAATGACATTTTCAGCAACATACCAATTCTTGTGGAAGAAAGAAAAAACCATTCAAATCAATTCAAAAATAAAAATAAAAAATATATTTAGAATCTAGATAGTGTTGGCAAGTGATGTTGTAGAGCACTAGGGATCACTTAAGGGTTTTCATTCATGGAAACACTTATGCTGGAGTGATCACATGATGAGAAGTTCAGTACTGGAGTCATAGTCATGAAAATGACTAAGTCTAGAATCAGGGTAACAGAGTACAGTGTTACAATTTTGATTAGCAATGAAGATATACAAGGTATTATGGCTTGAAAAGTTGACATAAGGCTTTTTGGTATATGTATATGCTTCAATTAAGAGCGCATAAGTTTTGGTGATCAGATAAGTGAGATACAATGTTTGGAAGGTATGCGAAGATAGTAAAATCAGTATAACAGAGCATAAGAGCAGTTGCAGTGATTACAGTAAGGTTACTTGGTATAGTAATGTGCTAAGTTAGGTGAATGGAATATATTTCTGACTCTTTGGTAATATAAGATCATCAACTTCATACTTACCCTTTACATAATTAATTATTATGTTTAGTATGATATTTGTGAAGTCGAGTGGATGACAGTTTTTGTATAAGTATAGAGTGCTTTTATGAAAGAGAAAGTATTGTAATTGTGATGATGAAGAAAGGTTGCAAATCTGAGAGTAGAGATCAGATGCAAGATCAGTAAGAAGCAGAGCTATAACTGGAACTATCTAAGCAAGATAAGTTCTTGTATTGTTCACATTTTGGAGAACTCTTTGTAACAAGTTTTGATTGTATGAGTAATTTTCTCACCACCCTTAACTAGGTGTTCTGTATATGCCTAACAAGGTTTTGTAATCCTTTAACAAGGAATTGTACTATGTAATCATCAGCTCATAATAGGGCTAGATCTCCTAATAGGGATACAATATTTTAGTGCATAGTTATGGGTACCATCCCCACCAGGGATTTCCCTTGGCCAGGGTTTCCTTGAGAACAAATCATGGTGTCATGAGTTTTGTGTTATGTTTTATTGTTCTTTTCATTTTAGCAATGTTATGGATGTTTATTTTCAATTGGTTAAAGTTTAAATCAAATTTCAGTAATACATATTCACCTCCCTCTCAGTATTACCTAATCCTAACAATTGGTATCAAAGTTATTGGACCTTGGAGAGAAAGCCTAATAGCGTAAGGGAGATTAGGATGGATTTAAAAATTTTGCAAGAGAACTTTGAAGCAACACTTGAAGATCTAGACAAAGAAAAGGCTGAGAATGGTATACTAAAATTCAAATTGAGAAGAGTAGAAGGTTTCATCAGAAAACTAAAGGAACAACTGGAACCTTCAAGAAATTAAAAATAAGATCTTATGGACAAGATCCAAGAAGATTCAGGACAATGATACATCAGATCAAGTGACGAGGTTAGAGAAAGAAAAAGAGGAGATCAATCTTTTGATGATAAAAGAGATTCAACATAAAAAAAGATGCTAGGAACAAAGTTGAAGAATCACTTAAAGTAGAAAATGAGAAGATAGGACTAATGAAGACTAAACTTGACCTCTACAAAGATAAATATCAAGAATTGGAGAAATACAATAAGATCATTAAAGGTGAACTCACTCAAGCCAAACTACAGATTGAGAAGTTACACATGAGCAATGACAAAATTGATGAATAAAGAGCAAGACAGAAACCTAAAGGAGACATGACTGGAGTTGGATTCAATGAAGAAGAAAGTTCTAAAACCAATGAAGAAGAAAGTGGAGCAAAGAATGAAGAAAGACCTACTCATGAAGAACATAAATAAAAGATTAGACCTTTCAAAGGTAGAAGCTTTGGATGCAACAAAGTTGGACACATGAAAAGAGATTGCAGAATTAAAGGTACCTCTAAACCCTCTACCAGGTACTATTTTAATTGTTACGAGTATGGACACAAGAAAGAAGATTGCAAAAACCAAACTAGTCTAGGTACAAGCAAGATTATGTCAGAGAATAATTGGCATCCAAGATAACATGTCAAAAATGTAACAACTTTGGGACACACTGTAAGGTATTGTAAACTATAAGTAAATTAGGATAGAATGATACCTCCTACATGTTACAAATGCAACAACCTTGGACACATTGTGAAGTTTTAAAGATACAATGGAGGAGGACAACAGAAGAGGACCAAGAAGATCTAGTGAACCAAGAGGACCACCCCCTGTGGTTATAGGAAATAATGTTGGTGATAGTGGTAAGAGTCTTAGTGAGTACATGAATGAGTTTGAGAATCATTTTAAAAAATCAGAGAGAAAGGAGGATGACAAGATATGGCAAGTAAAAGTCTTAAACAAGTCATTAGTTTAGGGAGAGACATTAGATGATACTATATCTTTGCATGATGAGTTCTTTGAGGCATCGACCTAGAAGGTCGCATGACCTTAAGGGGAGCATTGGATGTAGAGAACAAAGTATATCCAGCCACTTTATATGTCGAGTAATCTCATGTGATATTAGGTATGGTGTGTGCTCACACTTTGGAGTCTGTGTATGAGAGTGCAACACTTGGAGATTCATTCTACATTTTCATGAGTTTTATGTTGATTGGTCAGGATGAAAAGTTGAGCTACTTGTGTTTAATGCACTCACTCAACTTGTGAAGGATGAAATGGCTTGAAAGATATCATTTCTACACCATTTGATTATCAGTGATTAAGTAGAACAAAGTTGTGAAGTGTTGCAGTGATCTAGCAGAGATATTTCATGATTGCATGAAGCAAAGTGCCGGTTTCAAGAATGTTTAAGGTATTTAGACTTAATATCATAGATAAGTTATGGATGCACTAGTGTTTTATGATGTTTTGGATAGACATAGGTATAAATTTAAGAGACATCCTTTCAAGTCTTGTGAGGATGATCTGGAGGGAGTGTTTTCACAAACCCCCATAGGCGTACTACACGTAGAAGACATTAGGGGCATACATACACTGCAATTATGAAATCATTAGAGATGTACACATTTACAATAAATTGGATAGCATGATAGAGGTAGATGGATCCATGGTAGAAGAATTTAAACACCTTCAGGATCAATCCATCATTAAGATAACCCTACTCACATAATTCATGTAAGTTAAATGGTTTAAGATCATTCTTAGCAGATTTCATGATCAGTTTATTTGGATTGGAGAACAACCATTAAAGATTTGTGCAAAAATGATCCATGGGATTACAGGCCTTGATAATGAAGGAGCCCTACATGTATCAGAAAAGAATTTAAGGAAACTGGTAGAAACCCTAACCCATTCCAAGTGGGATAAGAGGGTGATGGCATTCATTGACATCTTTCAACAAGATGTTAGGTTGGTAGCAATGTTGTTGGGTTATAATTTATTTCATAGTAGCAGACCAAACTTCGTATTTGTTGGAGTTGTTATGATGGCATACAAAATGGTAAAGGAAAATGAGAAATATAACCTCTGTGAAGTACTTTCACAATAGCTCCTTGAAAATGTCAAAGTGATAAATAAATATAGGACTAAAACATTTAGGTTTGGGCCCTTGTTAGTCCATATGTACATCCACATCATTCACAAGTTTCCAGGCATCCACCCTAGAGCATGGAAAGCATATGTACCTACTGGAATTCAGATTTCAAAGAGCTATAGGAGACAAGACAAGAATCAGGTTGATGGTGAACTATTTTCCATGAAAAAGATACTACAAAGATAAATGAAGGAAAGGTATAGAATACTAGAGAATATTTTTGAGAAGTATGAGGACACTCTATTTCATGGTTGAAACTGATTGTGTCTTCTTTGAGGCAGTAGAACCAAGGATGAAAGGGTGTTACTCCATGGGATATGAAAGTAAGTGTTGAGGTTATAACCATGCAAGTAGAGCATGTACTGGTAGAAGAAATAGACCCTACACATGAAAGATGGGGAACATAAAGAGAGAAATATGAAAAAGTCAGAGAAGAGCAGGAAAAAGTTACAAGGAAGAGAAAGATAAGTACAATTATTGAAGTTATTACTAAGAAGGTAGGAATAACTAAAAGGTAGTTGATAGACATGAGAAATAAGATGGAAGCATCTTTGAGCATGGCCATTGACACTTTTTTTCCTTCACAAGAAAAAATACATTAAATCCTACTATTGATATTATAGACTTATCAGCCTCACAAGAGGAGATAGTACAAGAAGTTGTTCCTATAATCATTCCTAGAAGATCTAGCAATATCTAGCAAGCAGGATAGTCCTAAGGAGAAAGAAGTATAAGTGAAGAGGAAGAGAAAGAGGAAAGAAGAAATGGTTCCCGAGAAAGAAGAGGAAAAAAGTAGCACCAAAGGATCCACAAACCATGTGTAAACTTGATCTTAAGTCACTACAAAAAAGAGTGATTAAAGATGGAAACCTGATAATAGGGGATAGGTATTATGAGAGATATGACTCTAAGAATCAGTCACTCATTGAGGATACTATCATTGAGTATCTCTTATTTTTCAAGAAAAATCTGTTAGAGATTGAAGGGAATGTCCCTAAAGAACTGTATAAAAAACTAGAAATTAGGAAGTAGTTGGCACAGTTAGAAGATGAAAACATAAGAAATAAATCTATTGAGGATATGTTACCTGTTGTCTCAATAGAAGAAAAGGAGAGGATAATAAATGCATTAAAATCCCCGTTGAGAACAAATGCTAGACTAGTAAAAAATCATGGCAAGGAAGTATGATGAAGTAATTGAGGACACTCAAAAGGCATTAGATCAAATCCTAATGAGTGATATGCCAAGGAAAACATCACCTCCTAAGGACACTAAACCTATGTCTTTTGGATTCAGAGAGAGTACCAATATAGTAGATGAAAGTGAAAAAGCTAGCATGCAACCAAATTTCTTTGTCTCTGGTGTTCCTTTGACCCTTGACACTTCACATGATATAAATGATCCATTTTTGGATAATTTAGATAGTGCAATGGAAGTTGAATTCCAAGAATAGGAAGAGGAAGAAAAATGGAGGAGAAATAAGAAGAGAAATCACAAGAAAGAAAGGAAGAAGAGACTGAAACAGAGAAAATAGTTGAGATCAAAATGGAGCAAAAATTAGAACCTGACACCTCTTCTACCTTATTGTTGGCAAGCATGGCCAAACCGGTAAGTGTTGATGTAGATAGCATGGATGAGGATGAGCTCATGAGGATATCCTTCATGGCCTTTACCAAGGCTAAAGAAAGTTCAGTGCAGAAAGGGGACAAAAGAGTAAAGGTAATGGCTAGCGCTGTAGAAATAGTAAATAAACTACTTCCCACACCTATTACCTTTCAAGAAAAGGATGAAGCCAAAAATATAGGTATGGTACTGGATAGTTTTGATAGTCATTTTGACTCATTACTAAAGGCTACAGAAGATAAGGTGGAAAAGAGATTTCTGGAGAAGAAGTTGAGAGAAATATGTCAGTCCATTTCATGGTACTTAGACATTCTCAAGGTTACAACTCTTAAAGCCTAGAGTTGTGTAGCACAAGACAAGAAAATTTATAGCTTCTACATAAGTCCTTGCAGGCATGTAAATAACATTAAGGAGATCATAGCCAAGGATAGGGCTACTCTTGAAAATATGATGGATAGTTGTGAATCATCTTCACAAACTATGAGTGAAATGAGACATCTAAGTTGTTAGACAAGATTAGTGTACTAGAAATGGAGAAACGGAGAGTGGCAAACATATTTTTCTTGTTAAGAATCCTATTGACCCCTAAGATTTCAATGCTTGAGACTCATCTTTTAGAGATGGAAAATGTTGAGAGGTCAATGACTTTGTCTACACCCACTGAGCTTAAGGAAGCAAAGATCACTTCATATGCACTAAATGGACTAATCCATGTCAATGAGCTATTGATAACTGGTGAGTAAGCACTAAATCCTTTTGTGCTTAAGTTTTTTTTTTAACTTTTAAATGAACCTTTGCCATTAATGTCAAAGGGAGAGGAAGAGAAAGAAAAATGAGGAGGAGTAGTATGTAGAAAGAGAGGGAGAGAAAAAAAAATAGTAAGGAGAAGAAAAATATGTATATAACAAAAAAAGTAGAAAAGATAAAACAAAAAAAGAGAGAGTTGTACTTTGACACTTAGTCATTTTTCTAAGTGTTGCCATCAATACCAAAGGGAGATATTGTTGGAAAGTGATGTTGTAGAGGGACTAGGGATCACTTAAGGGTTTTCATTCATGGAAACACTTATGCTAGAGTGATAGTATGATGAGAGGTTCAATACTGGAGTCACAGTCATGAAAATGACTAAGTCCAGAATCAAGATAACAGAGTATAGTGTTATAGTTTTGGTCAGCGATGAAGATATACAAGGTATTATGGCTTGCAAAGTTGATAGGAGGATTTTTGGTATATGTATATGCTTCAGTTAAGAACGCATAATTTTTGGTGATTAGATAAGTGAGATACAGTGTTCAAAAGGTATGCAAAGATAGAAAAATTAGTATAACAGGGCATACGAGCAGTTGCAGTGATTGCGGTAATGTTACTAGGTATAGTAACATGCTAAGGTAGGTAGATGGAGTATATTGCTAACTCTTTGGTAATATAAGATCACTAACTTCATACTTACCCTTTACATAATTAATTATTATGTTTAGTATGATATTTGTGAAGCCAACTGGATGGTAGTTTTTGTATAAGCATAGAGTGCTTTTATGAAAGAGAAAGGTATTGTGATTGTGATGATGAAGCAAGGTTGTGAATCTAAGAGTAGAGATCAGATGCGAGATTAGTAAGAAGCAGAGCTATAACTAGAACTATCTAAGCAAGATAAGTGCTAGTATTGTTCACATTTTGGAGAACTCTTTGTAACAAGTTTTGATTGTAAGAGCAGTTTTCTCACCACCCTTAACTAGGTGTTCTATATACCCCTAATAGGGTTTTGTAATCCTTTAATGATGAATTTTACTATGTAATCATCAACTCCTAAAAAGACTAGATCTCCTAACAGGGATACAATATTTTAGTGCATAGTTGTGGGTACCATCCCCACCGAGGTTTTCCCTTAGCCAAGGTTTCCTCAAGAACAAATCATGGTGTCATGAGTTATGTGTTATGTTTTATTGTTCTTTTCATTTCAGTAGTGTTATGGTTTATTTTCAATTGGTTAAGGTTTAAATAAAAGTTTAGTAATACTGATTCACCCCCCCCCCCTCAGTATTACCTAATCCCACAGATAGAAAATCCTAAGAGACACTAATTTACTTCATATCTAATTTCAAATGGTTTAACGACAATATGCATCTAAATCTAAATTTTTTTTCAAAATGTAGAGTTCAGTATCTGTTCAGGCAAAAAAATGTAACCCACTATTGTCAGTTCACCCGCTCTCCAAGGTATATTCAAGGGCTTCCCATCTTTTGACCCATAGAATGTGATATCTAGGAACAAGATTTTCCCCTAGGTTTTTTTTTCCATAGTTCCTAGCTTTGGGAATCATGAGAGAAGCATCAATGTTGTCGAGGATGATGTCGATATCTCCCAATATGCTTTTCTTGAAAATTTTCACATAGATCTCCTTGGTGATTTTCTTGTCTCTTTCAAAGAACATAGTGGAGGCAAGAAACATTGAGGAAATGTCTGAATTTACCCTAGCCATGTCTATGTTACCTAAGCACTCTTCACCTAAAACCTTCATAATTGCCTCCACCACAAGAGTATTCTTGAATTTGATGATTCCTCTAATCCTCTTCTCAAATACCTCACTCTTTAAATTGTATATCGCTTCTTACCATGAAGTCTTACTAGGGTATCCATGAAACTTTTTTTTTACTACTCTCCTTTTGTAAAAAAGAAAAACTTTGAAGTTTAATGGGAGATTAATGACCTTTAGTGTCATCGTTTCCTTTAAGGAAGTGATTAGTTGTCTTGATGTGTCAAGTGTCATATGCTCCAATAATAATTGGTCCATTTATTAAGTATTAGTGTGATGATTTGAAGATCATAAACCTCTTTCTATCACATCTTGATGAAGCACATGTAAGATATTGTGCCATGTGGTTAGCCTATGGTGACTTTAATTAGCATCTTTATTAATGATTCTATCTAAGCTTTATATCTAGGCTAGTTGTGAGTTAGTGATTGCCAAATCAAGATTTAGATTCAATAAAGAAGATCAAGAAAATTATGGTATGTGTTTTGCAATAATGAGTTAATTATTATCCTACTATTTATTTGTTGGATACGATGGGGATTCTGTTATAATTTTAGAAAACTTCCTTGATGAAACTATTCCTTATATATTAATATGAGTATTTATTGGTTAAGTCTCATTATACTTCAATTGGAAAGAATAATTTACATTGTGATTTCTAGTCATTATATTTGAATAACTATCTTGATGAGTCTAGCTACCCTTTTTTGTTAAATCTTTGGGAAGAATTTAAAATATTTGAAAAGCATGGTTATATATATATAGATGTAAATGTGGAAAAAAATATTTTCTAGGATGACTATATATTGCTTTATACATATATATATATAGATGTATATATATATATATATATATATACATATATATATATAGATGTATATATATATATATATATATGTATATATATATATATATATATATGTATGTATGTATGTATGTATATATATATATATATATATGTATATATATATATATGTATATATGTATATATGTATATATATATATATGTATATATATATATATACATATGTATGTATGTATGTATATACATACATACATACATACATATGTGTGTGTGTGTGTGTGTGTGTGTGTGTGTGTGTGTGTATATATATAATATTTATATATAAATCATAAAATAGATAACAACATTCTTAACATAGAGTTGAATCTACTTTGGACTTTCTATAATAGATAATGAATTTGGAATCCAAGATTCCTGGGCTAAGAGGGAGGGCAGAAAACCTATCCTAAACATTCTGGTAAAAATGTGGAAATGCCCCATGCTTTCCTATCCATTTGGTAGATCTAGAATAGCCATCTCAACTGCCTCTAAATATCCTTTCCTATAAGTGTGTATGAGTTAGATATCAGTTTGGATTCTTTCCTTTACTCATAAGAATAGAAAGTCTATAAATTTTTCTAAGTATAGAAAGTATATGAAGTCTATAAGTTATGCTAAGTATGAGTAAGATATCATTTGGATTCTTTCCTTTACTCATGGTATTTAAGATTATATGGGAACTCCTTCTTCCTCTATCTATCTCTGAATGTGTAATACCATATTCTTTGCACATTTTTGTTCCTATTAGAGCTACTACATAGAGTTCCTTAGGATATAAAGAGTATTCTTCATAGAGAAATTGACCTAATATAGGTTCAAAATTCTAAGATATAAAGTGAATGGGTTATCCATTTACCAATATAATTTTTTGATCAAAATCTTCTTGAAAAAGATGACCTATGTTTATGAGCCTCTAAGTGATACCTAAATACACTACTACATTTGGGGCTAAATTTTGATGGCCATTTGTCAAATTTGCAACACTCATTTGTCAAAATTTCAACACATGAGTCCGTCGCTATTTTTGTGTAGAAGATTGTGACAAAAGACCTACCTGTCGATTTACCAACACCATCTCACATCAGAAAGTTGCAAATGACATCAGCTTCGAAATGGCATTTCCTACGGTTCATCCATCAGAATTTTGATAACAAGACCTATCAGAAATATATAATCTCTGTCAGAACTGACTATCGAACCATATTATTTCTGATAGTATAACTGTTGGAAAACCAACAGTTAGCATCATATTCTGATAGATCTGCCTATCGGTGATATGGCCTCACTATCAAAAGTTTTGTCAAATATATCCTCTTTACGACACTTAAACTATTGGAATAGTGACAGTTCTGCACTATTCTCTGACAGGGTTCCCTGTCGAACATATAGCATTACTGTTGCACGAAATGTCATAAATTATTTTTTTCTAACATTTTGTCTGTCGAATGCATAGCGCTTCTGTCGGAATTAATTATGAATTGTCAAAAAACTAATAGATAGTCACATTAAAGTTAACACAGCTCAAGAGACCATCATAGGTTGTCTCTTTCTTTGGTCTATATTATTGACATAATGTTTTACCTTTCATTAGCTCATCAAATCCAGGGATTTGAAATAATTTAATAGAATATTTTCATGACAACGTATATTATTTTAGTTGATGTTGCATGAATTTATCTACTTTGCACACGTGTAGACTATGAGGATGACAATAAAGAAGCATTGCCATGGGAGGAGATGCTTCTTTATCACCATCTTCATAGTATACAAGTGCGTGAAGTAGATAAATTCGTGCAATGTCAACTTAAATAATATACATTGTCATGAAAATATTCTATTAAATTCTTTCAAATCCCTAGATTTGATGAGCTAATGAAAGGTAAAACATTCTGTCAATAATATAGACCGAAGAAAGAGACAACCTATGATGGTCTCTTGAGCCGTGTTATCTTTAGTTCTAGATACCTATCAATCATCAAGAATAATCACGCCTTGCATTTATGTACACTGCAGAAATTGATCACAGTCTTGCAAAAACATTTTACACTTGTACATCTCATCAATACTGGAGGCCTAAAGTAATTTTATACGATCACTAGCACATTTCATGCATGGATGAGAAAACACTATCCAAAGTTTCTAGATAACCATTTTTGAGAAGAGGAATGAGTGGAGGCTAAAGAAGGGATAATTGTGAAGGTTTTATAGACATAGGTTACTGAATCATCATATTTGCACTGGTACTCAATCTGGCCTCCACTCCATATACATCTTCTCAAAATTTAAAAACTCTCCATCATTGATTCTCATCATTTTTTCAGCATCTCCGTGGACTGAGACCTTAAATTATTGAGCTTCTCTTTGTTTCAAGAATAGTTTAACATTCTCTACTTAACAGGGCCAACTACGTGAAGGTGGAAGCTCACCTAGCCCCTCCTAGGAGCCTCTTATGACCCTTTACGACATTTTAAGACCTCTAATATGTATTCTTAGGGATCGTAAATGGTCGTAAAGGGTCATAAGGGGTCCTGGGACACAACAGCTGAGAAACATAAATGTAGGCATCATGGTCACAATTTTTTGGAGACACAACATAATTGAGTGGTTTTTAGAGATGATGCAAAGTAGTGGTTGCTTTGCATCATCTAGGAATAGCACTCAATTATGTTGTGTCTCCAAGAAATTTTGACCATGATGCCTACATTTATGTTTCTCAGTTGTTGTGATATGTACATCGTAGTCTGTCATTGTTGCAACAACAGAGCCTATATTCCACAACAAAAAGGAAGACATCTTTTTAGCCTGGGTCTCAATCCTACCACAATTGTCAAAGGATCCAGGGCCAAGCTCGAAAGATGTCTTCCCATTCTATTTGCAACATTGTGTCCATCCATGATCTCATGAACATCATCGTCTTTCCACTCTTCATTTACCAAAATAGATCGCGTCTTCAAGCTTGCAGAGTAATCTTATTAATAAAAGAACTCTTGCCAACATTAGGGTACCCACAGATCAAAATAGTTGATGTTATTGGTGCTTGTGCTCAAGGATATCGAATCACTATTTTGAAATGGCCAAATCATTTTTATTTTGATTATAGGGAAAAGGAGTGGGAGAAAATGAGCGGGTGAAAGCTGATCAAGAGTGAGAGAAGGCATTGCATTTTATTTGATCATAAATGCTCTCTGAAATGACCAATCATGTTTTCTATTCGATTCCTTTTGGTGTTTTTTTTTCCATATTCAGTAGATAAAAATCATGGCAGTAGCCACTTAGCCATCTTTTTGATGTTCCAAGTATTTTACAAAGATACAGGTATGTGGATTTATCATTCAATTGCTTGCAGTTATTGGTCAAATGCAAATATTTTGTCACGTTGCAAGGGCAAGATATCAATTTGGTGTTTTTGGTTTATGTTAAAAGTTGATTTGGTAAAATCCTCAAAAAACACACTACATGTTCTAAAATGTAAAGAAGTTGAATGTTAAATGTAAGATATATATCTCATCCATAGTAATCAAAAGAAAGGACATGAAACTTATAAGGAGATTTACCAAACCAAAAATATAAATGAATAGGAAACATGGATTGGTACCTTATGAATTGGTTTTTGAGGTGCACAATCTTCATCAATCTCCTTAGAACAAGACCCCTCCTCACGAAAAATGCATTTAACACAAAAAACAAATCTACAAAACTGAACCAATGGCATGTTTAGAACAAAGAAATAGATTGATAATAATATGCTAAAAATTCTATTATGTTTAATACACGCAAAAGGACCAGTCCCAAAAATTCTTAAACATAATTTATCTGATATAATAATAACATGCTAATTAAACTGATAAAGGTGTTATCTGCATTTAATCTACCAATTACTAATTACACAAAAAACAAATTACAAAACTGAACCAATGGCATGTTCTTCATGTGGTACAAGGAAGATTTGGCTATGAAAAAAAAAAAGTGAAATGGCCTCATCATTTTTATTTTGATTGGATAGAGGAGCGAAAGTTGAGCACAAGAGAAGGTATGCGATTTCTTCATCTTTCGAGCATCTAGCATCATATTCAACTGCAAATTTCAAATGCATTGCATTTTATTTGATCACGAATGCTCTCTGAAATGACCGCATTCTACTGGTGTCATGCGCTAGCCCCTGCTTTATCTCCATTATTTGATATTATTGGTGCTTGTGCTCAAGGATATTGATTCATTATTTTCAAATGTTTGGATCAATTAGATAGTTACATTTCCTGACTATTCCTCTAGTACACAGTCAGGAAATGTAACTGTCTAATGATTATATGTAATGTTGAATGGATTAAATGCTTTATTCTTGGTAGAAGTGAATGGAAGGAATAGTGTGTATTAAATACAATTCAGTCACTTATTTAATGCTTTGGAGACTACTGGTTTGACTGTCCATGCGCTACCAGTGACTGAGATTCATTAAAGGATACAAAACCCTTCATTTTGGGGTTATTGTGTGTGGATTCAAATGTAGGTTTGATTTGGTTAATGTTTAGAAGAGATCAATAAAGTATTTAAAGACAATCTTACATGTTTGGAGAGGTTTGAGAGGCACTTATCATGACTGTACCCTCACAAACATCGGCATAGACTGGTTTTACTAAGTTTCCTTTCTCTATTTTGAGGTTTCCTTTCTCTACCCCAGGGGTACAGTCAAAGGGTTCATTGAAAAAATGATCCTTCAAATGGTTACTATGAATATGAATGATTTTATATAGAATATTTCTCATTTTACTTGAAGTTTGGAATAGCTTGTGCAAGGGTGAAATTAGTTTTGATCATTTTGGTCATGACCGTTCCTCTACACAGTCAGGAAATGTAACTGTCTAATGATTATATGTAATGTTGAATGGATTAAATGATTTATTCTTGGTATAAGTGAATGGAAGGAATAGTGTTGGTGTTAGGTTTCATTTATTATTGAATTCAATGGTTTCCAAGATGTGTTGAGGAGTTTTCTCCTTGTTTAATGTTAACTATTCTTGCATAATCCACTCATACAATAGTGAAATGCTATGTGGAAGGGATGGTTGATAGTGTTCCTTGAGGGAAGGGGGATTGTGAAAGACTTTTTATCATTGTATTGTGTATTTCCAATATGTTTGGTTGCAGGGCAGACCAGGAGAATCAAGGATCACTCACCGATTGCATGATAACCTAGTTTTGAAGGGTCACTGGTTGAGGGGACAGTCAAGGTCCCGATGATTGGGCCTTTGGAGGACCCTATTTATTTGTATTAATTTTTATTCAAATTAGATGCATGGATTTCTTGTGAACTATCAGCTGCTATGTATCTTGCAACTACTTCCGTAAATCTACATATACTTCTCTACAGTTGTAAGCCACTTAGAGATCAAAATAGAGAAACTAAATCAAAATCATTCTTTGTCCTATTTACTTTTAACAAAGTCTCAACTATCAATGATAAAATATACATTTGATGCCCTAAGCTATCAAATATACAAATGGTGCCTACCTAGAAGCTCACCAGGAGAATGAAGGATCACTCACTGACTGCATGATAACCTAGTTTTGAAGGGTCACTGGTTGAGGGGATAGTCAAGGTCTGGATGATTGGGCCACTGGAGGACCCTAGTTCTTTTTATTAATTTCTATTCAAATTGGATGCATGGATTTATTGTGAATTATCAGCTGCTATGTATCCTGCAACTGCATCCGTAAATCTGCATATACTTCTCTAGGGTTGTAAGCCACTTAGGGATCAAAATAGAGAAACTAAATAAAAATCATTCTTTGTCCTATTTCCTTTTAACAAAGTATCAACTATCAGTGATACAATACATTTGATGCCCTAAGCTATCAATACAAATGGTGCCTAGCTAGAAGCTCATGGGCTGTCCATTTGATAACCACAATCAACATTTCAAAAAAATGGATATCCTTGACAACAAGCACCAATAACATCAAATAATGGAGTTAAAGCATGGGCTAGGGCACGACACCAGTAGAATGAAGTCATTTTAGTGACAACAATTTACAATGCGATCCTTTGGCATGTATTAAATAGAATAGAATTTTTAGCATATTATTATCATTCTATTTGTTTGTTGTAAACATGCCATCAGTTCAGTTTTGTAACTTCACTGTTGTATGAGTGGATTGTGCAGGAATAGTTAACATTAAACAAGGAGAAAACTCCTCAACACATCTTGGAAACCATTGAATTCAATAATAAATGAAACCTAACACCAACACTATTCCTTCCATAATTGTAGGATACATAGCAGTCGATAATTCACAAGAAATCCATGCATCAAATTTTTATAAGGATATCCTACTAATCAATAGGAATTTTCTTGAGATGACCAATGATTATACATTTTGATGGCAGTGTGCTAGTTCAAAAGGATAATATAAATCTAAAACAATTTTTTCTGATTTTCTCAAACTATAAATGTGGTTAAAGGGAAAATATTATGTGGAAAACCCACAAACCAAGCTAGAAAATGATTGTACATCAAATTATTCCTATACTCATTCAAGTATTGCTATGCTTCAGCTACCTGACCTTTGAGCTTCATCTAGAGGAATGTGTAGCTTTAAGATAGAGTTACTTCTTGGGCCTTACAATAGGGTGGAATATGATCAAGATTTGTTTAGGCTGTATCTTTGTTAGTCCCATTGTTAGGTTCTTATAGTTCATGGTTTGAATCTATTATGGTTGTGTAAGGGATTTGTAGATGCTTTTTCTAACATAATTATTGGACACCATGATTGGAACAACTGGTTGTTGGCTATTGTACACATGAATCATATCTATCAATGGTTCTTTGTGTTCAAGAATTTGTTGATCAATCTTTGAGATTTATTGTCCCAGCTTTAAAAGAGTGATAAAAGATATAGAGAGTGCTATCTTTTCCAAGTGTTTTGTGGGTGCCATTATCTTCTAGGAGTAATTACTGGAACCAAATTATGTTCTTTGCCTCAAGTAAATATTGTAGACACAACCATCTTCTTGGTCCAAGCCCAAACCATCATTAATTTAGGCATCAAAGAAGAGAGAATATAAAATATATTTGTTACCCTATGTAGGGAAGAGAACATTATAGACAAAAATACTGACAGATTAATAAATCTGTATTCAGCATCTAGCAACAAGTCAGACAGCCAGAACACATAGAATTTAACTTTATGTATATATATTATACAATCTCACAACTAATGGGGGAGATATAAGGGAATGAATATCAGACATTAATTTATTTATATATATATATATATATATATATATATATATATACATATACATCACTTATTAGTGTATAAGGCAGAGCACAGATCTGAGTGATTAAAAATATATAATCCCTTGTCAGTGGTATCTGATATAGAAATTATATATATGAAATATACATCTGAATTATATATCTAAATAATCTATACTATACATATATGTATATATGTATGTATGTATGTATGTATGTATATGTATATATATATATATATATACATATATATATATATATATACATATATATATATATATACATATATATATATATACAAAATATATATATATACATATATATATATGTATATATATACATATATATATATATATACATATATATATATATATATATATATATATATACATATATGTATATATATACATATATGTATATATATACATATATGTATATATATACATATATATATATATATAACATATATATATATATACATATATATATATATACATATATATATATATATATATATATATATATATATATATATACATATATATATATATATCTATATATATATAAATATATATGTATATATGTATGTATGTATGTATGTATGTATTACATATATATATTATATGTAATACATATATATATATATATATATATATCTATATATATATGTATATATATATATAGATATATATATATACATATATATATGTATATACATACATACATATATATATACATATATATATATACATATATGTATGTATATATACATATATATATGTATATATACATATATGTATGTATATATACATATATGTATATATAGATATATATATGTATATATGTATATATATATGTATATATATATATGTATATATATATATATATGTATATATATATATGTATATTTATATATGTATATATGTATATATATATGTATATATATATATCTGTATATATATATACATAAATATATGTATATATACATATATATGTATATATATACATATATATGTATATATATACATATATATGTATATATATACATATATATGTATATATATACATATATATGTATTTATACATATATATGTATATATATACATGTATATATACATAATATATATACATATATATGTATATATATACATGTATATATACATATATATATATATATATATGTATATATACATATATATATATGTATATATACATCTGTATATATATATACATATATATTACAGATGTATATGTATATATATATATGTATATATATATATATATATGTATGTATATATACATATATATGTATATATACATATATATGTATATATACATATATATATATACAGATATATATATATATATATATATATATATATATATATATATATATGTATGTATGTATGTATGTATGTATATATACATATATATCTGTATATATATATATATATACATATATATATATATATATATATATATTCTCATAATGACAATCAATATATATCGTTATTGATAATCAAGATTATTTATATATATAGTGCTCATAAATGAGTAAACATCTACATTGATAATATATATATTATTAAAATAAAATAAGAATAGATATATAGATCCTATTACTATTTAGCTAAGAAGAAGACTAAAGTGTTACCAAGGAGGGGCTTGTCTAAATCCAAGCAATGGCTATCTGTCCCAAAATAAGGTGGGGGGTCAGTGTCCCAATACTTTGGGCTTGGTGGCTGTAAACTTTGACCAAGAAGATGGGTTGTGTCTGCAATATTTACTAGAGGCAAAGAACATAATTTGGTTCCAACAATTACTCCTAGAAGATAATGGCACCCACAAAACACTTGGAAAAGCTAGCACTCACTATATCTTTTATCACTCTTTTAAAGCTGGGACAATAAATCTCAAAGATTGATCAACAAATTCTTGAACACAAAGAACCATTGATAGATATGATTCATGTGTACAATAGCCAACAACTAGTTGTTCCAATCATGGTGTCCAATAATTATGTTAGAAAAATAATCTACAAATCCCTTACACAACCATAATAGATTCAAACCATGAACTATAAGAACCTAACAATGGGACTAACAAAGATACAACCTAAACAAATCTTGATCATATTCCACCCTATTGTAAGGCCCAAGAAGTAACTCTATCTTAAAGCTACACATTCCTCTAGATGAAGCTCAAAGGTCAGGTAGCTGAAGCATAGCAATACTTGAATGAATATAGGAATAATTTGATGTACAATCATTTGCTAGCTTGGTTTGTGGGTTTTCCACATAATATTTTCCCTTTAACCACATTTATAGTTTGAGAAAATTAGAAAAAATTGTTTCAGATTTATATTATCCTTTTGAATTAGCACACTACCATCAAAATGCATAATCATTGGTCATCTCAAGAAAATTCCTATTGATTAGTAGGATATCCTTATAAAAATTTGATGCATGGATTTCTTGTGAATTATCAACTGCTATGTATCCTGCAACTATGGAAGGAATAGTGTTGGTGTTAGGTTTCATTTATTATTGAATTCAATGGTTTCCAAGATGTGTTGAGGAGTTTGCTCCTTGTTTAATGTTAACTGTTCCTACACAATCCATTCATAAAATAGTGAAATGCTATGTGGAAGGGATGGTTGATAGTGTTCCTTGAGGGAAGAGGGATTGTGAAAGACTTGTTATCATTGTATTGTGTATTTCCAATATGTTTTGATGTAGGGCAGACCAGAAGAATGAAGGATCACTCACTGATTCCATGATAACCCGGTTTTGAAGGGTCGCTGGTTGAGGGGACAGTCAAGGTCTGGATGATTGCGCCATTGGAGGACCCTATTTCTTTGTAGTAATTTCTATTCAAATTGGATGCATGGATTTCTAGTAAATTATCAGCTACTATGTACCCTGCAACTTCATCTGTAAATCTCCATATACTTCTCTAGGGTTGTAAGCCACTTAGGGATCAAAATACAAAGACTAAATCAAAATCATTCTTTGTCCTATTTCCTTTTAACAAAGTCTCAACTATCAATGATACAATATACATTTGATGCCCTAAGCTATCAAATATACAAATGGAACCTACCTAGAAGCTCACCAGGAGAATGAAGGATCACTCACTGACTGCATGATAACCTAGTTTTGAAGGGTCACTGGTTGAGGGGATAGTCAAGGTCTAGATGATTGGGCCATTGGAGGACCCTAGTTCTTTGTATTAATTTCTATTCAAATTGGATGCATGGATTTATTGTGAATTATCGACTAATATGTATCCTGCAACTGCATCCGTAAATCTACATATACTTCTCTAGGGTTGTAAGCCACTTAGGGATCAAAATAGAGAAACTAAATAAAAATCATTCTTTGTCCTATTTCCTTTTAACAAAGTATCAACTATCAATGATATAATATATTTGATGCCCTAAGCTATCAATAAAAATGGTGCCTAGCTAGAAGCTCACAGGCTGTCCATTTGATAACCACAGTCAACATTTCAAAAAAATGGATATCCTTGAGCACAAGCACCAATAACATCAAATAATGGAATTAAAGCATGGGCTAGGGCATGACACTAGTAGAATGTGGTCATTTCAGTGACAAAAATTTACAATGGTGTCATTAAACATATATGCCAGTAATATCAACAAACATGAATCCAAACATTTGAATACAGTGAATCGATATCCTTGAGCACAAGCACCAATAACATCAAATAATAGAGATAAAGCACTGGCTACGACATGACACCAGTATAATGTGGTCATTTCAGAGAGCATTCATGATCAAATAAAATGAAATGCATTTGAATATGATGCCAGAGGCTCAAAAGATGAAGAAATCACATACCTTCTCCCACGCTCAACTTTCGCTCCTTTTCTCCCACTCCCTGTATCCAATCAAAATAAAAATGATGAGGTTGTTTCAATTTTTTTTTAAATGTATACCCCAAATTTGTCAGAGTTCCGATGGTCAATTAAACACCCATTGGAATACCAACATCATCGGGGCCTATTACAAAAAAAAACACCAAATTCATAAGAAAAAGTTACTCGTTGGAAACTTCTGTTGAAATTTGGCCCCAAATGTAGTAGTGATATAAAAAAGTTATATACTAAGCTCTTTAATAATGTGGATTATCACTGTATCTAGATCATCCTAGCCATTATCATCTGAGATACTAGGTATAATGGTCTCCTTAGATATTCCATCAACTCCTTCATTAGCTAGGGCATTCACGTCTTTGTTTCCTTCTCTGTAGATATGGTTCAGGGTATAGTGATTGAATGTGGAAAGAATATCCATATCCCTTTATACTTGTCCATTGAGATGCCAATTTGGTGTATAACCATTTCTTACTTCATTAATAACCAGAGATGAATGTCCTTCAATTTTTATGTTATCTAGATTAATATTTTTGCATAATAATATGCCTTCAATCAAAGAAAAGACTTATTCTTTGTTATTGTATTCTATCCCTAGAGGAATAGATTTTCTAGCAATCCTAGATCCATCCCACTTGTAGATACAACATCTAGCTCCTACCTTACTAGGATTAACCCTATATGCTCTATCAAAGTTAAGCTTGTACCATCCAAAACATAGAGGTTTCCATATGCATTTCACTCATTTATCCTCATTTTTTAATTTCTTATTGCCATCGAAAGCAAGGATTTTTAAGCCATACCACTTGTTGTGAATAAAATCATCCTCATTAGAGAAAATTACATATATCATTTTAGGAATAGTCCCAAGAGATAACTGAGAGGGGGGGGGGGGTGAATCAGTTATCTACTAGATTCAATTATTTATCTAATTAAGTATAGAATAACATTAAGCACATACACAATAAGATAACACTTAACACAACACCACAATTTTGGTTACGGGGAAAACCAAATAGGTAAAAACCCCAGTGGGAATTAGCACCCACTATAAACTGCACTAGAGTATAATGATCCCTGTTAGAAGATCTTACAACCCTGTTAGGAGTTGATCTTTACAATGCATGAAGTACAGTGACCTGGTCAAAGGTCAAACCCTGTTAGGAGTCTTTTACAATTAACCCTATTAGGGGTGAGGACACACTGTCTAGGAGCACACTTCTCAAATGGTGAAGGCTATGACCTTTCATATAATAGACACACACTATATCTAGATCTTGGTGAACTATGAGTTAGACCTATTTTCTTGATCAGTTCCAATTAATATCATACACTCTCTTCTTTGTCACATAAACCTTTTGCTGATGGCTCAATACTTTGCACCTTCTTCTCTGCTCTTCTCTTTCAACTATCTGCCATACTTAGTGATCACAATTGACCAACTATAAGTATCTTTCTCCAAATGATATAATCTGTACACACTAAAATGGTGCACTTCTATGAACCATTATATGCAAGGTTGCTCAAGAATGAGGCCTCACAAAGCGGCTCATAGCTCTCTATGCATGGAGTTGCAAGGGACTATGATGTATTTGCTCTCAACTAGAGCTACAAGCTTGTGGCCTTGCTAGTCAACCACACAATGAGAGATTCAAATGAAGACAAGGGAAAGAGTGCCAATATCCTCAAGAATCGCTATGAAAATGCAATGCAAACTAGTCTATGGAAATGAAAAGGCAATGCAACTAAGCTATGAAATGGAAAGAACAAGTGTTACAAATCCTTCCTATTAGGCTATGTGAGTTAAATCTATTACATCAAAGGAAAATAAGCTATGAAATGAAGCTAAAATGCAAGAATGAAAGACTAAGAACAATAAGGTTTCCAAAAGCTCCAAAAGTCTCCAAGAATTCCTGCAACATAAGATTAGTATTCAAAACATGATATGAAAATGGAGGAGAGAGATTTCCTTTTATAAGAAATGCAAAGGAATGGACCATTGAGATTAAGAGGCAAAAGTCTTAATCGGCGGTGGAGGTTGAAAGAGGAGCAATCCATGTGCACAAGTATCCTCCAATGAGAGTGAAGTGTTGACTTTTGAGCCTCATGTGAGACAAAAAGTGCTTTTTTCCTTTTTGTAAAATAGGAATAATGCTTTATTTGTGCAACTTAGGACAAGAAGAAAATGGGGCTTTTTATTTAATCAAAAGGGGAGGAAATATTCCTTTTAATCAAATAAAGACTTAGGATAAATGATTAGCCCATAGGATAAAAATCCAATATATGATCAAAATTAAGACTTGATCAAGAAATTGATAATGTTGAAAATATTGATTATTGATCAAAATGATTCAAGGTTGATAAATCAAATAAATGGGGCCCAAAGTCTAGGTGACCATTTTTGGGTGCATACATTTGCCCCTCTTTGACTAATGTGTGATCGATCTGGGAACACATGCAGTCAAAGAAGAATTGAAATGTGAGATCGATCTGGGATCACAAGACAACTCAGATGTGAGGTCAATTCGAGATCACATCCGGACAAACATAGACAAAGGCCTTTGAACATGAGGTCGATTCGGGATCACATTCAAAGTAAGAGATAAGGATCTCAAATTTGAGCAAAAGCTCACAAAAGATGTCTGAATCAAGAGTATCAAGATGATTAGGGATGAGAATCCCATAGGTACTGCCCCCTCGGAGTCGAAATCAAAATCAGAGAGAGGAGAACAATGAATTGATAAAGATTTGATCAAATCAGAATGAAATCATAATTGGATGTAAAGGTCAATAGGTTAACCATTAAAACATGCCCCAGCCTGACTGAGAAAGATGCAGTCAAACGTGAGAAAGGAGTGAATTGAATGAAGATGAATGAAAGACTAGAAGTTTGGAAGATATGGAAATGAAGAATTGAATGATGATGCACAACACCTTCCATCTTCCCACAGGCGAGGCATCCATCACGCTAGAGGATGTGTACAGGATCCTACGAGTGCCCTTTCACAGCGAGCCTGTAAGTATAATCATGTTTTTAAATTGTGTAAGTGTAATATTTCCATATGATGAAAACTGACATGATTCATGTGATGGCATAGGTATACTATGATTAGGATGTGACCGAGGGGTGAGGGATGATCCAGGAGATGTTCCAAGATGTGACTATCCTAGATCGGCATGTTAGGTGGGAGCGGTTAGTAGAGGATTTTGGTAGAGATTTCTCGGTGCCATGTATTGTGGCATCGATCATTTCACAAATCCTGATTACTGATCACAGTTAGAAGGGATTTCCACTCGGATGGGCCAGGTTACTGATGGACTTGGTAGGTAGACCTCGGTGCATGGCATGGGGTCTGGCCATACTAGCGGAGATGTACCATGAGCTACATGAGATCGTGTATAGGGATAGCCAGTCATGGGCGTGCGGTGCCATCTTGGCACAAGTGTGGGTGTGGGAGCACATCACGATGATGTGCCTGAGGGTTCATCCGAGGGAGAGGAGATACCCCTACATATATAGATATGTAGGGTTCATATCACATCCTCATAGTGGGGATGTGACATACTATCAGAGGATCTTGGATGAGATGGCATCTTTCACATGGAGGCCATACAGGAATGTGGAGGGGTGGAGTGATGCAGATGAGGAGTTGAGCTACATGTTGTGCACTCAACCGTTAGTAGGCTGACACCCAGAGATAGTAGAGAGATTTTGCATCACTCGGGTATGGTGGTAGTTTGGGAGGCAGCAGCGAGTCTCGACATAGACCACTACATATGCCTGGGTCAGGGATGAGGAGGGACATGGGTGGCTACCCATGTTAGACTACTAGCAGGCAGTCGTAGAGATAGCAGGTATCAGGAGTGAGCCCTGGGAGTATCACCTAGATGTGGTAGATGCAGGGGCCAATGCAGCATACAGGGTAGAGCAGTGAAGGGTGCCATTCCCTTGATTTATGATACCAGATGCACAGGTACTAGCACAAAGGGGAGACGGAGGAGATGGAGGGGACGGAGGGGATGGAGGAGATGGTGGGAGGGGGAGAGGGAGGAGGATGGAGATAGGGGAGGGATCTAGATCAAGTAGCCAAAAATGGTCATAGGGACAGAGATCGATGACACCTGAGGTTGAGGCGAGACCAGCTCGCCGGTAGGCAGAGGCATAGCAAGACCAGCTTGCGGGTGGAGATGATCTGTGAGCGAGGATATAGGCTCTTGAGGCTGAGATATTGCAACTTAGGATTACTATAGTAGTGAGAGAGTAGCAGCTCACTGATCAGAGAGCAGAGATAGAGCGTCGAGAGAGGTAGCTACAGGTTGCCCTAGCAGAGAGATAGAGAGAGGCAGCACGAGCTGCATATTATTATGGCCTCTATATTCAGGCAGTCCTAGAGGATCGAAGAGTGCCGTCATACTCTACCGTAGTGGGTAGATCAAATGTAGTTCCTGATCTAGCACCACCTCCACTAGCACCAAGACACAAGGGTGGTAGTCAGTCTTAGGTGTTAGGGTTAGACATATCTTGAGACATTAATCCAGATTATGGGATCCCATATTGTATATTGTATCATGACATTGATGTATATATGAGATTACTAGATGTTCAATTGTATCATGTGTTTATTTCTCTCTTGTGATGGATGTATCAGTTTATGTATATTGTCTTGTCATTTTGCTCAAAAATGCTTATGTACATGCTTATGTATGTTCTTTCTCATAGATGTATGTTTAATTCTCATGTGTATGATATAGACTCATGTTTCTGGAAATGATAGTTGTGATATAGATATGATAATATGATTAACCCCTTGTGATGAATAGGAATAGGTTTGAGATGAAAAAGACAAGGAGTGAAAGACATGATCGAGAAGAAGGAAAGGTGAGCGCAGTTGGCTGATAGGTCCACATAAGATGAAAAGGAGAGCTCTCTCCATATGCAAGATGCAAAACTAATCTAACATGAACCAAAGAATGCAAGCTACATGAAAAGTGGTTGACTTGCAAGTTCACAATACTTATAGACATCTAATTATCATCATCGAGTGTTATTAGTAGCATTGCAAGATCATACAATGCACACTATCATAACTATGTGGATATGAATATGATTTTTATTAGATAGAAATGTGGAAATCCCACCTAGGCATCAAAGACATGTAGGTCAAGATGACTAATGTAGTGAGATCACCTAAGTTTGATATGGCAAGATTATGCTTGTATCAAGACATATGAAAGTCAGGATAGCTAGAAGCATGCACTCACAAAATAGTCAAGGATAATACCTTGTCAACCCCAAGTGTCAAGTAAGACCAGCATAAATGCTCATGATAGTTAGGATCAACAAAATATACCCATAAGCAGATAAAGAAATAAATCATGTTCTCATGCCCTTAGTCTTCTAGCTATGCATTATCAAAAACTTCTCAGGGAGAGACCACTCATCAAAGAAATCCTCATAGACAGCACACAAAGAAAACTAAAGTCAACATATCTCAACGAGTTGATTGTTTAAGTGTGTGTGTGTTGGTCATAGAGTCAAACTTTGAGGATCAAAGTTGCTAATGAGTGATGTCGCATCATACTAGACTATAGAGTAAGAAATCTGATAAGTGTTAAGAAACACTCGACGCAAGGGTAGTGTTGAAAAAAACTGTTTGGGGTGGTGTTGAAAAACACCTATTGTGAAATGCCCCAAGAGACAAACGCACCTAAAAGACCTATGCAAACAGTTATGCCCCCTAGACAATGATAAAGACCAATTCCAGACCAAGTCAAATAAGGTCAAGGCATAATGGAAAGTGGCTAAGTGTCGAGGACACATGCTAATAAATAGGAGTGCAAAGGTCTCAAGTAGCGCCTATTTCTAGGTTTTCATCACTTGGATTTTATTGCAATTTTTATTTTTTCTTTTTTTTTTGTATTTTTGCTACCAAGGCGCCTGTTTCCAGGTTTTCACCAAGGCACTTTTTATATTTTTTTTGAACTTTTTGCATTTTTTGATTTTTTTGTATTTTTTCAGGACTTTTTATACTTTTTAGGATTTTTTCAGCATCATATATCAATTTTTTTGGTATTTTTTCAGGATCCATAAATATGTACAGAGGATGCCCCCAAACAGAAATGGGCATCAAGGATAGAACTTCTTGAGGTGCACAATGTTGATGGGATCAGGGAGCTGTTCTCCATTGGGATCTGATAGTAAATATGCACTGGTACCAAAAGCAGCTATGATGACATATGGTCCAAGCTAGTTAGGTTCAAACTTGCCCTTTTGTTCTCTGTTCTGTTCGTTCTTAGGGTTCTCTCGCAAAACAAGATCACCTATTTTAAATTCTCTAGGGTGAACCTTCTTGTTGAATACCTTGGACATATGCTTCTGATACACTCTCATATGATCAAAGGAAGCCTTACGCTTCTCATCTAGAAGTTCTAGTTCCTGTAACCTCATGGTGCAGTAATCCTCATTTGTTATCAATCCTTTGAGTGAGACTCTGAGTGATGGGATCTCTACTTCTAAAGGTAATACCGCTTCAATGCCATAGGTAAGGGAAAAAGGCATGGCTCTTGTAGGTGTGCGAATGCTTGTTCTGTAAGCCCATAGTGCTGGATTGATTTGCCAGTGCCAATCCCTAGCATTCTTGTGCACTGTCCTATGAAGAATTTTAAGAATGGTTTTATTAGAGGCTTCTTCCTATCTGTTTCCCTATGGAAAATAGATGGAGGACCAATGTTTCTTGATTTTAAACTTTTTGCATAAATGCTTTAGATCCTTATTCTTGAATTGACCTCCGTTATCAGTGATAATCTCAGAAGGCACTCCAAATCGGCAAATAATATGATTCAAGATGAACAAAGAGATAGTCTTCCCTGAAGCAAAAAAAAGTGGCACAGCTTCCACCCATTTTGTGAAGTAGTCAGTGGCAGTAATAATGAACTTATGTCCACCTGATGAGTTGGGATGGATCTGCCCAACTAGATCAAAGGCCCAGCGCTGAAATGGCCAATGAGAAACAGAAGGGATCAGCTCCCTACCTGGAGCATGAATCAGGTTTCCATGTTTATGACATTTTTCACATGACTTAGCAAAGGCTACTATGTCTATCTGCATTCTAGGCCAATAATATCCCGCCCTAAGCAACCTTCGGGCCATGGCAAGACCATTAGAATGTCCACCAGAAATACCCTCGTGGATGTCAACTAATGCTTGGTTGGATTCCTCCTTTTCCAAGCACCTAAGGAGCGTCCCATCTAAACCCCTCCTATATAAATCACCAGAGATAAGGGTGTGGCGAGAGGTGTTACAGATGAGGTTTCGGCATTTAGAATGGTTGAATGTGTTGGGGATGATGCCATCACGAAGATATGAATAGATAGCACCATATCGGGAAGACTCGTGTGTGACAATGGTACAAATGACATGGCTTTCAGATGATTCAAAGATGGGATGGTGTAGCTCTTCCACCAGGAATTCAAATCTTGATTCATGTGTCTCCAACTGAAGAAGTGAAGCTAATGTGGCCATGGCATCTACAGCTTTGTTCTCTGTCCTAGGGATCTATTGAAACGTCACAAAGGTAAAGTAACATTTCAATGAGTCAACCATCTTTTTGTAGGGTATCAATTTATCATCCTTGGTTTGATACTCCTCATTGAATTGGTTGATGATTAACTGGGAATCCCCAAAGACATGTAACTCTGTTATGTTCCATTCTATAGCCATTCTCAAGCCATTGGCTAAAGCTTCATATTCTGCAATATTATTCGTACATGGGAATAAAAGTTTGTAAGACTTTGGAATATTGTACCCATGTGGAGAAACAAATAATACTCTAGCACCTGATCCATTTTGCATGTGGGAACCATCAAAGAACATTTTCCAAGTGCGAGTAGTCATATACAAGATGTGTTCATCTGGGAATTCCACTTGAACGGGCATACTATCCTGAATTGGGAAATCAGCTAATTGGTCAGTAATAGCTTGCCCTTATATGGCCTTCCTTTCAACATACTCTATGTCAAATTTAGTTAAGACCATCATCCATTTAGCAAGTCTACCTGTGAGGGCAGCCTTACTAAGCAAGTACTTAAAAGGATCAATTTTTGCAACCAAATGTATGGTATGAGCAAGCATATAGTGTCACAACTTTTGAGAAGCAAACACCACTGCAAGACGGCTTCTCAATGTTATTGTAATTGATCTCATAGGAGACTAGAGTATAGCTGATATAGTATATGGCCCGTTCTTTCCCAGTATCATCTAATTGAGCCAACAATTCCCCCAAGGAAGACTCTATTGCTGAAATGTATAAAATCAATGATCGCCCAGGAATAGGTGGCATCAAAATTGGAGGATTAGCTAAATACTATTTTATTTGATCAAGTCTCTTTTGGCAATCCTCATTCCATACACAAGAAGCACCTTTATGCAGCATCTTATTAAAGGGTTGTGCTCTATCTGCCAGCTGTGAGATAAACCTCCTAATTGACTAGAGTCATCCCTGAAGACTTCTCATTTGACTAATGTTTCTTGGAGGTGGGATGTCTAAAATTGCTTGGACCTTTTCAGGATCAACCTCTATACCTTTTGCTGATATTATAAATCCTAAAAGTTTTCCTTAGGTGACACCAAATGCGCACTTCTTTGGATTCAATCTGAGTTGAAACTATTCCATGCGATCTAGAATTACTTCTAAATCGGTAAGGTGTGCATCTCTTTTTCTTGATTTAGCCAAGGTATCATCCACATAATCTTCCATGTTCTTATGCATCATATCATGAAAAATTGTGGTCATAGCTCGTTGGTATGTTGCTCCTGCATTCTTTAACCCAAATGGCATGACATTCCAGCAGTAGGTTCCCCATGCACATGTGAACGCTATTTTCTCTTGGTCTTCGGGAGCTATTTTAATTTGATTATATCTTGAGAAACCATCCATTAGAGAGTATATTTCATAGCCCGCTGTCATGTCCACTATCATGTCAATGTTTGGAAGTGGAAAGTCATCCTTTGGGCATGCTTTGTTTAAATCTCTAAAATCTGTGCATACACGAATGGACCCATCATGTTTGGAAACTGGTACTATGTTTGAGATCCATTCTGCATAATCGATGGCTCTAATGAATCCAGCTCTCAAAAAATTTTCTAATTCCACTTTGACAAGGAGAGCTACATGTGGATGCATTTTTCTGAGTCTCTGTTTCACTGGTTTGACTCCTGGAGCTATGGATAAGTGATGCATTATAAGATTTGTGTCAAGCCCTGGCATGTCTGAATAGGTCCATGCAAAATTAATTTTCTTCTTTTGTAAGAATTGTATATATGCCTTGGTTTCTTCTTCTGATAAAGACTGAGCAAGATGAACTATTTGAGGAGTTTCTTCTGTGTTCAAATTAACTGGTTTTGTTGGCTCAATCAATACTGATGATCTATCCTAGAAATAACTTGGCAAGTTATTAAGTACCCCATCCTTAGGCACCTCAAAGAGGTTTTCACCCTCAGATACGTCATCTCTTTTTACTAATTTTGGTTCTGATACCACCACAAAGTGGTTTTCACCATCAAACCTATTTTTCTTTCTTTCTTTCTCTTTTATTTTTAGACTGAGGTACTTAATATTAGGCTCCGTCATACTTGTTGTTGGTTCACTGGTGGAAGAAGCCACAGGTTCAAGAACATTTAGATAGCAAGCAATTTCGTAATCATTCTGAAAAGTGAGGAATATAGGCTCTTGATGGCGCTGAGACCAGTCAATTAGGTCATAGTGAACAAGGGGTAGGTCAATGACTGGTTCAATGTTATTTATGTGAAAGGTGTTATCTCTGGTGACCATACAATTGAGATTCATCAAGTCTTCTCCTAAGATACCCGAATTAGGACTCATCCTACCAAATGAAGCGTCATCCACTAAGGCAATTTGAGGAGTACAATCTTCTAGTCCTACACTAAGCTCGTTAGCCGCATCGGGTTGGGTACTATAAGTATGGACAACATCCATGTCCAAATCAACTGTTGCATCTGAAAGTGAGTCCCATTCATACTCATGGGAGTCTGTGTCTAAATCATCATTTGGGCCTCGTGATGTAGAAGCCTCAAGGTTAGGAAAGGTTTCCCCTTCTCTAGTGCTAGCATTGGTACTATCCGTCGCAGCTAGGATAGCAACACTTTCCATTATCGATCTAGCAGTCATATAGTCACTATCCGTCACAGCTGGGATAGTAGGACCGTCAAGTATCAAATCTTTTGAATCTCCCCAAAGAAGATTTTTTGAAGGCACCCAATCATCAAACATGTCTTGTTGATTAGAAACATCAGGTGTATAGTCTGAATCACTGTTACCATCCATCGTAGCTAGGACAGGAACACCTTTCTTCTTCTTATTTTCAAAACCTAAGCCAACTGTTGACTTATTCTTTCATCCAAAAAGGGCATGGTCAAGAGGCCTAGCTTTAGCATCCAGCCTATGGCTAAGGGGACCATATCCAGGATAACCCATATTCTTAACCAGTGTATACCCTCTCCCATAAGCTTTAGGTGAAGGATCAAAGTTCTCATTGTGTTGGTATTTTTCCTCATAATAGATCTAATCCCTTACAGCAACTTCCTCTTTCTCGTCCTAAATAGGAACCGAAGACTCAAAAAAATTTCCAAATAATGTCATTGCTGATGATGAAGGTTTCATATTTGGTGATGGTTTCCCATAAGACCTAGGAGAGATTGGCATTTTTGTAAAAGAATCAATTTTATAATCTCCCATCCCAAGATCTATGGTCTTAAACTTCTACTTGCATTGTTCAAGTGAAATACTAGGACTGTCAGCTTCCCTATTCAAAGGTACATGTGATCTAGTAGAAATGGTATTAACTGACAAAGCACTATCTCCAGGTATGCAAATTTCTACACCATTATGGGGAAACTTAACACACTGGTGATACGTTGATGGGACTACTTGCATTTCGTGAATCCATGGCCTACCTAGCAAAATGTTGTAGGCTAAAGTTCCAACATCAACAATTTGAAATAAGATATCCTTTTCTACTGGACCAATCCGAATAGGTAAAATGGCCAATCCCTTAGAACTTCTTTCTGCTTCATCATATGCCTTGATTGTGATCTTTTTCCTTGTGTCAATGACATCTTCAGAATATCCTAGAGCCTTTAACAAACTCATGGTACAAATATTGAGCCCCACACCCCCATCTAGCAATACATGTCTAACACGGGTTTTATGAATCATGACTTTGATGTGTAAGGCCAAGTTATGTGGGTGACTGATGGATTTGTCATCTTCTTCTGAGAAGGTGAGATAATGAGGGCTAGCCAAATGGTTGACCATATTCTGGAATTGATCAATATCTAAGTTGTTAGGGACACTAGCTGCTCACAAAGCATCCTCAAGGACATGCTTGTGCTTAGGGGACAATTATAAAAGCTCAAAAATAGATATCTGCGCAGGTGTACGTTGTAATTGGTCAATAAGATTATAATTGGAATCAGGACCAATGATAGATTTAGGAGGAACACCCTTGGACATGGGCTGCTTAGACTTGCTAGTGCTAGGACCTCTGATAATGATGGGAGCTTGAGCCTGACCCCTAGTGACAGCATTGAGGGACTGGGGCATTCTTCATGAGTGAGGACCTCTTAGCACCACAACAGGTCTTTCATCAGACATAGGAGTTGAATCCACATCATATCCATAAGGATCTTTCCTATTCATCATGTTGATATTATCATCAGCCACTTCAAGCATGTTAATCACATTTTCAGCATTTATGTAGGCATAGTTGATAGCAGCTTTGCCATCCCCTTTTTCATATTTGGGCAAGGGTTCCTTAAAAGCCTTATGATCCGCATTAGTGGTTAAACCATCAACTTGTAATCACCCACTTTCAATGAGGTCTTGAACAAGATGTTTAAGCCTAAAACAATTTTTGATATCATGTCCAATTCCATTGTGGAAGACACAAAAGGCTTTCTCATCCCACTAATGAGGTTTAGGATCAGGTATACGGTGCTTGGCAGGATCCTGAGGTTGCACCAAATTATGAGCAATTAGTGTCTTGAAAATGTCAGCATAGGAGTCCCCAAGTTTGGTGAATTGTCTCTTTTCCTTCTTGGGTTTCCCTTGATACTTGGATTTATTCTCTTGTTGTCCTAAGGATGCTTGCAGCTTCATGGCTTGTACCACATTGGAGAGATTAAGAGCTCCTTCATTCTTAGGTTGTGGTGAGTCAACAACTCCATCATTGACCACCTGTTTATTCTTGCTCCAATAGGAGTTCTTTTTGTCCTTATAACCATGATTGTTGTTGTTTTGGCCATTGTTGTTATTAGTTGATTTAGCCAAAATTCCTTGTTCTTTTAGGACATCCTCTATGCGACATGCCACTTCTACCATGGTATCGAAAGAATTAAATGGTATCTTTCTTACCTCATATCTTAATTCCGGCACTAAGTTACTCACAATGATGTCTATTCTTTCCTCCTCAGGAATTGTCCTGGGATATTTTGAGCACAAACATCTCCATCTTTGTAGGAAAGTGACAAAAGGTTCTCCTTGATTTTGTTTAAGCTTGCACAAATCAAGCATTGTGACCGACCTTGATAGATTATAAGAAAAATGCTGAAAAAATCTTTGGACAAGTTCTTTAAATGACTTTACTAGAGGAGTAAGTTGGTGAACCACTCCATGGCTTGACCTTTGAGACTCCTCGGAAATAATCTTATCAAGTAGGAGTCTTCATGATGAAAAGAAAAGCTCATTATGTAGAACTGTCAAACATGGTCATGAGGGTCACCAACGCCATCATATTTGTCATAGGTTGGAAACTCAACTTTCTTAGGGAACTCAACCAACACCACACTTTTGTCAATCGGGTTGGGACATATGGAGTCCAGATTAAATGTGCTCTTAGGAGCTCTCATCCTTTCTATGTCCTTTTGCATTTGCATGATCACCTCATTGGTTGAAGGATTTTGTTTCTTAATTTTTTGGTGGATGTCAAAATCATATGGAACTTTAGCACCTTTGTTGATAAGGCTTTCTAGGAATTGATCCTTGTTTTGTTCCACATATCGTTCCACATATGCTTGAAAGGATGGTTCTTGTTGCATAGTCATAAAATCCATATGGTCAAATTTGGCATAACTTCCTCCATGTTGTGAGCCATGATGTGCTCGTTGGGAGGGTTGCTTTGAATGTCTATGAGGTGATCATCTCCTATGATGATCATATCTTGAAACCCTTCTTCCTCTAGGACTTGGGGATCGTGAGGGTGTCCTTGATCTTCTTCTAGGACTTGGCGAAGGGGTAGATGGGGGTGAGTTGGTCCCACTATTGGTTCCCCTCCCGTTGAATCAGCTTTGGAGTTGTGTGTAGAGTCTATCTTCTTCTTCTTGGGTGACTCTTTTCTTTATATCCAACAACGCACGTTCCTCTTCTTCTAGTTGTCTGAATTTTTCCTTTTTAGCAGCTTGTTCATCCAAATAGGCTTGTTTCTCCCTCTCAATGCTTCTCAATCTTGTATTTTCATATCGAGAGGTGTCTTTAAGTGGGGAGGATGGTCTCGAATGCCTTATTGTGTTGGCTGCATTTATGTGGTGATCACTAGATTCATTGTTCTGGTCCTCATGTTGTGACCCTGAATCTGAGTGAGCTTGCTTATGATGTCTCTCGGCTCATTGGTGAGCATCAAAATACCTTGTGTTGTTGGGAGGTGACCCGAGTGGACTAGCATGAGAAGAACCACCGTACTCTCTTCTATGTCATTGGAAGATATCCTCAAGAGTTTGATTCATGGCTTCTCTTTGTTGTCGGGTGAAAGTGTAACTCATGTCCATACTTGATGAAAGTGGTACAAAAGAGGTGCTCACTTCACTAGGATTAGCTTCTGGATTAAAACAAACCTTAGATTCACTCTTAGGTGATTGATCAAAAAGGGGTCCTTTTCCCTTATGCTGTCGATGAGTCTTGATGGGTGGTAACTGGCTAAAGGCAACAGGGGGTCACTTCCCTTGATTGACTTGGTACCTTGTCATAACTGACATGAAAGAAAGATACTCTCAATGATAAGGTGACCTCTCAAAGTGTCAACGCCAAACTAGGATAATCAAAGTCCTCTATTGTCCAAAGAGAAATGAGAAGATAGAAAAGGGGCTTTACCAACACTATCAAAGAGGTGCTTCAAATCAAAGGGTGACTACCCTTGCACTTTTGAACTAGGAGGTTGGACTAGGCCAAAATATGATTGAAATTGAGATTTAAATGAAAGTGATTTGGACAATAAGAGCACTAAAATTTTCCAAGAATGTAGCTAACAATCTTAGAGATGAGCCTTGGCACCAATAATGACCTTCTAATTTGACAGTTATTCCAAAGTGATTTCATAAATTGGATGATCCTATCCTGGAGGACTAAAACCAAAAATTTAGAGTCAAGACAGGTCTCAAACGTCAGAGCAAGAAGCCTACTCTAAGACCTAACCTGATTAACAGCAACTGAAACTGACCAAATTGCAAGCACGACAGAAATTACCTAGGAGATATACTCCAGGCTACTAGGGTGATATACCTACAACTGCGCTATACTTCACCTTATGCCAGGTGATATAGCTTATAATAGTCGGGCAATACACTCCAAGCAAGTCGGGCGATAGTCTGCCAAGGGTGAACTATTGCGCGATATTTCTTCTCAAAGAAGGTGATACTTTTCAAACCCGTGAAGTATCGCATGATACTTTGCTCTAAAGAGCGTGATACTATTGCAAGATTACTTAACTCTTGACCAGAACTATGTAAAATTTGTGTTTTTGGGTCTGCTTGGTCAAAATTTTTGGTATGAGGGTTGATGTTTTCAATTTCAGTCACAATATCAGCAAAATTTTGGTAGGTTTGCAAATAGTGAGGGATCAAACATGTCTCAAAACACTTGAAACAAGGGCAAAAGCAACCTTGCCAAGGCAAACACTTGTGATATCAGAATTGAAAAAGCACCTTATGAATGCTACCGATCATTTGTATGTGAGAACATTTATACTAGCATCACACAACCGAAGACAATTCAAGCAAGTCTATCCTAAAAATTCAAGGCTCAATACTTACCAACTTAGCCCACAACTTGACACCCCCTTGCCTCACACCAAGTGGTTACCCACAATAGATGTTGGCTTTGTCGTGGAAGTGTCAAATGACACAACCAAAGGGACACATATGGTGAGTATCTTAAGGTGATTCGGGTAAACCACTTGGATCAATCCTTGCAATAAGAAGATAAGTGGCTAAACAAGGTGGCTTCTATCTAATGGTTCTTAATAAAGATTTTCATTCACAACACCCCTCTTGCTCCTCATAAAGGACTAGGACCTCGCGGCCTCAAGAGTACCTTAAGCATTCTTGTTCAATGTTTTCCCCATGGTCACAATCTCATGAGCTACTCACATCAAACGAAGATAAGTGTTATGTCTACCAAAGTTTTTGGTGTCCTTGATAGACTTGAGATTACAGTGAGTTGGAATCACTTGCCACCAAGGAAAATGATGACAAGGTTGTCCCCACTTGAGTCGTTCCTCTTGATTGCTCAAGAGAAATCCCACTAAAGGATTCCTAAACTAAACAAAAATGGATAATTTATGAGGTTCAAGGTTTTTGGTTCACCTCAAGGGTGAAGAGCATACTCCCCTATCTCAAAAACTTCTCCCAAACACACCAAGCAAAGAGATTCAATTACTCCCTTGCTTCCAAAACCTTAAAATGGGTCAAGATTTTCTGATTCACCTAAAGGTGAAGAGCATACTTCTCCTACCACCTCAAAATCCCTTTCACAAGGTTTTTAAAAATTCCTAATACAATTAGTGAATGCCACACTTGAAAGGAAAGCAAATAAACAAGCAAATTTATTTTTTTCTGTTTTTATGCTTTTTGGGCAGCCCTGCAAAAACTGTTAGTAGCCCTCTTTGACATGCAATTTTTGGCAAGCTTCTCAAGAAAAAGGCACCTACAACCACAACTAGTTAGGCTCACAATGTTAGCAAAATCTAAAATCTAAATAAAAATAATTGCAAGAAACTGATTTACCTAAGCTAAAAGATGCAGGTTAGACCTATCTAAATACAGTAAAGAAAACCAGCAAACTAAATATGATCAAATTCAGATGATAAAGCTTGAACTGTAGGTCTCTGTCAAATCAGGTGATATACCCTGAACTTCACCAGTATCACGCGATATAGTTTTCTATACGTGCGTGATATACCTCAATTCGGGTGATATACTTCTCTATACGTGGGTGATACTTCACACGACACCAGGCAATATACCTTAATACTGCCAGGCAATTCTTCTCTAGGGAAAAGTGTCGTACTAGTATAGTAAGGTATATCACATGATATACCTGAGAAGTATCACGTGATATTCTGAGAAAAAGGCCAGAGACTACAAAATTTTCAAAAAATAATCCGAAAAATGACAAAAATGCAAGAAATTAAAGGATGAATCTTATCTGCTCTGCCCCACGGTGGGCACCAAAAATGTACACACTAAAATGGTGCACTTCTATGAACCATTATATGCAAGGTTGCTCAAGAATGAGGCCTCACAAAGTGGCTCATAGCTCTCTATGCATGGAGTTGCAAGGGACTATGATGTATTTGCTCTCAGCTAGAGCTACAAGCTTGTGACCTTGCTAGTCAACCACACAATGAGAGATTCAAATGAAGACAAGGGAAAGAGTGCCAATATCCTCAAGAATCACTATGAAAATGCAATGCAAACTAGTCTATGGAAATGAAAAGGCAATGCAACTAAGCTATGAAATGGAAAGAACAAGTGTTACAAATCCTTCCTATTAGGCTATGTGAGTTAAATCTATTACATCAAAGGAAACTAAGCTATGAAATGAAGCTAAAATGAAAGAATGAAAGAGTAAGAACAATAAGGTTTTCAAATGCTCCAAAAGTCTCCAAGAATTCCTGCAGCATAAGATTAGTATTCAAAACATGATATGAAAATGGAGGAGAGAGCTTTCCTTTTATAAGAAATGCAAAGGAACGGACCATTGAGATGAAGAGGCAAAAGTCTTAATCAGTGGTGGAGGTTGAAAGAGGAGCAATCCATGTGCACAATTATCCTCCAATGAGAGTGAAGTGTTGACTTTTGAGCCTCATGTGAGACAAAAAGTGCTTTTTTCCTTTTTGTAAAATAGGAATAATGCTTTATTTGTGCAACTTAGGACAAGAAGAAAATGGGGCTTTTTATTTAATCAAAAGGGGGGGAAATATTCCTTTTAATCAAATAAAGACTTAGGATAAATGATTATCCCATAGGATAAAAATCCAATATATGATCGAAATTAAGACTTGATCAAGAAATTGATAATGTTAAAAATATTGATTATTGATCAAAATGATTCAAGGTTGATAAATCAAATAAATGGGGCCCAAAGTCTAGGCGACCATTTTTGGGTGCATACATAATCAAGTCGGCCTATGAGAACTTCCTTGAAATCAAATTAGAGAAACAATATAACTCTCCAACAACATCTCCAATAGCTATATCAAGCACACAACACAAATAGGATCGCGTAACTAAATATGAGTAGATGCGTCGCTTCACACAGTCGGCTCCAACAAATTAATTGAAAATTTCTTCTCTTGCTAAAATATGTTATGCGCTCTTAACCAAAAATTCTTCATTCATCACTAAACACAAAACCAAATACGCGTATCAAAATGATAGGCGCAACTACTGCAATAATATAAACAACGTTGGCTCCATCAGATAAACTCGAGAAACTATAACTGGCAACTAGAAACATCATAACTCAACCTGTACTACATAAATGACTCTGCTTCCATGAACATAGCTTCACTAACATGTCTAAAATGTAAATATAAACATGCAAGGCTCCATCATAACCATACTACAAATCACATACATAACTCTTCCTAGAACACTGTCAAGAACACTACTGAAACAAACAACTGTATAACTGTCTTCACTCATAATCAACCTCTGTGTCTATGATATCATGTTGATAACATATCTAGGAAACATATGCTCAAGGATCCATACATAAGACTTCCACGTACACTGCTTACCATATGTTGTCATCAATGAAAAACATGCGATCATCACTGGCTTGCTGGCAAATCTCCAACAATCTCCCCCTTTGGAATTGATGGCAACATATAGAATGAAAAACACTGACAATCCAAATATACAATTATTTTATAACATTCTCCATTTCCTCAACAAAAATCACCCAAGGATGAATCTTCCATCTACTGCTGAATTATCTGAATATCAACTGTTATATGCTCCCCTTACTAATACTTACTCCCCCTTTCTAGAATATGCTCCCCCTTTCTAAATTAAAAAAATTCTTTTGTTTTTCATGACTATATACTCACTCCCCCTTTGACATCAATGGAAAAGGGCACCCAAAAAAAAAAGCATTGGTGCTACTCCTGAAGTAGAGTAGTCAACCATTCATCAGTCACTGAGGACTGATGCACTACTACAAACTCTAATCAGATTCAGGGAAGGGAATTACTCCCAGCTTCTCCCTGAGATACTCAAAAGTATCCTTTGGTAAAGGCTTTCTGAATATGTCTTCTAGCTATTCTTTTATACTCACATAATCCAACTTTACTTCTTTCTTTGCAACTTTTTCTCTTAGGAAGTGATATTTTATCTCAATGTGTGTTGTCTTTGCATGCATCACAGGGTTCTTTGACATATTGATAGTGCTAGTATTATCACAATGAATAACAATAGGATAATCAATTTGAATTCTAAAATCCTTTATCATCTTCTTTATCCACACAATTGTAGAACAATTTAATGCTACTGCTACATACTTTGCTTCTATTGTGGACTAAGAAATACAATTCTTCTTCTTGCTTGTCCAAGTAATAATTCTATCTCCAAGAAATATGTCTTCTCTTAAGGTACTCTTTCTATCATCCACGCAACCTGCCCAATTTGCATCTCTTTACACATGAAGTTCTACATTTTCTGAATTAGGATACCATAAACCATAGTCTATAGTTCCCTTCAAATATCTGAATATCCTCTTTACTTCCATAAGATGACTTTGTTTAGGTTCTACTGCAAATCTTCCAACAATACCAACTACATTAGAAATATCTGGTCTAGATTGAGTAAGATATATGAGTTTACCAATCATAGACTTGTATAGGGTTATGTCTACTACTATAGAATCATCTTCTTTTGAAAGCTTACTTCCTATTATCATAGGTTTTCTTACTACCTTGTAATCATCGATCTTGAACTTCTTCAATATTTATTTCAAATACTTAGACTGACTAATGAAAATACCTTTGTCTTTCTGTTGCACATCTAGTCCCAAAAAGTACTTGATAGGTCCAATCATGCTCATTTCAAATTCGCTCTATTTTTTATTTCTTTAGCAAATTATGCACTAAGATTTTCATTACCACCAAAAATAATGTCGTTAACAAAAATAGCAACTAAAAATAATCCTTTAGGTGTCTCGCTTATGAATAAGTTACAGTCTATTGCTCCTTTCTTGAATCCAATCTTGGTTAAGTAACCATCTAGTCTTTTGTACCATGCTCTAGGGGCTTGCTTAAGTCCACAGAGGGCTTTCTTTAGTCTGCATATCATATTAGGTCTGTCTGATAAAGTAAATCCTTTAGGCTACTCTATGTATACTTCTTCCTTCAACTATCCATTCAGGAATATTGACTTGACATCCATCTAAATACTTTAAAGTCTTTGAATGTAGCATAGGCTAGAAATATTTTTATGGCTTCCAATCTGCTTACAGGGGAAAATAATTTGAGTAATCAATTCCTTCTCTTTGCACATATCCTTTACATACTAATCTAGCTTTTTTCCTTACTACTGTACCATTTTCATTCATCTTGTTTTTGAATATCCACTTGGTTCCAATCACATTCTTGTCACTAGGTCTAGCGACCAATTTCGATGTGTCATTCTTAACTATCTAATCTAGCTCTTCTTTCATTGCTTCATGCCAATTTGAATCAATACAAGCATCTTCAACACTTAAGGGTTCAATTTGTGAAAGTAAATATATCACTTCATCAACTGTGGAACTTTTTTCTTTTGACCTTGTCATGACCTTTCTATTTTGATCTCCAATGATATCTTCTTTTGAATGGTATCTTGATGTGAACTTTGGAACATTAGGTGTGACTCCCTCATCTGGCTTCTGTGATTCTTCTTCACTTGTTTCAGGATCATTGAATAAAACATCAATGTTGTCAAACATTTCTTCAACAATTGTTTCTCTACTGGTAGGTCTAGGTTCTTTTTCTATCATAGGTGCATAGCCGTAATATCTCTCTTGAATCATAAAATTTTCATCAATCTTCACATGAGCACTTTCAATGATCTTCTTCAATCTTAAGTTAAAACATCTATAATATTTTCTTTTAGTAGAGTAACCAAGAAAAATACCTTCATCACTTCTTGCATCAAACTTGCCAATAGCTTCATCTCTCTTGATGTAGCACTTTCTTCCAAGGATTCTAAATTATTTCACTATAGGTACATTACCAAACCATAGCTCATAAGGTGTCTTGTCTGCGTCTAGCCTTAATTGAATTCTATTGATAGTATAGACTATTGTATTGACTGCATCTCTCCAATAGGTGTATGCAACTTTTCCTTCTATCATGATGGTGCGCATTGTGTCAAGTATGATCCTATTTCTTCTTTATGCAATTCCATTCTACTAAGGGATTCTAGGTGCACTTAGCTATCTCTTTATCCCATGTTCTTTGCAATACTCATTTAATCTATCAAAGGTGAATTCTCCTCCTCTATCTGATCTCAGACATTTTATCCTTAATCCACACTCATTTGCAACTTTAGCTTTCAATATTTTGAACTTCTCAAATGCTTCAGATTTATCTTTTAATAATGCAACCCACATCATTCTAGAATAATCATCAAAAAACAAAATAAAGTACCTTTCACCATAGTATGATCTTGTTTGAGTTGGTCCACATAGGTCTGTATGCACTAGATCCAATTGTTCTCTACTGAATTATGCTTACTTATGAATGAATTCCTCACATGCTTTCCCATCACACATTCCCTACATATTGTATCAACTGGCTTTGCAATACTAGTGAGGTCTCTTACTGCCTTTACATTTCTTATATTTACTATATTATCAAAATTGATGTGACATAGTCTCTTGTGCCATAACCAACTGTCATCTACTTTAGTAACAAAACAACTTGCTTCTAAATTAAGCTAAAAAAGATTACCATTTGTATTTGAACCTGATGTAATCATTTCTCCTTCTTTGTTATTAACGATGCACTTATTGTCTTTGAATTCTAACTGATATCCTTTGTCAAGAAAATGTCCAACACTAAATAAGTTATGTTGCAAACCATCAACATATAGAAAATCATTAGTGTTATTCTTCCCATCCAAAGTGATAGATCCTCTACCTATGATAGGTTTAGGAGTGATGTCTCCAAATCTAACCATTCCTCCTTTGTACTTATCCAAATGAACAAATCTATCTTTGTCTCCTGTCATGTGATGTGAACAACTGCTATCTATGATCTAGTCTATCCTAATGTCTTCTTGAGAAATCAATGCTAGCTCTTGTGCTTTCCTTTCATCTTCTTTATCCATTTCATCATACATTCTTTCCATCTCCTCACTTGCAACAAATCCAATTTCATCTTCTACTGAATCTTCATCTGATACTCCATCTTCAGCATAGTAACACTCTTTATACTTAGGCTTGTAATTTTTGTATTTCTTGACTCTTGTAGGACACTTAGATGCAAAATGACCAATCTTGTTACATGAGAAACATTTGAATGGAAACTGACCTTCATATTTTCCTTTTCCTTTTCTTTCTTTCTTAGCAATCATAGCAATGAATTCATCTAATTCTTTATCATCATCAAAATTACCAAAAGTGTTCAAAGATTTCTTACCATGGACTGAGGCTTTGAATGTTGTTTCACTTTTAGGCTCTATCTTCAATCTTGATATCTCAAATTCTAAAATCTTTCTGATTAAGGTCTCTCATTTGAAGTCTTTTGTGGATTGCATAGTTTCATCTAGGATGTTTATCTTGCTATCATATATTTGTGTCAAGGTAGTCATCAATTTGTGCATTATATCTTCTTCTGAAATCTATCTACCATTGTTTCTGATTCCTGTAACTGCTTCATTAATCCTTTGATTGTAGGCTCTGAGGTTCTCTTCAGGTAGCATCTCCAATGTATTGTATCTTTTCTTCCATGTCTTTTTGCAAACATTCTTGGCTTGAATATCTCCTTCCCACATGTCTTCTAGATACTTCCATATCTTGTAGGCTTTATCTACTTTCTTGATCTCTGAAAACTCACTGTCAAATAGGGTGCTGATAAGGGCTTCTTTGTCAATAAAATTTTGAGTGAACATCTCCTTTTTCTTAAGAGTTGCATCTTCCTTTGAAAGATCTGCTAAAGAGGGAATCTAAACTTCTTTAGTAGCTACTTCAAAAATCTCAAAAGCAATGCACTGCAAAAGTGTCATCATTTTGTTCTTTCAGTCTAGATAATTATCTCCATCAAAATTTGGACTTTCTTTTCTAAAGAATTCCATCTGATCAACCTCAAGCTGTTAAACTTCTCTTCAAGGCACTTGGATCTATTACCAATTGTTAGGAATAGTCCCAAGAGATAACTAAGAGGGGGGGGTGAATCAATTATCTACAAGATTCAATTCTTTATCCAATTAAGTATAGAAGAATATTAATCACATACACAATAAGATAACACTTAAATGCAACACCACAATTTTGGTTACGAGGAAACCCAAATAGGTAAAAAATCTAGTGGGAGTTAGCACCCACTATAGACTACACTAGAGTATAATGATCCATGTTAGAAGATCTTACAACCCTGTTAGGAGTTGATCTTTACAATACATGAAGTACAGTGACCTGGTCAAAGGTCGAACCCTATTAGGAGTCTTTTACAATTAACCCTATTAGGGGTGAGGACACATTGTTTGAGAGCACACTGCTCAAATGGTGAAGGCTGCAACATTTTGTATAATAGATATACACTATATCTGGATCCTGGTGAACTGTGAGTTAGACCTTCTATCTTGATCAGTTCCAATTAATATCATACACTCTCTTCTTTGCCACATAGACCTTCTATTGATGGCTCAATACTTTGCACCTTCTGCTCTACTCTTCTTTTTCAACTATCTGCCATACTTAGCGATCACAACTAACCGAGTATAAGTATCTTTCTCCAAATGATATAATCAAGTCAGCCTATTAGAACTTCCTTGAAATCATATTAGAGAGACAATATAACTCTCCAACAACATCTCCAATGGCTATATCAAGAACATAACACAAATAGGACCATACAACTCAATATGAGTAGACGCGTCGCTTCACACAGTCAGCTCCTCCAAATTAACTGAAACTTTCTTCTCTTGCTAAAATACTTTATGTGCTCTTAACCAAACATTATTCATTCATAACTAAACATGAAACCAAACACGCATATCAAAATGATAGGCAAAACTACTGCAACAATATAAACAATGTCGGCTCCATCAGATAAACTCAAGAAGCTATAAATGGCAACTGGAAACATCATAACTCAAGTTGTAAGGCACAACTGACTCTGTGTCCATGAACATAGCTTCACTAACATGTCTACAACATAAATATAAATGTGCAAGGCTCCATCATAACCATACTCCAGATCACATACAGAACTCTTCCTGGGACATTGTTAGGAACACTACTGAAACAAACAACTGTATAAATGTCTTCACTCAGAATCAACCTTTGCGTCTATGATATCATGATGATAACATATCTAGGCAACATATACTCAAGGCTTCATACATAAGACTTCCATGCATGCTGCTTACCATATGTTATCATCAATGACAAACATACAGTCAATAGTGGCTTGCTGGAAAATCTCCAACATATGTAGCCAAGCATATTCCTACAATTAATCATTTCAACTATGCTAGCTTCTACTTTATTTAAGATTTATCCAAACTGATTTTGGATTCCTTGAAGATACATCGATTTCTTTCCCTCTATATTTCCCAATTCAACATAGAGGGGGCAATCCTCCATATTTTACTATACATATTGTTTCTTTTGAATCTAGGCCAACTTTTAAATACTTCCACTATGTCATTTAGGAATGTTGTGGACCAACTTAACTTACCTAATAACTATTTCCAACATTGATTGGAAAAGTTGCATCCTATAAGTAAGTTATCCGCATTCTTACTTTCTTCTTCACATAGAGGGCATCTAGACAGGCCCTGGTATCCTATTTTCCTAAACCATTCTATTGTCAAAATTCTCTTCTGTAAGGTGGCCCATGAAAACATCCCCACTTTTGGCATACATTCCTTATTCCAACATAGGTTAATAGGTAAATCAATTGGGATATGGGGGCTATTTGAAGGATAGCATATCCATCTTTCAAATATACCTACCATTTTTGGAATTTGCCTAAATAATGGTGTTTGCTCCTTTTCTAGGATTGATTGTTCTCATAAGAAAATTCTGAGAAATTTTGGATACAACATCTTTGTTTAGGCATAGATTCATAAAATATTTCCATTTCCAGCCCAAATTCAGGTCACCTAAGGGGAACTCTATATAATCATTGACAAATCCCCCTCTTATGTATATAATCTTATTTATAGTTCTATCATCATGTATCTCTGTTTGTAATGGAGGAAAAGCCTCCCATGAATCATCCCAAAATAGTTCCTTTCCTCTGTCTTTAACATTCCTAGAGATTCCTTCTAGAATAAGGTCTTACATTCATAGATAAAATTCTAGACTGTTGAGCCTTTAGGGAGAGAGAGAGAAAGATGCCTATATATGTTGAGTTCTTCCCTTCCAACTAGGTATTTGAATCTAATTATATTTACCCATTTCAATTCTAGATTCTTATCATTTTTCAAATTAATTTAGCTCCTAGAGCTATATTTTGTAATTTAATATCTTTGATACCAAGTTCCCCATCCTCTTTCTTTTTGCATATCGGTTTCCATGCGATCAGGGCCATTTTAGACTTATCTTCGGAACCTTGCCAGAAGAAATTCCTAAGTTTTTTGACTATTTTATTTTTTATACCTTCAGGTAAATTAAGACACATCATCTGATAAATAAGGATAGATGACAAGACTAACTTAATCAACATAGCTTTACCTACATTAGTTACCCATCTGCCTTTCCAATATTCTATTTTTTTATCAATATTATTAAGCACATTGTTCTATAGATTGGTGGATCGGTTGCCTTTGTAAGTCTAAAGGGAGACCTAAGTACTTACAAGGGAGGGAACATACTCTGAAATTTAGTGTCCTACAGATTAAAACTTCCATCTCTTTGCTAGATTTAAAGAAGAAAATCTTTAATTTATCCTTATTTCTTGACCTGAGGCTGCAGAGTAATTGCTAAGAATGGTGGAGAAAAGTCTAGCTTCTTTAATACTGGCTTCACCAAAGAGTAGATTATCATCCACAAACTATTGATGAGTACCTATTCCAATTCTAATATGATTCTAATTCCTTCTATTAAAATTCCATTTCTCCATGTCGTAGTCGTGGATCTTCATAAGGCCTCTACTATTAGAATAAAGAGAAATGGGAAGAGAGGATCTCTCTGCCTCAGCCCTTGGGAAATATCAAAGAAACCTACCGGGGAGCCATTTAACAAAATTGAAATTTTTGGACAAGAAATGCATTCAAAGATCAAATTTATTAGAGGTTTGGAGAAGTCAAAAGCCTCCTAGAATTTGCATAAAAAAAGCCAGTCTAGTTTATCGTATGCCTTTCTTATATCCAATTTTACTAACATACTTGGTCTCTTATTTTTTTGAACAGTATGGATAGCCTCCTATGCTATAATTACCCCATCTAGAATAGATCTTCAAGGAACAAAGCTTGTTTTCTCTTAAGAAATTAGTTTTAGAAGAAGAATCTTAATTCTATTAGCTAGATTTTTAGTTTGTGATCTGTAAATTGAATTGCATAAAGAGATAGGTCTAAAGTCCTTAAAGCTTTTTGGGTTTGATTTTTTGTGAATTAATGTTATAAAGGTATTGTTAATTTCTTTCAAAATATGCCATGATCTTCTCATTCCTTCTAACGCATCTACTATCTTTGATCCAATAAAAGGCCAACATTTTTAAGAAAAAAGGGCAGGGAAGCGATCTGGTCCAGGAGATTTATCAGGGTGGAGATTTTTAAGGGCCTTCTCCACCTCATCTATTGTAAAAATTTCATTTAGAGTTTTATTTTGGCTATCTGATACAATTTTAGGTATATTGCTAAGGAAATCAAAGTGAGCTTCTCTATTCAAACCTTCTTCATTATTTAAGATGTTTTAAAAGTAGTTTTTTGCTTCCCTAGAGATGTCCTCCAAGTTTTCCACTATATCCCCATTTATCTTCTTAATTTTCATTATTCTATTTATGTTTCTCCTAAATTTTGTACTATTGTAAAAAAAAATTGTATTTTTCTCACCTTCTGCCAGCCATGTTTCCCGTGATCTTTGTTTCTTGAAGGTCTCCTATTGTGCTAAAATCTCTTCATAGATTTTGAGAAGCTCTTTTTCTTTATTAAAGGTTACTTCATTCATGCCATTGGCAAAGACTTCCTCATTCATAAGTTTAATATTTTTTTCAGCTTCTATTTTTTTTCAAAAATATTCCCAAAGCTTTCTTTGTTCCAGTTAATTAAGTTTCTTTTGATTAAATTTAGTTTTTGTATTATTATATACATTTTAGAGCCTTTGAAGCTTTCTTCCTTCCACCATTTCTCTATATTTTTTAAATCGTTCTCATCCATCAGCCACATCTTTTCAAACTTAAAAGGTTTTTTCTTTAGGAGATTGGGTTCTAAGAAATTTAAGGCTACAAGAAAGTGGTTTGATCTGAAGGTTGGAAAAATGGAGGCCTGCATACCAAAATCAAAGTTTACTAAATTGCCAATATTTAAAAAAACCTATCTAGTTTTTCGGAAATTAAACTCACATCTGCCCTCCTATTTGACTAGGTATAAGCTCCATTTTATGTTCTTATTTCTATAGCATTCATATTTTTCAAGACAATTTTTAAATTCTATGGTTGTTTGTGTAATTTTCTTAGAACCACCTATTTGTGATTTTCATCTAAAATAGAATTGAAATATCCTTCTCTGATGTTATTTTCATTAGCATGCATATTGATAAAAAAATATATATCATTCCACATAATCCTTTTCTCATGAAGGAATTTAGGACCATAAATATTTATTATTGCAAAGCTTAACTTACTTTTAGTACTTTTGATTCTTCCTCCTATTCAATTAATATTGGTACTTAAGGGATCAAAACTACATTATCTAGGATTGCATAACATTTCCACCCCACCTAAAGCTCCAATTAATGGAGTTCCCCAAATCTCCCACATTCCTAGTTTTCTTTTAAGAGAACTATAACCTTCCTTATCTAACTTAGTCTCTTGAATTGTTACTATATCTGAATTAAATACCAATAATTTCCTTTTAAGAAGGTGTTGTTTGTTAAGGGCATTTAGGCCCCTAACATTCCACGTTACAACCTTCATGATTGATTGGAATGGATCTTCCCCTTCCTTGCATTCAGAAGCTCTATAATTTTAACTTGACCTAAAGCCTGACCTTCTATGTTTCTTAGTTCTTTTAAATATTTTATGCCTCTTGATTTGATTAGTTTGGTGCAATCAGGAGTGTCTTTGCCTATTTCATTCATGTTTAATCCTAAAATTTTAGGCTTACTAGCTTTACTTTCTAAGAGATACTCCTCTGATTCGGTGTCATCTTTATCCATAGATTCTAAGATCTTAACAACAATCTCTTTGTTTTATACCCTTTTTCCTCTATTGTCATCCAAAATATCTAAATTTATACCTAAGAATTCATTAATTGCCTCAATTTCTGAGATCTCTACAATATTATCATAAATAGGGAAGTTTTTTTTACTACATAATTCCTCCTTATTTCTGAAATCTAAGTTTTCCCTTACAAAGTCCTTAGAATCTACATTATTCACACAAATCTTAGTTGTCTCTTCGGATGGGTTAGCACAATCCTTTATAATTACCAAATCTTTCTCACCCACTTTCTCTAGTTCTTGGATATCTGTTAAAAGAGAGCCATTTGTTATTCTTAAAACATTAGAGTATATTTCTTTAGAAAACCAGTCTCGAGCCGAAATATCTAATCCTGAATACTCTAGCAAGTCCTTCTTAATATTATCCAATTCTTGACTAACTACTCTACTCATATCTTCTTCCTGAGCTAGGATAATTTCCAAGGATTTCTTATAATCTACAACTATTATATCCTCCTTACATTTACTATTGGTTTTACTTTTGCTATTGTTAATTTCCATATTTAAATCAACATCTTTTCTCATAGTTTTCCCCTAAGGTTTTGAGGATTCAGAAGGGTTACTAATTTCCCTAATTTCTCCTTCTTTTACTACATCTGTACTAGGGACCATGAATTCCTTAGTAGAAAAAACCCCTATGTCATGAAAAAAAAAAGTGACGTCCTAAGATACTTGTTGACTACTATCCCTAATGATAAGTCATTCTTCATCGCAGCTAGTTTGGGGCTATCTAATAAAGAAGATTTTAAATGTTCCTCCTTTGCCTCAATAATTTTGGTTAAGAGAACATGATAAATTTTAAAGATACTTTGTTTAATTTTGATTAAAAAAAATTAATGGTTTTGACATTTATGTACATCTGGACAATGATAATATTATTTGATTGATTAGATTCGTAATCTATGAAACCCACACATTTTCCTAACAAGTTACCTATTTTTCTAAAATAATCTTCATTTCTCAATTTGATAGGGAGATCTGGGAGTAGAACCACCCTTTCCACCAAGAATTTTGACAAATTGTTGGGTCTAAAAAGAGGAGACCAGTCTAAAATTAAAAAATTAATACCTCTAAAATTAGAGCGTCCTTCATTAAGAAGACTACTTTTTAACTCTAATTTTTTACACTCTACATAAATGAATTCATCTGAAAGTAATGTAGTACTTACCTAATTAGGGAACTTATCCATCAACCAATATGCAAATTTAGAATACAAAACCTCGTATCCATTCCATCTTAAAAATATCCCTAGTGATTTACACATTTCTTGAGTTTTCTTGATCATACCATCATGGATATTAAGGAACTAATCAAATACTCATTGGGAGACATCAAATGTGAAGGGTTATTAGTGTTGAGCCTACAATGAAGAGGGGAGTATGTTGCATTCTAAGGGGAGGGACATGGGCCGTAATCCTATTTTCCAGAAGTCATCTTCTCTGATTCCCATTTTTGAAGAGGGGTAAATCTATTTTCTATGGGGAATGAAACAAACCAATCCTTAGGCTAAGGATACCAGATCAAAATTTGTGAGTCCTACATTCATTGTTGCTACCTAGATCAGACATTAATCCACAAATTAGGGTTGCACCTTGGAGAAGAAGGTTTACCATCATCACGTGTATCTAGAGCCATGAAAGGGTTCAGGAAATAGATGTTATACGACTGATAATTCCTAGGGAGGTCACTGAATTGAGAGGATTTACTACATTTTTCCTTACTCCAACCATCATTGTTGCATTCAAAGTTATTTTTAGGGAAAATAAGGAAAAACCCTAGCATATTTAGTTCTGGAAAAGAAAGCAAACTGATCTTCAATTTTATCAATCGTAAAGATGCCTACAAGTCATCGAAAGACAAAAACATAGGAGTTGCGCCATGGAGGGGAGATATACCTATGATCACCATGGATCCGCTTCCAGCGATGGGAGCCCTGGGAAAAAGAAGAACCCCTAATACATTTATTTCTTTGAAGCCTAGAGAGAAGAATCACAGGTGACCCAGATCTAATGATAGAATTGTAGAAAGATCTATCATTGAAAACACGTTGATACCTTGAAAACTGGGAAAGACACTTATTGCGCATTCGCACATGCAGAGCCATCTTCTAAATTTTATATAAATAATATATTGATATCAATAACTATATAACATATTTTTATATTATTTTTATTTATATTTGTAAATAATTTAATATAAATATCTATATTTATAATTAATTATTTATAAACATATTTTTGTTAAGTTATTTGTGAAAATGTTGTGTATTTTTTGCAACCTGCGTATTCGCAATGCCTTTGCGAAAAAGTGCCTATGCACAAATGCGCAGGGAATAATAGGAGGTATGGTGGTTATGGTGGAAAATGTTGTGTGTTTTCACACATACAGAATTTAAATGTTGATCATCTTTCCCAATATCAATGGCTCAAATTTCATCATGCTTTCATGATTAAATCTAAGGTGTGTGAAATGTTAAGTGCGTAGGTGCTCGATGGAAAATATTGTGTGTTTTCTACATCGGGTGATATTGTTCTTGTCTCTCTGATGTGAAAATGTTGTGTGTTTTTTATGCAGAGGGAAGTGGCATGGAAACAAATAAGGTCTTCAAAAGCCTTACAATTGCAAGGATCAAGCAAATGGCAATAGGAACCCCTAAATGCATCATGTGGCTTCAATTGAAAAAATGAATGAACAAGACCTAACCAATGCCTATATCCCCTTGAATCAACTTACAGTGTCATCCCACACTTTTTATAATAGGTTTTATCCCCTTTCAATGACTCCAACCGTCAAATCCACTCCTAAGCCCAAATTGGCCTAGTAAGCCTAATAGTCATCAAATAGACTACAAGACTAGATAACTCTCAAACTTCCCAAAAAACTTGACAAAAAAAATACTAAATTTCTAGATACCATTTTGGGGCTTACAAAACATATGTGAGAATCAGGTAGGGGTACTTTGGATCATCAATCCCAAAAAATGTTGCTCAATCTTTCTTCCTAGGCTTAATTTGACCCACTTTACAAAGAAACTACAAGATCCCTTTACCCCCAAACCTTTTCACTTTCAAAAGAGTTATTAAATGACTCTAATTGAAGTAAAATACTATCAATTTGACCCCATGGTCTCTCTAGACATAAAAGCCCCAAATTGCTCCCAAAAACCCTATAAAACTAGGGCCTACTCAATGTTGCCCTTCCCAGAAAAATCTCAACAAACCAATGATGGATTCACCTTCCCCTTGGAATATTGGAACATATTCAATCATAAAATATATCCCTCCAATGGCTATTAATTCTATTGATATACCCTAGCACCAATTTTGATGTTCCTTCAAACACCCAATCCCATAGTAACCAACAACTTCACACACTTATCTACAAAAATTGGTTATCCTTATATCATACATGTTATTGCATGACCATCTCATGAGAATCAGAGACAAATCAATCATGGAATGGCTGTTAAACTATAAATGTACTCAAACTATCAAATAAATATAAGGAATAACTAGACTGTCAGTAGAAAATTAATTGAATACCACAATAGACCTTCCTTAATTCATTCATAGGGTTATGATTTTGTTTTTTTCTTATGTTAAAACCATCTAAGTGCCAAAAAAAATAATATACTTAATCAATCATGCACATAAACAAAGAAATTATTGAAAATGATGTTTTATTTGGTCTTAGTCTGTACAAAATCTATTGCCACCATATTGTCTCCTATCCTCATGCCTTGATCAGGAAATATAAAGTTCATCCCAACTGATCCAACTAATCAAATTTGGTTGCAAACCATTACAAAACCATTACAAAGTTGGTTGCAAACATGGTTTCCCTCCTAACTGGCACTAGTCGTTAGGATTTAAATATTTGAATTTCTAACCTTATTTAATTACTTTTCCAAGCAATCTAACTTATAAAACTTATATATTATATCATCCTAGGATCTAATTATCCTATCTAGGACCCTCCTAGTTATCTATATCCCAATTAGGCACTATTGTCCCCCCTTACAAACAATTTGGTCCTAAGGTCCTTATAAGGACCTTTAGGACTTTTTACCTTTACATTGAATTGATCATTAAAAATGGCCATGATTGGCCTCAAGATATCCCAATTTACCTTGAATGGTGCCCTTAAGTCTTCTTTCATGTCATGTGTCTTCATGTGGCCTTGTGCTCTTCTTGGTGCCCCTACACCATACTCCCCACCAACAAAAGAACTCTTACCCCAAGAGCTAAGGGGTCATGTCTTTACTCCACCTAGTCTTCTTGAAGGATTTTTGCAACTTTGTCTTCCCTCGGACATTTGTTTCAATAAAATTTCATCTCCTCTCCTAAAACCTACAAAAAATTTGTTAGAAACATAAAAAGAATACATGATATGCATATGATCACTTGACTATTGTTTGGGAAAGTCATCTTTAGATTGGGTGTGTTGCTTCTTCTTCTGTATTTTAGGATCCAAAAGACCCCTTCCATTTCCCTTGGATAAAAATTTGTCACCTTTTATTGGTGAAACAATAGGACACCAATGTGTTCCCACAACTACTCCTCCTTGAACCACCTTACTCTACCATTCTTTCATTTTCTTTTCTTTGTCATCTTCATCAATTTTTAGCACCAATAAGGATGCTTTGTTCATTGAACCCTCTTCCATGGATCTTCTCCTTACATGGCCCCACAAGTCAACATACTCCTTCTTCCCAAAACAAATAATTCTTAACTCACTTGAACTACTACTTGGAAAATATTTCAAGACATATTCCTTACCATCCTTGTGAACTAGATAGGTGTTCTTGAACCCATCATATATTGTCCTCCTCTTTGACTTCCAAGGCCTTCCTAAAAGGATATGTCAACATGTCATAGGTACCACATCACATAGTACCCTCTCCCTATACTCACTAATTGAAAATTCTACATAATCCTACTCCCTATTCACAAGGCTTTGTTCATCACTTACCCATGAGGCTCTATAGGGTCTAGGATGTGCAAACTTCTCCAAATGCAACTTGTTATCGAATTCATAAGAAACCAGGTTATCAAAATAGCCTGAATCTATTTTCATTCTACAAATATTACCCTTATTCAAACAATTGGTTTTGAAGATGTACACCTCGGATCTTCTTTGTTGTTGTATGTCTGCTCCTTTTCTCACCATAAGACATTCCCCAATTTCAGGATATGCAAGGGTTGTCTCTCTTCCTCTCCCTTTTTTTTCATCTCCCCCAATGTCTCCTATATCTTGTGTCAACCCAATTCTCCTATCAGACTTCCTTTTCTCTTTCTCTAGATACTTGTAGAAAGGATGCCCTTCCTCTCCATAGTTGTAGCATTTTCCATTGAAGGTATTTTTGCCTCTACCTACACCAAATCTTCCACCACCTCTTTTTTGAATTATCTAATCAGTCATAGACTCCTTGCCTTTTTCACCTTTTCCTTTTCCTTCATTTGATCTTCCATGTCTGCCTCTATTTTCTTGGCCTGTTCAACCACCTTGTCTTTCCTGTCTTCTTCTCAACTTGTCCTCAACCCTAATAGCCAACTTGTAACATTCTTCCATAGTTTTGGGTGGATTCAAATTATTCTCATCCTAGATTTTGAATCTCAGTCCACCCATGTACCTTTCTACCTTCTCCTCCTCTTCTTCATCATGAGAAACTCTGATATATAACTTGTCAAACTCCTCAGTATACTTTTAGACATTCATGTCCTTCTGTCTTGGGTTTCACATCATTTTATATAACTAAACCTTATAGTCTCTTGGAAGGAATTTCTACCTCATCTTTTCCATCTTCTTATGCCATGATGTGATCTTAGACAACTTCTTCTTCCATCTATCAAATTGTAAGAAATCCCACCAAAGCAAAGCATGTCCCCTTAACCTTGACTTTACAATCTTCACTTTGTGATCCTCCTTCACATCTTCACAATCAAAATATTTTTCTATTGCACTAAACCAGCCAATCAGTTCTTCTTCATTCATTTTACCATCATATATTTTTATATCATACTTACCTTTGTAGTCATCTCCTTTAATGGCTTTAATGATCTTAGTCATCCTTGCTTCTTTGGGATCAATCTCTTCCCTTGGTGCTCTCTCTTTTTCTTCTTCTTCTTTGACCTCTTCTTCATGGTCTTCTTTGTCAGTGTTTCCTTTCTTATTCAACATCTCTCTTGTCATCTTTTCCATCTCCTCCTTCATCATCATGTTCTTCTCTACTTGCTCCATCAAAATCTTGGCAAGCTCAATTTTTATCATCTTTGGAGGCATTTCTAGAGTCTCTTCCTCAAATTCTTCAAACATAAACCCTTTTCCTTCTACCAAAGTTATATTTTGTTCTCTGATACCACTTGATGTAGAGGTAAGTAGTGTGGCAACAAATAAGGTCCTCAAAATCCTTACAATTGCAACGATTAAGTAAATGACTCTAGGAACCCCTAAATGCACCATGTGGCTTCAATTGCAAAAATGAATGAACAAGACCTAACCACTACCTATATCCACTTGAATCAACTTACAACATCATCCCACACTTTTTATAATAGGTTTTAGCCCCTTTCAATGAATCCAACCTTCAAATCCACTCATAAGCCCAAATTGGCCTAGTAAGCCTAGTAGCCCTCAAATTGACTACAAGACCAAACAACTCTAAAAATTCCCAAACAATTTGACCAACAAACTATAGTTCTAGATACTATTTTGGGGTTTAAAAAACATATGTGAGACTCAGATAGGGGTACTTTGGATTATAAATCTCAAAAACTATTGCTCCACCTTTCTTCCTAGGCGTAATTTGACCCACTTTACAAAGAAACTACAAGATCCCTTTATCCCAAGACCTTCCCACTTTCAAAAAAGTTATTAAATGACTCTAATTGAAGGAAAATATAATAAATTTGGCCCCATGGTCTCTCTAGACATAAAAGACCCAAATTGCTCCCAAAAACCCTTCAAAACTAGGGCCTACTCAATGTCGCCCTTCCCAACAAAATCTCAACCAAACAATGATGGATTAAACTTCCCCTTGGTATATGGGAACATATTCAATCATAAAATATAGCCCTTCAATGGCTAGAAATGCTACTGCTATACCATACCACCAATTTTGGTGTTCCTTCAAACACCTAATCCCATGGTGATCACCAAATTCACACACTTATTTACAAAACTTTGTTAGCCTTAAATCATACATGTTATTTCAAGACCATCCCATGAAAATCATAGAGAAATCATTCATGGAATAATCATTAAACCATAAATGTACTCAAACTGTCAAATAAATATAAAGAATTACTAGACTATTAGTAGAAAATTAATTATATACCACAATAGACCTTCCTTAATTCATTCACAAGGTTACAATATTGTTTTTTATTATCCTCCAACAATCTAAGTGTCAAACCAAAATAATATACTTAATCAATCATTCACATACCCAAAGAAATTGCTAAAAATGTTTTTTTATTTGGTATCTATAATACCCAAAAAATGGGCTATAGGTTCATTAACCTCTTACATCAACAATTTGATCGAAATTGACATCAAAGTCCTAACCTAAGGCACCTCTGCACATCAGTTTATCAAAAACCTAATTGATTATCTTGATTCTGCATCAAAGAATATTCCTAATTTATCATAATTATCTTTAATTGAATATTATTTGGTGATAAACATCATTATTTATCCTAAAGTTGATTAATTGAATATGATGAATATATAATTAATTAGTTTAATTCTGCCACTTAATTATTTAATTAGATTTAATTATATTTATTCCTAATTAATATTGTTTTTATTTTGACAATAAATCAAAATTCCTACAAACAATCAATTGAATATTTATTTAATTGATTTAAAATCAAAGTTGTCAAATTTAATGATTTAATTGGAATAAAGTTTGATTAAATAATTGATTAACCCATAAATCAATTGTTTTAATTCAAAATCAGTTAAGTGGAAAATAAATCACTTTATTTATTAAATTAATTCATATTAAATCATGCAATCAGAAAAGTAGTTAACTTTGAATCAATTTTCAATTTCAATTTGTTAACTTTCTAAACTCAACATCTGATGATGAGTTGAAAAAGAGAACTAAACTCTATTTTGAGATAAAAATTACTTTTGCATGATTTTATGAGTTTATTTATTCTTAATTTCTTGTTAACTCAAAAATCAAGCTAAGTTTATCAAGAGTGATTTATGGCTTTTTTCAATGCATCCTCAAGCCCTGGATTTCTATAAAATCAAGGCTCAACTCTTCACAAATTATCCCTCGAATTTGCATACTTACCCTAGCAAATTGACATCTGAAGAATCAAGCTCTTGCACACAAGGCGATTGAGAGATTTTTGTTATTTTTTTTGAGGGTTCATAGCATTCATTCATAGCATATCATTGTTAGATTAATTTGCATATCATTTCAATTCATTCTAGATTAGTTTCATATCAAGTTTTTCATCTAATTGCATCAAAAATCCAAAAAAAATTAGATTAATTTGCATTCATATTTCATTGCTTTCATCATTTTAAATCCTTTGTTTAGGTGTTGCATTGTCACTGATCTTGGTCTAATCTGAGAATACCATAGTCACACCTACTAGAAGGCAGTAAATCATCTAGTTAGCTTAGTTTCATTTATTTGCAGATTTTGATTTTGCTAACCTCTAATGTTTTACTGAAGTGTTGTGTCCGTAGCTAGGTACAATTTTCACACACACATTTCTAGAACCCACCATGGGGCTTTAAAACGGGTTTCCATTCTATTCTATTCTATCAAATTTCTATCTTTTTCTCGAACCCACGACCATGAGGTTAATTTTTATGAATTTTGTGATAAATTTCTAGGCTATTTTTCCAAAAATCTGACTAGTAATTTTATTGGTACATGCACATATAACATGATACAAATCTGAAATTTATATTTTTGGAAATTTATTTGAGTTATCTTTCATTTTCCATTGATTTGGATTAATTTCATTTTGATTTACAAAACTTATGATCATTTTAATGCAGACTGGTCAGAACTTGATTTTATGAAATTTGACTAATATTTTTATTGGTACATGTACATATGACATGATATAGATCTTAAATTTATATTTTGGAAATTTATTTGAGTTAGCTTTCATTTTCCGTTGGTTTGGATTAATTTCATCTTGATTTGCAAAAGTTATGATCATTTTAGTGTAGACTAGTCATAACCTGATTTTATGAAATTTGACTACTATTTTTATTAGTACATGCACATATGACATGATACAGATCCTAAATTTATATTTTTAGAAAGGTATTTGAGTTAACTTTCATTTTCCATTGGTTTGAATTAATTTTGTCTTGATTTGCAAAAGCTATGATAGATTTAGTGTAGACTAGTCAGAATCTAATTTTTTATGACAATAGGTTTTTCGATTATCAAATGACATATTATCTTTGACTAACCTGATTTTCTACCACGTGGGGTTGACAAGTTGTGTTTCTTTTTTTGATGGATTTTTATAACAGTGGGTTGCATGTACAAGAATAGGTAATTTTTTCATAACAGTGGTTTGTAGGTGCAAGTGTAGGTACATCTCGTGGGTACAAAAGAGAGAAGACAAATGCTCAAAAATCGCTAAAACATGTAAAAATCTACTAAGCACATTGCGAGGAACTTAGGTATTCTGTTAAATCTGATAACACTTCAATTTGGAGATAAAATGAACTCTCTTGTGTCAAGCTTGACTGTCTTTACAACTTTCATAATTCACACTTCAGTTTTGGGCTATAAAATGAACATAAATTTGCTTTTTGCATTTCTGTTACACATAGTAAATAGGCCCTATGAACTCTATTTGTGGATGAACTTGAGAGATTGGGCTTCATTTTCTTGTTCATGCATGTGAAGCTCTTCTTGATGACAGATCCCCTTGTAGGTAGGGAGGATACTATGATTGTCTCACGTTCTACTTGGTTTGGTCCTCAGCTTTTGATTGATACGTTCTCTCTCTAGAGAGATCGATAGACATAGTTGTTGACATCACAAATCTTGGTGAGATAATTTCAATCTTAGCGTGTCAGATTAATCTATTTGTTGTGTTTGGGTAAAAGTGATAAGGCTAGAGGATTATGCTCTACTCCCTTTTTTGGGTAGTATCAGAAACTCAAATCCTTGGATCTGGACCAAGTCCCCATGTGGTATCTTTTGTGAGTCACCTTTAGAGAGGGTTAACCATAGTGGACATTCCATTTATTGGGTCAACCACATGGACGGAACCTCAAGCAGTAATAGCCATTTTCGCCATGGTAGCAACATCCGCTATATAAATGTCTTTGTGAAAGAAATCTCCACAAGTGTGGTCTCTTGTTGGGCTATCAGATCTCCCTAGTAGCTCCTAATTGATTAAATTCTTGGACTATGTCAAAACCCCGGTGAGCCTGGATTGGAGTTCTCCCTCTTGAGATCAAAAAATTTGTAGAGTTAGACCATTACTACAAACCTTAGCAATGCCAATTTTTCATTTTCTAGGGCCATGTGTGTTATTGAAAAACTTTTGAGAACATACACAATTAGCATTCCTAGGGATTAGCACAATAAGTCACTATTGCTTGTTCATGCACAAGGTTGCTTTTTCCATTGTTCATTGTTTTGAGATGATTGCTTGCTTCCCTTTTCTTGTTGTTCTACGTGTTTTCTATCTATTTGGTCCTTTGGAAATGAACAATCCTGAACTATTACACAGATCTAAAAACTTGAACAGAGGATATCTTACGAACAACCTAAAACTGAAAACTAAAAAATTACAAATCTAAAGCAAAAATCATTTCTGGTGTCAAAAGTCATCCTGAAATTTCAAAAATCGTATCAAAGCTAAAGTCAAAGTTATCAGAAGCCTTCAAAATTTTTCAGGAATCCATTTTTTGCAGCCTATTTCTAGATTCTTTCAAAATATTCACTGTGTCAAGAACAGAGCAGAAAATAGAAAGAATTTGATCATTTACCTAAAGTGGTCTCTAGAGTCTAATTTATCAATTTGAGTCTTTTTCATCTTGTGTCAAAACCTTGTCAAAATTATCTTCAAATTCAATCTTCATACGAAATGGCTAAGTGTTGTGAGCTCATGTCTACCATCCTTTGGGTGCCTACCCATACTACTAGGGCACAATATCATTCATTTATATCCAATCTAATCTTCAATCAATCCAATCTTGACAAGGTTGCGTCATTCGATCTTCTTGAATCAAGTCATTCTTCAGTGTCTTCATCTTTCTATTTTGCTTCATCCAAGGTTAATGGTGGAAACTAGAGCTTCCTCACACAAGAAATCCAGAGAAGCACCCAATACCTTACCTTTGTCTACTCACGTGGGTCCAACCTTTGAGCAACTCTACAATTCAGGTCTTTACGAAGATGACGGTCTTGGCAATCTTCGATTAAAAACTAGTTACATAGCCCCCCCATCAACCCACAGAGGTGATCAACAAACTCCATGTCAATCTATCCCAGGGAGTCCTAAAACTCCTAACATGTCTCAAGGAGGGACAAACCATAGTTCCCAAGGACATCAATCACAACATGGTGTGGATCAAGAACCCACACCTTTTGAAATTGCTCGATATCAAAATGATGATGACTTCAAGAAAATGATGAGGCATTTATTAAAGGAAGACAAAGAAACATACTTCCTAGAGTTAGCTCGTCAAGGGGCTAAACTTCCTCCCAACTTTAATGTTGAAGATATCATTACGCATGAGGAAGAAACTCCAATCACCACTATGATGAAATAGATGCATGCCATGTAAGTCAAACTTAACAAACTTGAAAAAGAAAAGGAACCTAAGGAGTTCTCCATGGAAGCTCTATGCCCTTTTCCATTTGATAAAGACTTGTACATGCTGCCATTCCCTAAGTGAGTACAAATACCTAAATACGATAAGTATGATGGAAACTCTGATCCTCAAGATCATGTCAGAGAATTTTGTACTCAATCTATGGAGTTCATGCATGAACCAACCTACCTAATGCATCTTTTCCCTTGATCTCTAGGAGGGTCAGCTATTCATTGGTTCTCAAAAATGCCCCCTACTATCAAAAATTTTGAGGAGTTAATCAAAATTTTCTATCAACAATACTCCTACAACATCCAACATCTGGTCACTATGATTGACATCTGCAATCTGAAACAAAACTCAGGAGAACCATCCCTGACTTTTCTTAAACGATGGAGGAAGAAGTTTTCTCTATATGCTAGACCCATTCTAGAAATTGAGAAGCTAGAAATTTTCATCAACAATCTTGTTCCAGAACTCAACTACCATTTGCAAATGCAAAATCATACATCCTTTGATAAAATGGTAGAAAATGCAATCAAAATTGAGAAAGTACTTGTGCAAAAAGCAGACATATCACTTCAAAAGGACAAGTATGAATCTGGATCTAATTCTAAAGACAAAGGCAAAAATTGGAATAAGAATAACAGCATCATCATAGATGGCATTGTTGATTCTATCCATGCCCCATCTAAGGCACCCACTTTCAATCTCACTATTGGCACCCAAGCCATCAAAGCTTCTGAAGCTAAAGCAATAGAATATAACAAGAATCCATCTGACTATAAACCTTGGGCTATAGATCCTAAATGTAAGTTTACTCCTCTTGGAGAGTCCTTGGAATCCGCCATGAAAACTCTATTGGCTAATAACATCATCACTTTGCCTAAGATAAAAGTATTTGATCCTGAACCTAAACCAAGATGGTGGAGAGAGAACATTTTTTGTGACTTCCATCTTAATAAGGGTAATAAAACTAATAATTGCATACACTTGAAACACATCATACAAGATAAAATTGATAATGGGGAAATCATAATTGACAATTACAAAAGCAATAATGATCATATAGCATTCATGGAACCATTTTTGAAACATGGTCAAGGAGATTCATCTTCTCAGCCTAATGTGGGTGCTAAAGTCAATTATGCTTAATCTGGAAACAATGTTTTTATAAATATGGTGGAACCATGCCTATCTGAAAGTTGCAATGTCATCACAATTGTGAGGAAAGATAGAGATAATCAATCGGCAAATGTAGTTACTTGATCACAATCTCAGGTACATCTGCAAGGACAAATCCCAGATTCATCAAATGTCCCTAAGATGCCTTTCAATCTTTCATTTATTTCTAAAAAGAAGGATGCCTCTAAATCAAATCCTAAAGACATGAGGCCAACATCATACAGTATTGTCCAACAACTCCAGCATACAAATGCAAAAATCTCCATGTTTGAGTTGCTTCAGATATCTCCAGCTCATAGAGCCATTCTAGACGAAGCTTTGCTCAGACCCAATGTTCCTAACAACCTTGATTTAGACAGATTCCAGACTATGGTTGGCCATCTCACATCTCCACAGTATATCTCCTTTTTAGAGGAAGATGATAATTCCTTGAGTCACCTGCATAACCAGCCCTTGCACATTGAAGTCTTGATCCAAAACCATCGTGTCAAATGCATGTTGATAGATGGAGGTGATGGTCTCAACATTTGTTCTTACAACTTGATCACACAATTGGGATTCTCTGAAGCTACCATTGATCCTAAGAAGAAGATAACTATCAAAGCATATGATGAGCAAGAAAGATCTTCCAAGGGAACTATTGTCTTACCTATCAGAACATGACCCATTATCAGTGACACCATATGTCAAGTTCTTGATCTACCTTTAGCTTACAACATCCTTCTAGGAAGACCCTGGATACATGAAATGAGAGCTATTCCTTCCACATACCATCAATGTGTGAAATTTCCTTATAAAGGAGTAGAGGTGATGATTTCAGTAGACCTATACAAAACTTGCAATGCATTGAAAGAAAGTGTTGATAAACTTGTTCCTAATAATAGAGAATCTTCCACTAAGCAGATAGACATTGCTTCAACATCCAAAATGGAAGATATTGCTAAAGAAGTCAAAATCAAAGACAATGGTATGGGAGAATACACAATGGAACATATTTTATCTCTCACATCTCTCTCGGTGTCCCCTAAATCTTATGGACAACCTTCTAACAAAGTGAACCCTACAACTAAAGAATCCCAGGTCATATTGAATGGAAGATTTATCATAGAACAAGTATCTAAACAAGAGTTTAAGGAAGAAGAAGTCATGCTTTCATGGTTATACAAGGATGAGCCTCAATCCAATTAGTCTAGAAATGTGACTCCACCTCAAGAAAAATTCCTCAGAAGTCATACAGACCAGGGGAAAAATTGATCACAAAAATGGGATATACTGGAGAAGGACCTCTAGGACTACAAGGTAAGAGTCTTCTATCACCTCTTGACCACCATGGTCAAACCAACAAGAATGCAACAGGTCTAGGATATAAGAAGAAGCCTTTCTATCTTAGTAAGAACTCCCCACATGTCTTAGAATAGATTGAGCCATCCAAAACAAATAAACTAAAGGAATAAACAACTAAACAATCTGACAGTGATGATTCAGACACCATTGATGAGCTCATTCCTTATGAGCATTTGCCTAAAGAAATAAAACACCTCCTTGAAGCTGAAGATGATCCAGTAAAAAGAATCAATGTAGTATAAACACAAGAACCTACTATAGAACAAGAGACAGTTGCACCACAAGAACCAACTGATCTCAAAGGCAATCAAACAAACAAAGAAGAAGGTGGTAGTTATTCTAAAATAGATTCCCATGAGTATGAATTCAAATCAGAATTTGAGGGTAACCCTTCTTGGGGTATTCATCCCGACTTTACACACATTCTCATATTTCAAAGAGGCATAGATGAGGAATCAAATGACTAAGAATGGGGAGCCATTCCAGAGGAAGATGAGCTTATCACATAAAAACATATCAATGTTTTTCACCAATATGCACCTAAACCCAACGTAAGTCTAGGGTGAAATAATGAACTTAACAAGTCTGATCCACTGATGGCTGAAGTGGACTCCCACAATGACATTGAGCATATTCACGAATTGAACATTTTGAGTTGTAATATCACCTTCAAACTCTAGAGTTGGGTTAGGACCAATGATGACAGATCCATATCCATAAACACTATTTCCCAACCTTTCACCGCTTTGACTATCCAACATCCCAAACTTCTTGACCAAACCTCCACAAATCCGAGCCAAGGTATCTATACCTTTCCAAATGACTATGCCCTTGCTTGCTACCTCAATGCAGTTGAGCCTATGATGACTTCCATCAGTGAATCGAGCATTAGCATGAAGGATTCAGACATCAAGTATCTTACTCAAAATAATGGAAATAAAAATAAAAAGAAAAGGAGTTCTAAGGGTGAAAACCACTTTGTGGCAGTCTCATAACCTAAAAAAGTAAAAATAAAAGACGTATCTAAAGGTGAAAACCTCTATGAGGCACCTAAGGATGAGATATTTGATGTCCTTTTGAGTCATTTACAAGAAACATCTCCAGCTCTAATTGAGCCCACTCAATCTATCAATTTAGGAATAGCAGAAGAACCACAGTTGATCCATGTAGCACAATCCTTATCAGAAGAAGAAAAGAAAAAATTTACCACATTCCTAATAGAAAAGAAGATCAACTTTGCATGGAAATATTCAGATATGCCAGGGTTAGATCTTGACCTTATAATGCACCATCTATCTATTACTCCAAGATTTAAACCTGTTAAACAAAAGTTGAGAAAGATGCATCCACACGTCGCACTCTTGGTAAAAGCTGAATTAGAGAAACTACTAAAAACTAGATTTATCCAAGTCATTGATTATGCAGAATGGATCTCTAATATTGTACCTATTTCAAAACTAGAAAAATCTATCAGAGTGTGCATAGACTTTAGGGATTTAAACAAGGCATGCCCTAAGGATGATTTTCCGCTACCTAATATTGACATGATAGTGGACATGATTGCGGGCTTTGAGATGTATTCTTTGATGGATGGTTTTTCTGGATACAACCAAATAAAATTGCTCCAAAAGATCAAGAGAAAACTACTTTCACATGTGTGTGGGGTACCTTCTATTGGAATGTCATGCCATTTGGGCTTAAGAATGCTGGTGCTACATATCAATGAGCTATGACATCTATCTTTCATGACATGATGCATCAAACTATGGAGGATTGTGTTGATGATACTTTGGAAAAATCTATGATAAGATCTTAACATCTAAATGATTTGAGAAAAATACTAGATCGAATGGAGAAGTTTAGTCTTAGGCTGAACCCTAAGAAGTGTGATTTTGGTGTCACTTCTGGAAAGCTCTTAGGCTACATTGTTTCAAAGAAAGGAATTGAAGTAGATCCAACTAAGGTCAAAGCTATCATGGAGATGCAACCTCCAAAGAATATCATTCAAATGAGAACATTACAAGGGAGAGTACAATCTATTAGACACTTCATATCTCAGCTAGTAGACATATCACAACCTTTCACAAAGACATTACATAAAGGTGTGACATTTGCATGGAACGATGAATGTGAAAAGAAATTTAATCATATCAAGAAATATCTATCAAATCCTCCTATTTTGATGCCTCCTATTCAAGGAAAACCATTGATTCTTTATGTCTCCTCTACAGATACATCACTGGGGGCATTACTAGCACAACATGATGAGAACAAGAAGGAAAGAGCTATATATTATATCAGTAGAACATTGGTAGCATATGAGAAGAACTATTCAATGATTGAGAAAGCCTGTCTAGCTATGAAATTTGCATCACAAAAAGTGAGACATTACATGTTAGGTCATACCACACATTTGGTAGCTAAGATTGATCTACTAAAGTACCTATTAAGAAAAGTTTCCCTCACAGGTAGATTAGCTAAATGGGTGATGCTATTAAGTGAGTTTGACATTGAGTATGTTGAAAGAAAATCCATTAAGGGCAAATTTATTGCTGATCAATTGGTTGATGCACCTTTGTTTGATGATACACCAATGCAAATGGAATTCCCAAATTCCTCTATCATGAATCTTTCTTCTAGAGCATGGAAGCTATTCTTTGACAACTCCTATACATGGAATGGATCTGGAGCAAGCATATTATTCATCACACCTCAAGGATACTCAATCCTTAAGGCATTCAGAATCAAGTTTCCTTGCACAAAAAATATTGTTGAATATGAAGCTCTCCTTAATGGCATGAAGATAGCAATTGAGTGGAGGATAACAGAACTACACATTCATGGAGACTCACAACTTGTAATCCACCAATTCAATGATGTGTATCAAATAAAAAATAAAAAGTTTATCCCATACAAGAGAATGGTAGATGATCTGAAGAAATACTTCATATCTATCACCTTTGAACAAATTCCTAGATCAAAGAATAAAGTTTTTGATGCTATGGAAATGCTATCTACTTTACTACAGCAGCCCGAACATGAGCTACACTATGAGTTCCTGGTGGAAGCACTATCTTATCCTGCATATGATTCCCTTGAAACCCACATGATCTGCACTATTTTTGGTCATGATTCATCTAGATACAAAAACCTTTTCTCCTATCTCCAAGACCAAATCATTCTCGATACCTTCAACCACCATGAGAAATGATACCTTATCCGCAATGCATCCAGGTATGTCATCATTGGTAACGATCTATACAAATGAGGTCTAGATGGTACACTCCTTAGATGTTTAGAATGGAAAGAGTCTCAACGTACATTAGAGGAAGTCCACGATGGTATTTGTGGATCACATTCCAATGGTTTAACACTAGCTCGAAAACTTATTAGGGCTGGGTACTATTGGCTTGAAATAGAAAAAGAGGCTATCAAGTATGCAAAGAATTGTCAAAAGTGCCAAGTACATGGTAACTTAATTCATGCACTAGGGAGAGATCTAATTCCCTTTACTACACAATGGCCTTTTCACCAATGGGCACTTGATATTATAGGATCCATACATCCTCATTCTTCTAATGGACATACTCATATTATTACAGCTATAGACTATTTTACAAAATGGGTAGAAGCAATCCCTTTGACTTAAGCAACTGGCAAACAAATATCAATGTTCATCTTGAACTACATCATATGCTGGTATGGTATTCCACATTCTATAGTTACGGATAATGGTGGTCAATTCAATATTACACAACATTGGTCATCAATCTAATATCCTCAAGGGAATGGACAAGCAAAGGCTTCAAACAAGAATCTATTGAAAATCTTGCACCGTACAGTTAATAAAACATGAAGAGACTGGCATCTCATGATCAATCCAACTCTTTGGGCCTATAGAAAAAGTATCAAAACATGCATTGGGGCTACACCATTCACTTTAGTTTATGGGTCTGAAGTGGTATTGCCTATTGAGGTTGAAATCCCATCACTAAGAATCAGAATGCATGGTCTAGTAATTAATGATGACTACAAAGTGTCTAGGTTGCAAGAACTTGAACTACTAGACGAGTGCAAAGAAGCAGTGTATGATCATCTCAGAGTATATCAAAAGAGAATGTCTAGAGGTTACAACAAGAAAGTCAAACATAGAGAATTTTAGGTTGGTGATCTAGTCTTGAGAGAAAATCCTAAAAATCAATCACATAGAGAGTGCAAAGGGAAGTTTGAACCAAATTGGCTGGGTCCCTTTGTACTCACTGCTACTTTTGGCTTTGGAGCCTATCAACTCTCAATGACTAAAGGATAATAGCTCTAAGAACCAATCAACATTCTCCATCTAAAGAAATTCTACGCCTAAGGCATTCAATATTCCAAAATGTTTTGAAAAAATTAGAAAAATTCCTGAAAAAATGAACATCCTGGTGAAAACCTAGCAATAGGCACCTTGATGTATCACAAAATAAAATCAAAAAAATATCAAAAGTACAAAAAAATTGAAAAAAATGAAAAATATAAAAAAATGAGAAAAAGAAAAAGTGCCTTGGTGAAAACTTGGAAATAGACACCTTGGTAGCAAAAATAGAATCTCTGCCAAGATGGTGAAAACCTAACAAACGGGTGCCACTTGTTTCAAAATACTCCATCTATCAGTGCAATCTTGGTCTCTCCCAACTTTCAGTCTTTCTTTAGTTTGTACATACCTCCCAATTTGTTTCTGCATTCCTATTTTCAATAAAGTTGATATGTGCACCAATCGGCTCAAACGTTTGTATCCTATCAATGTTCAAACTTGGGGGCAATCAAATTCATATCCTACAGTCCTCAGTATCTCAGATGAGTCATATCCAATCAAAGTCCTTTAATGCTACATATGTGTCAGTCTATCTGTCTCCTCTCCAAAAAGGATTTTGCATCTACAACAATGAAATCAAACATCAACACAAATTGAAAACAATCTATGCTTTTACATGCTTTTATCTCCTTGTATGCTTACTGATTTGCATTGAGATTTTTGCATATTGTGTCCCTTCGAGCTCTTCGATGATGTCCTTTACAAGATTTAGAGAGTGATGACTGGGGGCATAATCTTTTCTTCATTTTCTGCTTGTAAGTGAAAATCTAACAACTTTGGAAATTCTGGATTGAAATGATGTCCATCTGTAAGAGCCTCTATCTCGTATTGGATGGCCATGTGTACCTCAACCATTGATACCCAAAAAATTCAAGGAGGTTTTATCTAACTATTGTCTTTTTGAGAAAGTTCTTACTCCTACTGTGAAATGTGATCTTACCTAAGGATGTGAACGATAAAGGGTCACTACGGGTAATTCACAATGGATTTAGAATGATCTCTTGACTGCTTAATGTGTTTGTTCCACAAGGCATATTCTGGTCATCACGACGTCTATGTTTTGATGCTTATACAAATTACTATATCAAAATGGACATGATATTTAGGTCATCCTAGCATTTGTGCCTTGGTGCTTATATATAATCCGACATTTCGAAAATAAAATCAACATTCATATGTCCATGGTTGTCTAGCCAGTGGGCGTTGTATTAATTCTTGCACATACAAATCAATATTCATATATTCATAGTTTCCTAACTAGTGTTGTATTGATTTATCCGATTACCTAATAAAAATTCAATGATGAAAATGACCAACACATGATCAGTGACTAGGTCCTAGGTCTTAGGTTTGCATCTCATTTTGCACTTTGCATGATTATATTTATCTCACGATTGCCCAAATCAGCTTGACACTCAAACAATTCTTCAAAACTATGCTAAACATGACACAAGGACTGAGCATTGTATGAAGGTCCCTCCAACTAAACAACAAGTAGAACTCATTTTCGCGATCAAAATCAAAATCTGAGATCGTTTACTTTGTCAAAATCATGATTTCAAATTTTTGGACCCAGGAAGGCCGTCTGCTTGCATAATCAACCTTCAATCATCATAGAAATCTAGAATTCAACTTAACTGATTACCTAACATCAAACTATCAAAATTTCAACTTGGTCAACTATGATCAACTCATGGTCAAACCTAGTCAAACTTGGTCTCCAGGAACTCCAAACGATGCAGAACACATTCTTGAATGTGTATAACCACTTCTCAAATCAATTAACATGCTTATAAACCATTTAACGCTGACTTTTCTTGTCAGATTTCAATTTTTATCCCGAAGGAGGTATGGTATTGCACATCAATCAAATTTGTAAATCAAATTTCTTTCCTCAATGATCAAGACAACAACCGGGTATGTGCAGGATCATGAGGGGCCAAACTATGCCCTTAAGTGGCAATGAAAAATCAGAAAATCAAGATTAGTCAACTTGACGTGAAAAAATGAACTAGTTATCTACCTAATATCAAAAATTTGTAACAACATAATTTGTAGGAAATTGAATGTAGTTTCTAAACTACTAAGCCTTTTTTGAAAAAAAATTAATATGATTGGTAAAAAGTGTAGATTGCAATGCAGTACTACAAACATTTCAGCAAAAAAATAAGAAGTATGTGTATGTCTGACCACCCTAATCAAAAGAAAATGATAATATTTTTTTATAATATTCTATATATAAGTAGCTGACTCATGCTTGGATGTGATGCATATTTTTGGTATTTTTATTCCAAACAGATAATTAATTATGATTTTTTTGCTATAGCGCTTTCAGAATTTAAAAACTCTCATGTCTAACCACCTTTACTCATTGAAAACTTATCATAATTCAACTTTTTTTAATTTTTTCTTGTACTAGATGAAGCATAGAATGTGACGCATCTTTCAGATTTCAAAAATGTTATACGGTTTGAAAGTTATAGCTATTTTTCCATCAGTATGTCAATTAGGACTTTAGACATAAGTGAACTAGAAAATAACTAATAAATACTTAACGAATTCAAAATCTGACAGCACTTATATCGATGGAAAGCTAACAATCATCCAAAGAAACCCTTTTCGTTTTATCAAAATCAGGTGGAAAAAAAGTCGTCAACCTAATGGTCGAAGTGTCGATATAAGAAAAATAGAGAAAAAACACATTTTTTGCACACCTTCAGCGTTGACCAAGGGGCTTTGGTTTCCAAAGCTATTACCAAGCCTAATCGGGTACCGGAAAAAATCGGGTACCCAATTTTTTCACGTACCTGATTTTGTTTGAATTTCAATTTTGAAAAGTTTCCCCCTCCCACACTTTTTTTATTTCCCTTTAATTTTGATGTTTTTTTCTTTCACCCTGACAATCAATAATTTATATATTTTATATTTATGTTTTATATTTTATATTATATAGTATATATATTATATATATTATTTATTTATATTATATATTCGATAATATCAATTTAAACGACCTAAGTATATAGTCTGCTCAGATTTATATTAAATGCAATATTTTTATATTATAATATAAATGTTACATAATATATATATATATATATATATATATATATATATATATATATATATATATATATATATATATATATATATATATAATATATTAAATATTGTTGCACATATATAATATAATGTATAATATATATAATATATAAAATGAATAGGACATTAATATATTGTATATTTGATAATATATATTAAATGTAATATCTAATATATCTTATAATATATATTATATATTTAGTCTATTAAATATTATATTTTTTCAAATATTATATATATTATTTTAATATTTAATTTAAGTTATAACAGATCCTCTCATGAGACAACAGGTCGAATCGGGGTCCCTAGACATCTTAAGGGGTAATTAGAGTTTGTGAGACAACTTCGGTGTACAGTGACCATTTGGAAGGCAATAGGGCATGTCGAAGGACCAATGTACCAAATTTTAATGACTTTTTCCTAGTCAAACTTGAAAAGGGTCCATGGGGTGCTCTTAGGAGACCACATGTCCAATCAGTGTCACTAGGCGTCTTAAGGGGTCATCAGGGCTCGTGAGACAACCTTTGATGCACGGTGACCATTTTGGAACGCATTAGGACATGTCAAAGGACCTAACTCCACAATTTAGATGAATTTTGATTATTCAAACTCGAAAAGGGTCCATGGGGTGCTCTTGGGAGACCATTGTGCGATTTAGGGTCGATAGGTGACTTAAGGGGTCATCGGGGTTCCAAATGAAACTTTCGATGAACGGTGATCCTTTGGAACACATTAGGACATATCAAATGACCTACGTACCAAATTTGGATAACTTTTTCCTAGTAGAACTTGAAAGGGGTCCATGGGGTGCTCTCGGGAGACCACATGTCGAATCAGGGTCGGTAGGCCTGTTAAGAGGTCATTAGGGTTCCAAATGAAACTTCAATGGAAAGGTGACCCTTTGGAATGCATTAGGATGTGTCATAGGACCTATGTACCAAATTTGGATGACTTTTGCCTAGTAAAACTCGAAAGGGGTCCATGGTGTGCTCTTAGGAGACCACGTGTCGAAATGGGGTCGGTAGGCCTGTTAAGGGGTCATTAGGGTTCCAAATAAAACTTTGATGAAATGGTGACCCTTTGGAATGCATTAGGACATGTCATAGGACCTACATACCAAATTTGGATGACTTTTTCCTAGTAAAACTCGAAAGGGGTCCATGGGGTGCTGTTAGGAGACCACATGTTGAAACAGGGTCGGTAGTTCTGTTAAGGGGTCATTAGGGTTACAAATGTAACTTGGATGGAATGGTGACCCTTTGGAACACATTATGAAATGTTAGAGGACCTATGTATCAAATTTTTATGACTTTTTCCTAGTAGAACTCAAAAAGGGTCCATGGGGTTCTCTCGGGAGACCACATGTCGAATCAGGGTTGGTAAGCCTGTTAAGGGGTCATTAGGGTTCCAAATGTGATTTTGATGGAATGGTGACCCTTTGGAATGCATTAGGACATGTTAGAGGACCTACGTACAAAATTTTCATAACTTTTTTCTAGTAGAACTCAAAAGGGGTCCATGGGGTGGTCTCGGGAGACCACATGTCGAATCATGGTGTGTAGGCCTGTTAAGGGGTCATTAGGGTTCTAAATGCAACTTCTATGGAATAGTGAACCTTTCAAATTCATTAAGACATGTCAGAGGACCTATGTACCAAATTTGGATGACTTTTTCTTAGGAAAATGCAAAAGGGTCCATGGGGAGCTCTCGGGAGACCACATGTCAAAATGGGGTCAGTAGGCATGTTAAGGGGTCATTAGGGTTCAAAATACAACTTCTATAGAACCATGACCCTTTGGAATGCATTAGGACTCCCTAGGGATCAAAAGGGGTCAGGGGGACTCCCTAGGGGTCCTAAGGTGTACTAGGACCCCTAGGGAGTCCCCGTGACCCTTTTTGACACATTGAAATGCTCAAGTGTGTATTAAGGGGTCCTTTTGACTCCCTAGTGTTCCTAATGCATGATAAGGCATACTAGGACCCCTAGGGAGTCATCATGACTCCTTTTGACACATTGGAATGCTCAAGTGTGTCTTAAGGGGTCCTACAACCCCTTAAGATAGACTTGAGCATTCCAATGTGTCAAAAGGGGTCACGATGAATCCCTATGGCTCTTAGTATGCTTTATCATGTGTTAGGACCCCTAGGGAGTCCCCGTGAACCCTTTTGACACATTGGAATGCTCAAGTGTGTCTTAAGGGGTCCTATGACCCCTTATGACACACTAGAGAATTCCAATGTGTCAAAAGGGGTCACGACGATTCCCTAGGGGTCCTAGTATGCTTTATCACGTGATAGGACACCTAGAGAGTCCCCATGACCCCTTTTTACACATTGGAATGCTCTAGTGTGTATTAAGGGGTTTTAGAACCCCTTAAGACACACTTGAGTGTACCAATGTGTCAAAAGAGGTCAAGGGGACTCCCTAGGTGTCCTAGTACGTGTTAGGACCCATAGGGAGTCCCCCTGACCCCTTTTGACACATTGGAATACTCAAGTGTGCCTTAAGGGGTCGTAGGACCCTTTAAGACACACTTGAGCTTTCCAATGTGTCAAAAGGGGTCACAGGGACTCCTTAGGGGTCCTAGTATACTTTATCATGCGTTAGGACACCTAGAGAGTCCCCCGTGACCACTTAAGACACATTGGAACACTCAAGTGTGCGTTAAGGGGTCCTATGACCCCTTAAGGCACACTTGAGGATTCCAAAGTGTCAAAAGGGGTCAGGGGGACTACCTAGGGGTCCTAACATGTACTAGGACCCCTAGGGAGTCCCTGTGACCCCTTTTGACACATTGGAATGCTAAAGTGTGCCTTAAGGGGTCCTTTTGACTCCCTAGGGTTCCTAACACGTGATAAGGCATACTAGGACCTCTAGGGAGTCATCGTGACCCATTTTGACACATTGCAATGCTCTAGTGTGTCTTAAGGGGTCGTAGGATCCCTTAAGACACACTAGAGCATTCCAATGTGTCAAAAGGGGTCAGGGGGACTCCCTAGGTGTCCTAGTACATGTTAGGACCCTTATGGAGTCCCCCTGACCCTTTTTGACACATTGGAATGCTCAAGTGTGCCTTAAGGGGTCGTAGGACCCCTTAAGGCACACTTGAGCATTCCAATGTGTCAAAAGGGGTCACGGGGACTCCCTTGGTGTCCTAACGCATGATAAAGCGTAATAGGACCCCTAAGGAGTCCCTGTGACCCCTTTTCACACATTGGAACGCTCAATTATGCCTTAATAGGTCGTAGGACCCCTCAAGGCACACTTGAATGTTCCAATGTGTCAAAAGGGGTCATGGGGACTCCTTGGGTGTCCTAGTACGCCTTAGGACCCCTAAGGAGTCCCCCTGACCCCTTTTCACACATTAGAATGCTCAAGGGTGCCTTAAGGGGTCGTAGGACCCCTTAAGACACACATGAGTGTTCCAATGTGTGAAAAAGGGTCACGGGGACTCCTTAGGGGTCCTAGTATGCTTTATCACATGTTAGGACACCTAGGGAGTCCTTGTGACCCCTTTTGACATATTGGAATGCTCAAGTGTGCCTTAAGGGGTCGTAGGACCCCTTAAGACACACTTGAGCATTCCAATGTGTGAAAAGGGGTCATGGGGACTCCTTAGGGGTCCTAGTATGCTTTATCATGTGTTTGGAGACCTAGGGTGTCCCCGTGACCCCTTTTGACACATTGGAATGCTCAAGTGTGCCTTAAGGGGTCCTTAAGGCACACATGAGTGTTCCAATGTGTTAAAAGGGGTCACAGGGACTCCCTAGGTGTCCAAATGCATGATAAAGTGTACTAGGACCCGTAAGGAGTCCCTATGACCCCTTTTAACACATTGCAATGCTCAAGTGTGTCTTAAGGGGTCGAAGGACCCCTTAAGACACACTAGAGCATTCCAATGTGTCAAAAGGGGTCACGAGGACTCCCTAGGTGTCCTAGTACACATTAGGACCCTTAGGGAGTCCCCCTGACCCCTTTTAACACATTGGAATGCTCAAGTGTGCCTTAAGGGGTCGTAGGACCCCTTAGGGAACACGTGAGCATTCCAATGTGTCAAAAGGGGTCACGGAGACTCCCTAGGTGTCCTAATGCGTGATAAAGTGTACGCGTTAGGACACCTAGGGAGTCCTCGTGACCCCTTTTGACACATTGAAACGCTGAAGTGTGCCTTAAGGGGTCCTACGACCCCTTAAGGCACACTTGAGTGTTCCAATGTATCAAATGGGGTCACGGGGACTCCCTGGGTGTCCTAGTACACGTTAGGACCCCTAAGGAGTCCCCCTGACCCCTTTTGACACATTGGAACACTCAAGGGTGCCTTAAGGGGTCGTAGGACCCCTTAAGACACACTCGAGCATTCCAATGTGTGAAAAGGGGTCACAGGGACTCCTTAGGGGTCCTAGTACTCTTTATCACGTGTTAGGACACCTAGGGAGTCCCTGTGACCCCTTTTGACACATTGGAATACTCAAGTGTGCCTTAAGGGGTCGTAGGACCCCTTAAGACACACTTGAGTGTTCCAATGTGTGAAAAGGGGTCACAGGGACTCCTTAGGGGTCCTAGTACACTTTGTCATGCGTTAGGACACCTAGGGAGTCCCCGTGACCCCTTTTGACACATTGGAATGCTCAAGTGTGCCTTAAGGGGTTGTAGGACCCCTTAAGAGACACTTGAGTGTTCCAATGTGTGAAAAGGGGTCACGAGGACTCCTTAGGGGTCCTAGTACGCTTTATCACGTGTTAGGACACCTAGGGAGTCCTTGTGACCCCTTTTGACACATTGGAACACTCAAGTGTGCCTTAAGGGGTCGTAGGACCCCTTAAGACACACTTGAGCATTGCAATGTGTGAAAAGGAGTCACGGGGACTCCTTAGCGGTCCTAGTATGCTTTATCATGCGTTAGGACACCTAGGGAGTCCCCGTGACCCCTTTTGACACATTGGAATGCTCAAGTGTGCCTTAAGGGGTCCTACGATCCCTTAAGGCACACTTGAGCATTCCAATGTGTCAAAAGGGGCCATAGGGACTCCCTAGGTGTCCTAACACATGATAAAGCGTACTAGGACCCCTAGGGAGTCATCGTGACCCCTTTTGACACAATGCAATGCTCAAGTGTGTCTTAAGGGGTTGAAGGGGTCATGATGACTCCCTAGGGGTCCTAGTATGCTTTATCACACATTATGACCCCTACAGAGTCCCGGTGACCGCTTTTGACACATTGGAATGCTCAAGTGTTCCTTATTGGGTTGTAGGACCCCTTAAGACACACTTGAGCATTCCAATGTGTGAAAAGGGGTCACGAGGACTCCTTAGGGGTCCTAGTATGCTTTATCACACGTTAGGACACCTAGGGAGTCACCGTGACCCCTTTTGACACATTGGAAGTGTCCCTTAAGGGATCCCTTAAGGGACACTTGAGCATTCCAATGTGTCAAAAGGGGTCACAAGGACTCCCTAGGTGTCCTAACATGTGGTAAAGCATACTAGGACCCCGAAGGAGTCCTCGTGACCCCTTTTGACACATTGCAATGCTCAAGTGTGTCTTAAGGGGTCGAAGGACCCCTTAAGACACACTTGAGCATTGCAATGTGTCAAAAGGGGTCACGGGGACTCCCTCGGTGTCCTAACGCGTGATAAAGTGTAGTTGGACCCCTAAGGAGTCCCCATGACCCCTTTTCACACATTGGAACACTCAAGTGTGTCTTAAGGGGTCCTACGACCCCTTAAGGAACACTTGAGCATTCCAATGTGCTCAAAAGGGGTCACAGGGACTCCTTAGGGGTCCTAGTATGCTTTATCATGTGTTAGGACACCTAGGGAGTCCCCCTGACCCCTTTTGACACATTGGAATGCTCAAGTGTGCCTTAAGGGATCCTACAACCCCTTAAGGCACACTTGAGTGTTCCAATGTATCAAAAGGGGTCAGGGGGACTCCCTAGGGGTCCTAACGCGTACTAGGACCCCTAGGGAGTCCTTGTGACCCTTTTTGACACATTGGAATGGTCAAGTGTGTCTTAAGGGGTCCTTTTGACTCGCTAGGGTGCCTAATGCATGATAAGGCATACTAGGACCCCTAGTTAGTCATCATGATGCCTTTTGACACATTGCAAGACTGTAGTGTGTCTTAAGGGGTCGTAGGACCCCTTAAGACACACTAGAGCATTCCAATGTGTCAAAAGGGGTCACGGGGTCTCCCTAGGTGTCCTAGTACATGTTAGGACCCTTAGGGAATCCCCCTAACCCCTTTTGACACATTGGAACACTCAAGTGTGCCTTAAGGGGTCGTAGGACCCCTTAAGGCACACTTGAGCATTCCAATCTGTCAAAAGTGGTCACGGGGACTCCCTAGGTGTCTAAATGCGTGAGAAAGCGTACTAGGACCCCTAAGGAGTCCTTGTGACCCCTTTTGACACATTGAAATACTCAAGTGTGTCTTAAGGGGTCGAAGGACCCCTTAAGACACACTAGAGCATTCCAATGTGTCAAAAGGGGTCACGAGGACTCCCTAGGTGTCCTAGTATGCGTTAGGACCCTTAGGGAGTCCCCCTGACCCCTTTTGACACATTGGAATGCTCAAGTGTGCCTTAAGGGGTCGTAGGACCCCTTAGGCCACACTTGAGCATTCCAATGTGTCAAAAGGGGTCATGGGGACTCCCTAGGTGTCCTAACACATGATAAAGCTTATGCATTAGGACACCTAGGGAGTCCCCGTGACCCCTTTTGACACATTGGAATGCTCAAGTGTGCCTTAAGGGGTCCTACGACCCCTTAAGGCACACTTGAGCATTCCAATGTATCAAAAGGGGTCACGGGGACTCCCTGGGTGTCCTAGTACACATTAGGACCCCTAAGGAGTCCCCCTGACCCCTTTTGACACATTGGAATGCTCAAGGGTGCCTTAAGGGGTTGTAGGACCCCTTAAGACACACTTGAGGGTTCCAGTGTGTGAAAAGGGGTCATGAGGACTCCTTAGGGGTCCTAGTACACTTTATCACACGTTAGGACACCTAGGGAGTCCCCGTGACCCCTTTTGACACATCGGAACACTCAAGTGTGCCTTAAGGGGTCATAGGACCCCTTAAGACATGCTTGAGTGTTCCAATTTGTGAAAAGGGATCATGGGGACAACTTAGGGTTCCTAGTATGCTTTATCATGTGTTAGGACACCTAGGGAGTCCCCGTGACCCCTTTTGACACATTGGAACGCTCAAGTGTTCCTTAAGTGGTCGTATGACCCCTTAAGACACACTTGAGTGTTCCAATGTGTCAAAAGGGGTCACAATGACTCCCTAGGGGTCCTAGTACACTTTATCATGCGTTAGGACCCCTAGGGAGTCCCGCTTAACCCTTTTGACACATTGGAATGCTCAAGTGTGTCTTAAGGGGTCCTACAACCCCTTATGACATAGTAGAGCATTCCAATGTGTCAAAATGGGTCATGATGATTCCCTAGGCATCCTAGTACACTTTATCACACGTTAGGACACCTAGGGAGTCCCCGTGACCCCTTTTGATGCATTGGAAGGCTCAAGTGTGCCTTAAGGGGTCGTAGGACCCCTTAAGACACACTTGAGCATTCCAATGTGTGAAAAGGGGTCATGGGGACTCTCTACGGGTCCTAGTATGCTTTATCATGTGTTAGGACCCCTAGGGAGTCCCCGTGACCCCTTTTAACACATTTGAACACTCAAGTGTTCCTTAAGGGGTCATTGGACCCCTTAAGACACACTTGAGCATTCCAATGTGTGAAAAGGGGTCACGGGGACTCGGGGTGTGTAGGCCTGTTAAGGGGTCAATAGGGTTCAAAATGCAACATCAATGGAATGGTGACCCTTTGGAATGCATTAGATCATGTTAGAGGACCTACATACCAAATTTGGATGACTTTTGTCTTGTAGAACTCGAAAGGGGTCCTTGGGCTGCTCTCGGGAGACCACATGTAGAAATGGGGTCCGTAGGCCTATTGAGGGGTCATTAGGGTTTTAAATGCAACTTCAATGGAATAGTGACCCTTTCTAACACATTAGAACATATCAGAGCACCTACGTACCAAATTTGGATGACTTTTTCCTAGTAGAACACGAAAGGGGTCCATGGGGTGCTCTCGGGATACCTCATGTCATATTGGGGTCGGTAGGCCTGTCAAAGGGTCATTAGGGTTAAAAATGAAACTTTGATGGAATGATGACCCTATGTACCAAATATGGACATCTTTTTCCAAGTAGAACTTAAAAGGGGTCCATGGGGTGGTCTCGGGAGACCACATGTTGAATCAAGGTTGGTAGGCCTATTAAGGGGTCATTAGGGTTACAAATGCAACTCGGATGGAATGGTGACCCTTTTGAACACATTAGGACATGTTAGAGGACCTATGTACCAAATTTGTATGACTTTTTCGTAGTAGAACTCAAAAAGAGTCCATGGGGTTCTCTGAGGAGACCACATGTCGAATCAGGGTCGGTAGGCCTGTTAAGGGGTCATTAGGGTTCCAAATGTGACTTTGATGGAATGGTGACCCTTTGGAATGCATTAAGACATGTCAGAGGACCTACGTACCAAATTTGGATGACTTTTTTCTATTAGAACTCAAAAGGGGTCCATGGGGTGGTCTCGGGAGACCACATGTCGAATCATGGTGTGTAGGCCTGTTAAGGGGTCATTAGGGTTCTAAATGCAACTTCTATGGAATGGTGACCCTTTCAAATTCATTAAGACATGTCAGAAGATCTATGTACCAAATTTGGATGACTTTTTTCTAGTAGAACGCAAAAGGGGTCCATGGGGAGCTCTCGGGAGACCACATGTTGAAATGGGGTCAGTAGGCATGTTAAGGGGTCATTAGGGTTCGAAATGCAACTTCTATGGAACCGTGACCCTTTGGAATGCATTAGGACTCCCTAGGGGTCAAAAGGGGTCAGGGGGACTCCCTAGGGGTCCTAACGTGTACTAGGACCCCTAGGGGGTTCCCCTGACCCCTTTTGACACATTGAAATGCTCAAGTCTGTCTTAAGGGGTCCTTTTGACTCCCTAGGGTTCCCAACATGTGATAAGGCATACTAGGACCCCTGGGGAGTCATCGTGACCCATTTTAACACATTCAAATGCTCAAGTGTGTCTTAAGGGGTCGTACAACCCCTTATGACACACTAGAGCATTCCAATGTGTCAAAAGGGGTCACGATGATTCCCTAGGGGTCCTAGTATGCTTTATCATGTGTTAGGACACCTAGGGAGTTCCTGTGACCCCTTTTGACACATTGGAATGCTCTAGTGTGTCTTAAGGGGTTGTAGGACCCCTTATGACACACTAGAGCATTCCAATGTGTCAAAAGGGGTCACGATGATTCCCTAGGGGTCCTAGGATAGCTAGGGAGTCCCCGTGACCCCTTTTGACACATTGGAATGCTCAAGTGTGCCTTAAGGGGTTGTAGGACCCCTTAAGACACACTTGAGCATTCCAATGTGTGAAAAGGGGTCACAGGGACTCTTTAGGGGTCCTAGTATGCTTTATCACGCATTATGACACCTAGGGAGTCCTCGTGACCCATTTTGACAAATTGGAATGCTCAAGTGTGCCTTAAGGGGTCCTAACACATGATAAAGCATACTAGGACCCTTAGGGAATCATCGTGACCTCTTTTGACACATTGGAATGCTCTAGTGTGTCATAAGGGGTCATAGGACACTTTAGGACACACTTGAGCATTTCAATGTGTCAAAAGGGGTCACAAGGACTCCCTAGAGGTCCTAAGGTGTGATAAGGCATACTAGGACCCCTAGGGAGTCATCGTGACCCCTTTTCACACATTAGAATGCTCAAGTGTGTCTTAAGGGGTCACGATGACTCCCTAGGGGTCCTAGTACACTTTATCACGCGTTAGGAACCCTAGGGAGTCAAAAGGACCCCTTATGACACACTTGAGCATTCCAATGTGTCAAAAGGGGTCACGAGGACTCCCTAGGTGTCCTAACATGTGATAAAGCATACTAGGACCCCTAGGGAATCATCGTGACCCCTTTTGACACATCGTGACACCTAGGGAGTCCCCATGACCCCTTATCACGCGTTAGGACCCCTAGGGAGTCTCTCTCTACCTCCAGTGAACTATTCTTCAAAGCGTCCATTTTTGCATAGCTAGGGTTTACGACCCCTGTAAAAGGCACATTTAATACAAAGATTTAGCCGACCACATTAGTACATATATAATATACATTATATAATAGGGCTCACGGGTGCAGGATATATGCCATAGTTATCAGGTACCCGATTAGGAATGTGCTTTGGTGGCTAGCTTGCCCAGGTGTACTGACACCCAGGCCTACTAAAAAGTCAACAAGTGCTTTCATGCACTTTTGGATGAGTAAAAAGTGAATATTTTTCACATCGCCACTTTTTGGCCCCTCATCTTCTTGCACATACCCAACCATGTCTAATTACTGATTCATCAAAAGACCTTGTCACTTGGGGCACATTGCTTGGGGCATATCAAATTCATCGAGATCCATATCAATCTGGTATCCTATTTAATCTTGTAAACTATATCAGCTTTTCGTAACCATCGATTCATTAGTGTTATTTCCTTAGTTCTTCGTAACTGAAGGGTTTAGATGTGATACCAATTATGATTCCTTTGGACAATCAGGTCTAGAATTAGGTCACTCACTTCTTCGTAATCATAAGGCTCGGAATCAGGTGTTTTGATACTTCTTCATAATCACCGATTCATTGTTGTTATAGTTAACATCATCTTTGGTCAATGAGGACCTAGCATCTTCAAATCTTTCAATCAGTTTTTGTCTCAGAATTGGTTAGTCTCTCAGGATCAATTTCTCCACCACATAACTGAGTCCACATCTTTATCAAACACAAATTATTCTTTGAACCACTGCACTTCACACAGTGATTCAAAGAGTGGGAAAATGTAATACCCCAAAAATAGGCTATAGGTTCATTAACCTCTTACATCAACAATTCGATAGAAATTGACATCAAAGTCCTAACCTAAGGCACATCTGCACATCAATTTATCAAAAAACTAATTGATTATCTTAATTATGCATCAAGGAATATTCCTAATTTATCATAATTATCTTTAGTTGAATATTATTTGGTGATAAATGTCATTATTTATCCTAAAGTTGATTAATTGAATATGATGAATATTTAATTAATTAATTTAAATATGCTGCTTAATTATTTAATTAGATTTAATTATATTTATTCCTAATTAATATTGTTTTTATTTTGACAATAAATCAAAATTCCTACAAACAATCAATTGAATATTTATTTAATAGATTTAAAATCAAAGTTGTCAAATTTAATGATTTAATTGGAATAAAGTTTGATTAAATAATTGATTAACCCATAAATCAATTGTTTTAATTCAAAATCAGTTAAGTGAAAAATAAATCACTTTATTTATTAAATTAATTCATATTAAATCATGCACAATTAGAAAAGCAGTCAACTTTAAATCAATTTTCAATTTCAATTTGTTAACTTTCTAAACTCACATCTGATGATGAGTTGAAAAAGAGAACTAAACTCTATTTTGAGATAAAAACTGCTTTTGCATGATTGTATGAGTTTATTTATTCTTAATTTCTTGTTAACTCAAAAATCAAGCTGAGTTTATCAAGAGTGATTTATGGATTTTCTCAATGCATCCTCAAGCCCTAGACTTCTATAAAATCAAGGCTCAGCTCTTTACAAATTATCCCTCAAATTTGCATACTTACTCTGCCGAATTGACATCTAAAGAATCAAGCTCTTGCACACAAGGCGATTGTGAGATTTTTGTTATTTTTTTTGAGGGTTCATAGCATTCATTCATAGCATATCATTGTTAGATTAATTTTCATATCATTTCAATTCATTATAGATTAGTTTCATATCAAGTTTTTCATCTAATTGCATCAAAAATCCAAAAAAAATTAGATTCATTTGCATTCATATTTCATTTCTTTCATCATTTTAAATCCTTTGTTTAGGTGTTGCATTGTCACTGATCTTGGTCTAATCTGAGAATACCATACTCAGACCTACTAGAAGGCAGTAAATCCCCTGGTTAGCTTAGTTTCATTTATTTGCAGATTTCAATTTTGCTAACCTCTAATGTTTTACTAAAGTGTTGTGTCCGTAGCTAGGTACAATTTTCTCACACACAGTATCAATCCATACAAAAGGTGTTTCCACCGTACTATCTTCTATCATCATGCCTTGACCAGGAAATATAAAGTGCATCCCATATGATCAAACTAGTCAAATTTGATAACAAACTATTACAAACCCATTAGGGGCTTTAAACATGATTTCCCTCCTAATTGACACTAGTTGTTAGGATTTAAATATTTGAATTTATAACCTTATTTAATTATTTTTCCAAGCAATCTAACTTCTCAAACTTATATCTTATTTCATCCTAGGATCTAATTATCCTATCTAGGACCCTCCTAGCCATCTAGGTCCCAACTAGTCACTACTGGCCCCCCTTAAAAATAATTTGGTCCTAAGGTCCTTATAAGGACCTTTAGGAATTTTGACCTTTACATTGAATCGATCATTGAAAATTGTCATGATTGGCCTCTAGAAATCCCAATTTACCTTGAATGATTCCCTTAAGTATTATTTCATGTATTGTGTCTTCATGCGGCCTTGTTCTCTTCTAGGTCCCCCTGCACCATTTTTCGCACCCATGGGATTTGAATGTCAATAATCTTTTCAAGGATCAACAGCTTAAATTTGATCATGTTTGCGTGATTAAATCTAAGGTGTGTGAAATGTTAAGCATACATTTGTGCGGTGAAAAACCTTATGTGTTTTATGCATAGGGGTGATATTATTTTTATCTCTTTGATATAAAAATGTTGTGTGTTTTTGCAACCATAAGATTTAAATGTCGATCAAATTTTCCAAAATCAACGGCTCAAAATTCACCGTGCTTGCATGATTAAATCTAAGGTACATAAAATGTTAAGCACCTAGGTGTGCGGTGGAAAATGTTGTGTTTTTTTCACATCGGGTGATATTGTTCTTGTCTCTTTGATGCCAAAATGTTGTGTAATTTTCTACCTTTAGGATTTTTTACCAGTAACTGAGACATGACATAAGGATAGAGTATTCATAGCCAAACTGTGTTTTTTGGCTTCTACATGCAAAAATAGAGTATATATTGATCTAGTGTAGAAAACACATACTGTTATCAATAAGATGTCGAAAACATATGACATTTTCCAATCCTATCAAAACTAGTGTAGAAAAAATAGTGTTGTAATTTTTTTCAAAAACATATTGAATTTAGACCATGAAAATTATTTCAGATCGAGTGTGTGTGTGTGTGTGTGTGTGTGTGTGTGTGTGTGTTTGTGTGTGTTTGTGTGTGTCTGTGTGTGTTCTTTTTATCGTCTTCACATCATAGTTATCACTATAGTTGGGGTTAGCATTTTTATAAGGGTTATGGATAGGAGTTATGATTAGGATTATGGTTAGGGTAATGGTTTACATTATGATTAATATTATGGTAATTAGGATTAGGATTACAATTAGGAATAGGATTCAGCATTTAGGGCAAGATTATTATTGGGGTTTACATCATGGTTAGTATTACCTTTAAAGTTAATATTTATGGTTTAGGAATAAAATTAGGGATTGAGGTTAGGGTTAGGACTATAGTTATAATTAGGGTTAAGATTAGGGTTTTGGTTTAGGATGACGGTTAAAGATTAGGATTTTCTTAAATTTGTCTAACATGTTTTTTTTGTTTCCATTGAAAACATGATGTGTTTCCCACATCAACAAGACATAATTACATCACTAAGATATTCTTTTGAGTTTGTCCAATGAAAAACTCCTGAAAAAAGAGAAAATCCTTACATAAAACAAAAAAATCCATGCAAGAAAGGATATCATGTTAAATAAAAGAAACAAGAAGAAAAAGGGATATTGGATCTTTGGAAAGAAATAGAAAATGAGGAAGAAAGATCAAGTATACACACCTTCCCTATTGCTTGTAAACTTGAGATGTAAATAAACTGAAAAAAGAGAAGATCCTTATGTAAGAAATGACATCATATTACAAAAGAAACACGTCAACAAGGGGAGGAAATGGGTCCTTGGGATAAGGGAATTAAATGGTATCCTTGGCCCCCAAATGTGGAGACAAGGAATAAGGGAGACTATTATGGTACTTACAAAGTATGATTGCACCTATAATTGCACCAACATAAATGGCAATGAGAACCCAAAGGATATGCTAGCAATTTCATACAATGAGGAGCAACATAATAGGAACTTAGATTTTATTTAGAATGATCATGAAAAAGGTTACATTCATTGTTATGTTTCATTGGAATCATACCATAATAAATGAGTTATTAAGTTTTACACTTCAAATCATAACATTCATTAGTTTTATGGTCGGGAACTTGATGATAAATACAAATGAAACAATTGTTTTGCTTGTGTTTTTTTTTTCTTAAAGGGAGAGTAATTAAGTTGGCATTGAAAATGTCAAACAAAATATTCTCTTTTTGTGATAGAAAATATCCTCATGGGTTTTGTTAGTCCATTTTCTTGTCACAGCAAAAATCCTTTGAAAATGGCCTGTTCCCTGCAAATGTTTGTCATGTTGTCCTGCCATGCTTGCAAGCTAGTTTTAATTTGCGAAGAAAATCCATGGGGTTTTATGGTGTGCACCCTTAGCCCTAGGTAGTCCATGTTGTCACCTAGCTCCAGTCCAAAACACACATGCTGAATCACAAAATCCAGAGAGTTATTCAAGTTCTAAGGTCTGCAGGAAAATATTTTTAGAATCTACCACAGTGTCGAAAAGCCACAATATTTTTGAAAATCCATGATGTTTTCGATCTGTGTGAAAACCTTCATTGTTTTCGACCTTATGCCTTCCAGCTTTTGTGTGCTTATCTTTTGGTGTCAGAAACCTTGTGTGTTTTCGACCTTTTGCCGAAAACCCTGTGTGTTTTCGACCTCATAGTTTTTTGTTTGCTGGCATTCCCTAACTGCGCAACTGCGATCGGATGGTGGGCCCGGGCCTTCAAGGGCTTTAAATTGATTGGTTGTCACATGATCGCATGTCAAAATTTTATGACATGCGACAATGCGACCGGTTCCTTCCTCGCGCGTGGGGCCCATTTGTGGGGTTTGAGCAGTCTGGTGGTCCCACTGGTGGTCATGTGGTGGCCTTTGGTTGGTTGTCGCATGATCACATAGCCCTTTTCCTGGCTATGTGATCATGTGACTGGTTGACAGGTGTCCGCGGTAGTGAGGTGGCATTTTGTTGCGGGGCCCGATGTCAGAGATTTAAGATCTACGGTCGACATATGATCGCATGGAATAATCTCACCCCATGTGATCATGCACCCACCATTCGATTGGATGCCGATGGGTTTGTTCGCAGTGGGGCCATTTGCGCTGAGGTGTCATCACTTGATCCGATGAGCTGGGTGATGATTTGGACTTGTCAGTGGGCTCAGTATTTCTTAGGCGGAATGATAATGCAAAAGAGATCTATGGTTGCCACATGATTGTGAGGAATATTCCTCCCCTTTGCAATCATGGGACCACTGTCCGATCTTCCCAAAAGGTAAGGCTTTTTTTTAGCAGTGGGTCCAGTGTTAGGTGTTGTGGAGATGGAAGCTTTTCATTGGTCAACAGGTTTGTGACAAGGCATGTAGCAAGGTAAAGGGGGGTGAGGTGGTAGTCTTATTGCCTTGTCGTATGATCGCAAGGGCCATCTTTCGGCCATGCAATCATGCGACAAGGGTGTCACGTTGGTGGGGAGTGGTGACATGATGCCAACATGGAGGCTTGTTGCATGTTTGCATAGCCCTTTTCCTGGCTATGTGATCATGTGACAACTAGTTGGACGTCATAGTTGCGGAGTTAAGGTGGGTCCACTATGCGGGTGTTGCCGTGTTGTTCGATTTTGCTTGGTTGTTGATTGCTGACTGGACCGGTGACTTTTCAAAGGGGCCTGTGATTGTTGTGAGATTAAATGTGACCGCCCGATCTACCGAGAAAAGATTAGATCTATGGTCATGTTTTAAACTTCTGGGGGTAGCCATTGGAGTTCAAAATTCAATTTTTTTGAGGGTTTGCAGCGATAAGAAGTACTGGTTTAAATGGCTTTTTTGGCAGATTTTCTTACTGGTTTGATGGCAGTAGGTGTTGCGATCTGACCCGAGGGTCTATATGGCTGATTTGCAGAGGTTGTTTTGTACCTGATGGAGTGTGGTTTTGTGCTCGAGGTGTATTTGTAGGTGGTTGATTTGACTGATTTTCATGGAATTTCCTGGTTTTCTATCCTGGCTCACAGATTTTCATAATTGCTGATCTGCTAGAGATTTGTTTTCTCTAGGTTGCTTGTGTTTTTGGCCCCTGTAATAAATTTCTTGATTGTTTTAGTTGGTCTAGTGGTTGTAGCCCTGGCCCTAGCTATCTGTAGCTTGTTGCAACCTATTTTGGGTTTCCAAGGCAACTAGTGGTATAAGTTGTCAAAATTTTAACTTTGTAAGGGTTCCAACTTTGAAGTTTTGAAGTGTTCCTAGTCCTGGATCCAAGATTGTAACACTTTTGCATTCAGTATCCTGTTGATCATAGAGAAAAAGTTGCAGGTCTAAGTTGTAATTTGCAAGCTTGACTCCTCTGGATTGATTGTTTACACGTAAGGATTCTTCATACTTAATACAAGTATATGACTCTTATCTCTCCTTTGTGTCAACTTAGATAGATTCTAAACTTTCTAGTCCTCTACATATTATTTTATGTATATGTATCCATTCTTGAGTTCTAATCCAGGATTAGATGAAATGATGCTTTAGATGGGACATAGATCTATCTTATTGTCTATGTAAGGATATCTCATAAGTAGTAAAGGGGATTGTAGGTGTGTTTATGGCTGGGAATCTCAGCTATTATCTGGTGTGTGTAGCATTCATGTTCTAGGAGATCTTGCCCAATGGATGAGGCACGGGCCTAAATGATTATCTCTTTATCAACAAATACTGATTGTTGTTGTTATGATCCCAAAAGCATAAGTTAAGAACCATCCTTTTAAGTTTTGAGTATTTGGTTGCATGTGGTTCTACCCATAGTAATGGAGAGTCAATGAGTGTGTGGTTAACACTTAGTACTTTCTTACTATCCTATTATCTTCTATTCAAACCTAGTTCTTGGTGTATGAGGTATATTTTATACTAGGTCAGGTGCACCTGCCTTGGTTTTGTAGAGCCAGAAGCAGAAGAGGGCATATTAAGTCCCTATAGTTGGTCCAGTTGCCTTGCAGAGCTCCCACACTTGGAACTAACCATTCCTAATATCAGTCTCAAGGTACATTGGTAGCCTATTAGAGCATAAGCATCATTTTGGACACCAATAGGTTTTAATGCTTTATTACACACGTCCTATATACCATGTCCATCATCAAGATTTTTAATATAAAAAAGATAGCCTATTCTCTTTTAGCTAGAATTGGATTGAAATTTAAAGAGGCCCAGTCAATATACATATATGTGTTAGAATAGGGTATTTGGTTCTTAAATTCAAAGAATTTTTTGTTACTATGAAAGGTGGGTGTAAAGTCTCTCTCTCTCTCTCTCACACACACACACACACACACAAAGAATAAATTATGAAACACTTTATTTTTTGAAAAATCTAAAAATAATATTTGATAATTTCCAGTTAAAATATATAACTAGTGGTTAGTACTTGTTAGAGATGATCGTTGTTGGACTACAACTGATTTGGAATCTGATTGAAGAATCTATGATTAAAGATCACTGAGGAGTTGTTGATTAGATATGTAATATGATTAAATTAGTATTATGTTGTCAATTATGTCAACTAGCTTGATAACACTTATCTTGTAAGTTACTATACCGAGACATCTGAAGAAAGGTGAAAGAGATGAAGAACAAAGAAATCTACATAAGGAAAGATGTACATGATAGATGAGGATAAGGAACACATTGAGTAACTTGTTGATGAGTCTATGACTTGATGATATTGACTTTATTATGTTGCATTCATCTATAATGAAGTATAGAGTTGAAAGACACAAAGCAGTGTTGTTGGTAAATGAAGCATTTCTAGTATACACCGACGGAGTGTAGTGTATACTGATCACAATATTAATTGAGCAATGTTCACCGATGCATTTCTTTGTTAACCAAGCAGAACAGAATGAATTAAATGATTAGTTTAGCTAATAAGATTATGAGCTAGCAAAAGTATAACATCGAGGTAGCAGACAATGTTTGTTACACAGATTGATGGCTGACAAAATTTAGGAAAGATCTAACAGAGAAGATTGAAATGTTTTATTGAAACAAGTACCAAGAAAGTTTGAAGTGGCAAAATCTATGAATGTGGTTAAGTGGCAAAATCTGATGGTGGAGAAGAAAATGATTTACTCATCTATATAAGAGAACAAAATTTCTTTATGAGAGGATGCCAGAAGAAGTAGAAACTACAAGAATATCGTGTGAACAAGGTTTTCATGCATTCTGATCATACTGGTTAGTAAGAACTGAGTTACAAAACAATTACCCAGCTACAAAGAGCAATTACCGACGGACAGTAAGTTGATACAGTATTAAATCTGAAGTGAAATATTGATCAAAAGGATTTTTATGGACTAAATATTGATCTGTAATCTGCAATTAAAGTTGTATTAAAGCATGCCATTTTACTGTTACACATTTAACCATTGTATATAGTCAAAACCTTTTAACCGAGTGGACTCTAAAAGTCTTATGATGTATCATTCATAGAATGAACATTGTTATCCTGTCAACCCCATAGTGAATGCTGGTTGGATGATAACTTCTAGTCTAAAATCTTCTAACAAGGTCACACCTGACAGTGTGTTTGTAACCTTTAATAGGGTTGGGTCTTAATCGACCTCACTTCAAAAGAGTGAACAATTTTGGGTTGCCAGTCCTAGGTGGTTTTTCCCTTTACAGGGTTTCCACATTAAATATCTTGTGTTATGTGTTGATTGTGATATTTGTTTTTTATCATTCTTTACATGTTACATGTTAGATTTGATCGGTAAACTATTATAGTATTTGACTGGTAATCGATAAAAGCATAGATAGTGAGAGTTATTATTGTTTACTGATGAGCATAAATTGAAGAAATAGTTTTGAATTATACATTTTGTTTTGGGACACCGGATAACTGATTCACCCCCCCTTTCAGTTATTCTAACAATTGGTATCAGAGCTCTGGTTGCTTGGAACAAAGTTTTAAGGACTTAAGCATAAAGGTCTCAAGATGTATAAGAGGGAAGTACTGAACCTAAACAAAGAGAACTTTGCAGTATGGCAAAGTAGAATGAAGCTGCACATATCTGGAATTGGGAACTCTGCACTAGATCTGATGGAGAATGGCTACATACTACCACCCATTGGTCCCTTAACTCTTGATCAATTGAAGGAAAAACATGAACACAATGTTATTATGATGGAACTTGCTACTGCCTGTACCGATGCTGGATTTGAAGATATCAAGACATGCACGACTGCCAAAGTAATGTGGGATAAATTAACACAAATATACAGTGGAGATCTGAATGTCAAAAGAGCCCGAGCTGAAAGTTTGAGAGGCAAATTTGATGATATGAGAATGAAAGAAGGTGAGAGTATTGTCCAATATTCAAATAGACTCAAAGATATCATACATGCTATTAGAGCATCTGATGGAGTAATTGATGATGAAACAGTGATAAGGAAGATTCTCAGAACTTTGCTACCAGTTTATGCAATCAGGATTTCTGCAATTCATGAAACAAGAGCTACATCCAACCTTACTCTTGACACTCTGATTGGTAAACCTACAACCTTTGAATTAAACAACTTTGATAATAGTGGTGTTCCTTCTGTTGAATCCACTTTCATGTCTTCTTTGAAGATTGGAAAGTCTAGCAGGAATGGTAAGAATTGTGATAGTGATGATAATACCGATGATGAACTTGATGAGCTTGAAGAAATTATGGCCAAAATATTTCCCAAAGGAAAAGGAAGGTATAGAGGTAAGCTACCTTTAGCATGCTTTAATTGTAAAGAAGTCGGTCACATCATTGCTAGATGTCCTTAGAAGAAAGATGATGATAGATCCAAAGACTGATTTGAAGGAAGCTATGGGAGAAGAATCAACAGAGGCTACCGACACAACAAGAGAGACAACTGAGATGAAAAAGCCAAAAAGGTATGTTACATAGCCAAAGATATTGAAACTGAATCTAATTCTGATGATGACATAGAAGTTATATTTGTTGCTATGAAAGATGACTCGGAAGAGGAAGAGAAACATGAAGAGACAACATTGATCTCTAAAGTAAGTAGAAATGATACATGGATCATAGACAATGGCTGTACACATCATATGATTGGAGATGTAGAGAAGTTTGATCATCTTGTTGAATATAATGGAGGATTTGTGAGAATGGGAAATGATGCACCTTGTATGGTAAGAGGTAAAGGCTCACTGATGATCAATGACAGACTACAATGTGATAATGCATACTGGGTAGATGGACTGAACTATAATCTATTAAGTGTGGCTCATCTGAACAATTCAGGCCACCAACTAGCTTTTGAGAGTAAAAAGGTGAAGATCTATGATGATGGAGGAAGACTTGTCAGAACTGGTACACAATCCAGAGGTAATCTATTCTATCTTGATATGGACCAGTCTTCTTGTTTATTAATAAAGGATGAAGATGCCTGGTTGTGGCACAAAAGGTTATGCCATGTGAATTTTGACAACATGATCAAGATTAGTAGAAAGAAAAGAGTTAGAGGATTGCCTAACTTGACAAAACTTGATCATGCCATGTGCCATGAATGTCAAAAAGGTAAGATGACTAAGTCTAGTTTTAAAAGTAAAGACTATTCAACAAAGAAGGTACTTGAGTTGGTTCATACTGACCTATGTGGTCCTATGAGAACTCAAAGCTATTCTGGTGATAGATATTTTATTCTTTTTGTTGATGACTATACTAGACTAATGATTGTTATTTTCCTGAAAGAGAAATCTAAAGCTTTCAAAATGTTTAAGTGGTATAAAGCTAAGGTAGAAAAAGAAATCGGAAAGGAAATAAAATGTTTAAGATTTGATAGAGGAGGTGAATTTATCTCTGATGAATTTACTAATTTTTGTAATGAGCATGAAATCAAAAGACAAGTATCTGCACCGAGGACACCTAAGCAAAATGGCATTGCTGAAAGGAGGAACAAGTCTATAATTGACTATGCTAGAACATTGATGTTACAGAAGAATGTTGCTCAAACATATTGGAGGGAAGCTATTAGTACAACTGTGTATGTTCTTAACTGAGTACAACTAAAGAAGGACTCTAACTGAACACCTTATGAACTATGGTTTGGACACAAACCTACTGTATGTTATTTCAAAAATTTTGGGAGTAAATGCTTTATTTTGAAAGATGAGAGAAATGGAAAATTTGATTCTAAAGGAGATGAAGGAATATTTCTGGGATATTCCACTACAAGTAATGCATACAAATGTTTGAATAAGGCTACAAATAAGATAATTGAAAGTACTAATGTTCGTGTTGATGAGTTTGATGACAAGTACATAGAGGAAAGTACAAAGGAACTAAAAGACTATGGTAGATTCACTTACATTGAATATCCAGAGTATCTACCAACACCACGAGCTGTAACAATCGATCAGCAAGGAAACAATGTAGGACAATAGGCAATACAAACCAAGGAACAAAATGAAGCTACCAAGCAAGTAAATGACCCTAAGCAGGATGAACAAGAAAGGAGAAATCAAGTTCTAGCTAGTTTTTTCAGAAGACATCATCCTAAGACACAAATCATTGGAGACAGACATGCTGGAATGTAAACTAGAAGCAAAACAAGACAAGGTACATGTTGAATTTGTGAATTTGAACCCAAAACTATGAAAGTTGCATTAGAGAATGAAGAATGGGTTAATGCAATGAAGGAGGAAATAGAGAAAATAGAGAAGAACAAAACCTATTCCTTAGTACCCCGACCAAAGGATAAGAATGTTATCGGTACTAAGTGGATATACAGGAATAAATTGAATGAAAATAGTGAAGTCACAAGAAATAAAGCTAGATTGGTATGCAAGGGATATGCACAGGAAGAAGGCATTGACTATGGTGAAACATTTGCACCTATTGCTAGATTAGAAGGAGTTAGAATGCTACTTGCATATGTTGCACATAAGAAATTCAAAGTCTATCAAATGGATGTGAAGTCAACATTTTTGAATGGTATACTTGAAGAAGAAGTCTACATTGAACAACCTAAAGGTTTTGTTGATCCCAACAATAAAGATATGGTATGTAGATTACATAAAGCTTTATATGGTTTGAAGCAAGCACCGAGAGCATGGTATGAAAGACTGCATACTTACTTGTTAAGTATTGAATTTGTTAGAACAAGTAAAAACAACAATTTGTATGTGAAAGGTGATACCGATGATACTATTATCAATGCTGAAATATTTGTTGATGACATTATCTTTGGAGGCTTAGATCTTGTCTGCAAGGCATTTTCTAATGAAATGCAAAAGGAATTTGAAATGTCTATGTTCAGAGAGATTAAGTTCTTTCTTGGACTACAAGTGATTCAGTAGAGTGATGGGATATTCATCACACAATCTAAATACATAAAGAAAGTACTGAAGACATTTGGCATGGAAGATGCTAAACTTTTAGGAACATCGATGGCTACTAGATGCAAATTGACAAAGGAGGATGAAACTATAGAGGTAAACCAGACACTTTACCGATCCATGATTGGTAAATTAATGTACGTAGTTCATAGTAGACTAGATATAGCACATGCTGTGGGAATTGTTGCAAGATTCTCTGCTAATCCTAGAGAATCACACATGATAGCTACAAAAAGGATCTTAAGATACCTAAAGAAAATAGAGAATTATGGATTATGGTATCCTAAGGAAGGGAAGTTTGAACTTACATTGATGCTGATTGGGCTGGAAATGTGGATGATAGAAAAAGCACCACCGGAAGAGCATTTTTCTTTGGTGAAAGAGTTGTAACCTAGACAAGTAAAAAGTAGGCTTGTATTTCTCAGTCTACAACTGAAGCAGAGTATGTTGCTATTGCTACTAAGTGTTCAAACATTGCATATATCAAACAAGTGTTGGAAGGAATGAATGAGGTAATCACTGACCCAATGATTATATATTGTGACAACACTAGTGCTATTAATATTTCAAAGAATCCTGTGATGCACTCGAAGACAAAGCATATATCTATTAAGTATCATTACTTAAGAGAACAAGTACAAGAGAAGCAAGTAAAGTTAGAATTTGTTACATCTAAAGAACAACTTGCAAATATTTTTACAAAGCCACTACCGAAGGACACATTTAAATACTTGAGGACTAGACTTGGGGTCCGTCCCCTCTCTATCAGTCACTAAGGTGATCTAGTTGTTGCATCAACCTACTTTTATCAGAAGATCATTCATGTTGATGTAGCATAGTTCACACTTTGAATCATGTTCAAGGTTGTGATTAAGTTTGAGAACTTGAACTGATTGAAATATTAGTATTCAGAGATACAGAGGGAGAGAGAATTATGTGTTTATTTGTATCTTTGGCATTATTGTCAAAGGGAGAGATAAACAATATGAAAAGGATCAAGCACCGATGAGGTTTATATGAAAAGGAACAAGCATCGATGAGAATTATCTAAGGGAGAGACAATCTCAATGAGCCAGAGTATTGAAGATCAGTTACAGAGAACAAAAGCAAAGGAACAAGAGAACTGCAAAGAGCACAACTACAAGATGGTAAAGCTGTATTATTTAATGTTGGTTTAGTAATGTAGTGATTAAACATATTAAGTATATTTAACTTACAAAATTTGTTTACAAGTTGTAGAATATATATTTGGTATGTGTATGATACATTTCATATTACTTGAGTTTCCATCAATGCCAAAGGGAGAGATTGTTGGAGTACAACTGATTTGGAATCTGATTGAAGAATCTATGATTAAAGATCACTGAGGAGTTATTGATTAGATATGTAATATGATTAAATTAGTATTATGTTGTCATTGATGTCAACTATCTTGACAGCACTTATCTTGTAAGTTACTATACCGAGACATCTGAAGAAAGGTGAAAGAGATGAAGAACAAAGAAATCTACATGAGGAAAGATGTACATGATGGATGAGGATAAGGAACACATTGAGTAACTTGTTGATGATTCTATGACTTGATGATATTGACTTTATTATGTTGCATTCATCTATAATGAAGTAGAGAGCTGAAAGACACAAAGCAGTGTTGTCGAAAAATGAAGCATTTCTAGTATACACCGATGGAGTGTAGTGTATACTGATCGTAGTATTAATTGAGTAGTGTTCACCGATTCATTTCTTTGTTAACCAAGTGAAACAAAATGAATTAAATGATTAGTTTAGCCGATAAGATTAATGAGCTGGAAAAAGTATAACATCGAGGTAACAGATAATCTTTGTTACACAAATCGGTGGCTGATGAAATTTAGGAAAGATCTAACGGAGAAGATTGAAATGTGTTATTGACACAAGTACCAAGAAATTTTGAAGTGGAAAAATCTATGAATGTGGTTAAGCGGCAAAATCTGATGGTGGAGAAGAAAATGATTTACTTTTCTATATAAGAGAATAGAGTTTCTTTATGAGAGGATGCTAGAAGAAGTAGAAATTACAGGAATATCACGTGAACAAGGTTTTCATGCATTCTGATCATACTAGTTATTAAGAACCGAGCTACAGAACAAGTACCGAGCTACAAAGAGCAATTATCGACGGATAGTAAATTGATACAGTATTAAATCTAAAGTGAAATATTGATTAGAAGGATTTTTATGGACTAAATATTGATCTGTAATCTGCAATTAAAGTTGTATTAAAGCAGGTCATTTTACTATTACACATTTAAACATTGTATACAGTCAAAATCTCTTAACCCAGTGGACTCTGAAAGTCTTATGATGTATCATTCATAGAATGAACATTGTTATCCTGTCAACCCCATAGCGAATGCTAGTTGGACGATAACTTCTATTCTAAAATCCTCTAACAAGGTCACACCTGACTGTGTGTTTGTAGCCTTTAATAGGGTTGGGTCTTAACCGACCTCACTTTAGAAGAGTGAACAATTTTGGGTTGCCAGTCCTAGGTGGTTTTTCCCTTTACAGGGTTTCCACGTTAAATCTCTTGTGTTATGTGTTGATTTTGATATTTATTTGTTATCATTCTTTACATGTTACATGTTAGATTTGATTGATAAACTGTTATAGTATTTGACTGGTAATCGGTAAAAGCACAGACAGTGAGAGTTATTATTGTTTACCGATGAGCATAAATTGAAGAAATAGTTTTGAATTATACATTTTGTTTTGAGACACTGGATAACTGATTCACCCCCCCTCTCAGTTATTCTAACAGATTGCACTATATCTTGTTGAGGAGGACTCCTTAGAGGGGAATATGTTATCTGTTAATCTATATTTTCAACCTCATTTTCCATTTCCTCTATGAAAATGATATTTTTTTAATTTTTCCTTGTTGGGAGGAGAATAATGTGTCTACAATGATTCCCAAAAAGGTATTTGTGGGATCGTGGTATACCAATCTATGGCCTTAAGTGGCAATGAAAAATCAACAAATTGGGCTTAGTCAACTTGATGTAAAAAGTTGAACAAGTTATCAACCTTATGTAAAAAAGTTGTAAGAATAGAAATAGTAGGAAATTGAATGTACTTTTCTAAACTACTAGCCCTTTTTTGAAAAAAAATTTGAATCTAATTGGTGAAAATTGTAGATTTCAATGCAGTAGTACAAAAATTTCAAGAAAAGGATAAGAAGTAGGTGCATGTCTGACTAACTTAATCATAATCAATTGATAATATTTTTTTACAAGATTCTAGATATTAAGTAGTAGAATCATGCCCAGATGTGATACATATTTTTTTGTATTTTTGTCCAAGTAAATAATTAATTATGAATTTTTTGCTACAAATTTTTCAAAATAAAAAAACTCCCATGTCCGACATTCTTAACTAATTCTAAACTTCACAAAATTGAAAAAAAATTCTTCTCTTGTAGTAAGTGAAGCATAGAATGTGACTCATGTTTTGGATTTCAAAAAGGTTATACTATTTGAAAGTGATAGTTGTTTTTCAATCAGTGTGCCAATCAGGACATTAGAGGTAACTTGATGAGAAAATAAGTAATAATTACTATTGAACTTAAAATTTGACAACAATTATATTGATGGGAAGATGATGATCTCCTTAAGAAACCCTTTTCATTTCATCGAATTCAAGTGAAAAAAAATCATTAGCTACATGGTCAAAGTATGGAAATCAAAGGAACAAGGGAGAACACATGTTTAGGGTTGACCATGCAGATTTGGCATCCCAAAGCCAAATCCCAATGAAAATCTCAAACCAAATCTTTGGTTGTGTCAGAGGAAAAATGTATCCAAAATTATGGGGTACCTGATGGTTATCGGGTATACGACATTATCAAATACTCTATATGTTGTGTAAATTTGATCCCTCATTCTTCACATATATGCTATATGTTATTATATATTTAGTATTATATTATATGATATATTATATTTAATGATATATTATATTATATTATCTATAATGTATATTACATATATTCTATTCTATTATATATTATATTATACGATATGATATTATATAATATACATTAAATATATTATATAAATTATAATATATAATATATATTAAATATATATATATATTAAATATTTTTAATTTAGAAAAATGGCTTAAACCTAATTTTATATTTTAGAAGTACAAATTAAATTTATTTTGAGTTTCTTTTATGTGTGAAGTTGTGGCAACATCGACAGAGGAGCCCACCTAGATCTCTTTGTGATTTCCATAGCTTTCACAATTATGGTTTCCAATCTAGAATTATTTTCCTACTAGCATAAGGGGGAGATGGGGGAAAGGAGATAAAGTTGGGAAGAGTGAGAGATAAAGAGAGAAGGGGATATATATATATATATATATATATATATATAGAGAGAGAGAGAGAGAGGTGTATGTGTGTGTGTGTCATATGACAGATTAATGTGTCTTAGTACCCCTTAAGACCCTTACAACCCCTAAGATGTACTCTTATGATTCCTAAGAGGTCATAAGGGGTTTTAGGATGTATTAATGGGTCCTAGGACCACCTTATAAGACACCTTAATACCCCTTAGGAACCCTAAGAACATGTATTAGCATTCATAGTAAAAATTAAGGGGCGTTAAGGGGTCTTAGGGGGTCATCAAACACATTATTGAGTCTTAGGACCCCTTATGACCCCTAAGATGTATTATTGAGCTTTCTAAGTGGTCTCAGTGTCATAAGGCGTCATAAAACACATTAATGTGTCCTAAGACCCCTTAAGATAACTGACGACCCTTGGGATGCCTAAGAATACATCTTAGGGGTCCTAGTACACATTAAGGTTCCTTAAGGGGTCAATAGACATATTGATGTTTCTTAGGAAACCATAATACCCCTTACAACCCCTAAGATGTACTCTTAGGCTTCCTAAGGGGTTGTAGGATGTATTAATGGGTCATGGGACCCCTTGAGATACCTTAAAAACCTTAAGATGTACTCTTAGGCTTCCTAAGGGGTCTTACAGGGTTATAAGGGGTTGTAGGATGCATTAATATTTCCTAAGACCCCTTAAGACACCTTATGACCCCTTAAGAACCCTAAGAATATATCTTAGGGGTCCTAGTACACATTAAGGGGTCTTAAGGGGTCATAAGACATGTTAATGTGTCGTAGAACCCCATAAGACCCCTTACAACCCCTAAGATGTAATTTTAGGTTTTTTAAGGGGTTTTAGGACACATTAATAGGTCTTAAGACCCCTTAAAACAACTTAGTGCCCCTTAAGAACCCCAATGATATGTATTACTGATCCTAGTATACATTAAGGGGTCTTAAGGAGTCATATGACACATTATTATGTCTTAGGACCCCTTAAGACCCCTTACAACCCCTTAGGAACCCTAAGAATACATCTTAGGGCTCCTAGTACATATTAAGGTGTCTTAAGGGGTCATAGGACACATTAATGTGTCTTAAGACAACATAAGACCCTATATGACCCCTAAGATGTACTCTTAGGCTTCTTAAGGGGTCATAAGGGGTTGTATTATGCATTAATAGGTCCTAGGACCCCTTAAGACACCTTATGACACCTAAGATGTACTCTTAGGCTTCCTAAGAGGTTTTAAGGGGTCATAAGGGGTTGTAGGATGCATTAATATGTCCTAAGACCTCTTAAGACACATTAAGAACCCTAAGACTACATCTTAGGGATCCTAGTACATATTAAGGTGTCTTAAGGGGTCATGGGACACATTAATGTGTCTTAGGACCCCATAAGACCCCTTACAACCCTTAAGATGTACTCTTAGAATTATTAAGGGTTCATAGGGGGTCATAATGGGTCATAAGATGCATTAATGGGGCATAGGACCCCTTAAGACACCATAGTACCCCTTAGGAAC